>CM042012.1:30857650-31302650 GCA_023525715.1 Cichorium intybus
CTTGTACATTGTGCATCATATTTTGTACGTTCATATCATCTACCAACTAAACAATAACTACAACATGGAATTTGAGATGTACCTGTTTCCATGAGGAGAAATCTTGCGAAGCCATTTCGGAGCGTTTGTCGTTTACGGGATCGAAAAAATTAACGTTTCTTTTTTCGGGGTTTATATACCTGGGCCTCAGAGCTGATAGCCACTGAAAACGCAGACCATAGGACCAAAAACGCAGCCCTTTGTAGCAAAACGCAGATCTATGGCGGCCCAAAGCGCGAAAACGCAGGCGAAAGGACGAAAACGCAGCCGCCCTATGCGAGCTGCGTTTTCCTTGGCTATTACGGGGCAGTCTCCGATTTTTTGGCTATTTTGAGGAAAACCCCTTAGGGATTAGGCTATTTTAGTCATTTTCTCAATGAGAAAATGACTAAACTAGCATAATCTCATAAGGGTTTTTCTCAAAACAACACAAATTTAGCCTCATGCCTCAAAATAGCCAAGGAGTTAGCAGGTGGCTAGTGCCACCTGCATTTTGCCCCTTCACATGCGTAATGTTTATATGACCATTATAAAAAAAAAAAATGAAAGCCTTATTTTTTTCTCTCGTCACCTGCATAATGCTCCTCATCACTTGCGAAATCCTCCTCATCACCTACGAAATCTTCATGGTTTTAGGGTTAGGGTTCTTGGTGGTTCATAGGCCACCTGCGAAATCCTCTAGAGGAAAACGCAGACCTATCACCTGGTAAATGCTCTCCAGTTCATAAACCCTACGATTTTGTGCATTAAAGGATTGTACAATAGGCATAAAAACCTGTACGTACGCTAATCTAAGGTTTAAAACGTTAAATTTTTAACTAGGGACAACTAATACATAAAACAACATAACATTCAAGATACTTTCAGATTTCCAAGTATACAATTTCTCCGAAGCCATTAGAGAGTGTTTTTCTCAACAGGAATGAAAAAAATGAGAGTTTTTTTTAGATTTATATACTGGACTGATGAGCCAGATCTACCACCAAAACACAGCCCAAGTGAGAGTTCGCAGCCTACAAGAGGTAAAATGCAGGTGAGGACGGTATGGGAGAAATATGCAGGTAATACTAGCCACTTGTTAACTCCTTGACTATTTTTAGATGTAAGACTAAATTTAGACTATTTAAAAAAAAACACCTATAAAATATTAAAATTAGACTAGTTTAGTCTAATTTAAAATCAACCCTACACGTTAGGTTAGTCGGTTTACAAGCATGCCAAAAATTATCAAAAGCACCCCACATCTGGGGATTACAAAATCGCACCGTTACTGTAATTACGGCCAAGCTCATCGGCAAAAATGTCGTTGATGTACTCCCTCACTTGCCCAACACTTTTCCCCGCTAAAAGAACCCTCACCAACTCATTCATCTCTTTCTTCCATCGGAGTCCACCAGTTGTTACTTCACTCCATCAAAGGATTTCCTTTACATCTTGCTCCGGAGCCTCCCAGTTGAATGACGAACCACACGGAGGAGAAGACGTTTTTTCCAGCGGCAAACAACGAACCAATTACACCGGCGTTCGGCTCGAAGAGAGCGTTGAAGAGGTTGGAAAAATCAGGCTCGATACTTGGATTTCTACTCGGATAAATGGTATTAGTAGAGCTAGGGTTCAATCAAGCATTCGTTCAGGACTTGTCTCCGTCAATCATCGTGTCATTGTTAAGGTATACTTATACAGTTGTTCAATTTTGAATCAAATGTCGAGGTCAAACAAATTACGTTTTAAAAATTCAATGTTTGGTAACAAATCCATGAAAATCAGTCGTAAACGGTTTTATTGCAACCTGATCGGCATGTGGATTAACTGTTTGTCTAATATCTCGATGCACAACTCTCTTTTAGACCTCACACATGATAAGACACGGCGATAAGGTCGAATGCACAATATCAGAGTTGCAACCATTAAAAGCTGAAAGCGAAGATATACCTTTAGATATCGTTTATGAAGATGAGCATGTATTGGTCGTTAACAAGCCTGCACACATGGTAATCACATCAACCTTCTTCCACTTCCTTTCCATCCCTCCATAGCTCAATTTTCCTCTTCTAAACCAATAATCCAAATCCAGTTTTAAACATCATGACGTAGATTCATATCAGAAAGATAACATCTATACTTCAAAATTCACGCTCAGGTTGTTCATCCAGCACCTGGAAACGCTACTGGAACACTAGTAAACGCCATTCTTCATCATTGCAGTCTCCCAACACCTTCATTCCAAGATCACGAATTGCTCTCAGATTCTGATGAATTGTCTGATGATGAATTAGACGAATCATCCTTAAGTCACAGTTTTGGTACTAATGAAACATCTATTCGTCCCGGGATTGTGCATAGATTAGATAAAGGCACAAGTGGATTACTTGTTGTTGCAAAGGTACTTCAATAAAACAACATCACACTTCTCCCATTCCCTTCCTTTTCCATAAAATTATTCCAAAAGTGAAACTTCTATTTTTTTTGGACAACAAAACAGGATGAGCATTCACATGCCCATTTATCTCAACAATTCAAAGAACACACTATTCAGAGAATATACATTAGTCTCACTTGTGGAATTCCGTTTCCGCCCTCGGGACGCGTTGAAATCCCGATTGGCCGTGATTTGACAAATCGGATTCGTATGACTGCTGACACGGGACCCACCAAATGTGGAAAGTCCCGTTATGCTGCTAGTAGGTGATTTAAGGTTCTTTTTTTTACTTAAACCTTTTTATGTCTAAAACTTAAATGCCATGTCACCCATATAAAAATACAACTAACTTATTTGATCATCAGGTACAAAGTAGTTGAGATTCTTGCTCATGGTGGGTCCGCATTGGTTGAGTGGAGGTTAGAGACGGGTCGCACACATCAGGCATTATTTTTTATTTCTTTTTTTTTAATATTGTCATTAAATATGAAAATAAAATTACTCATTTGTGGTATTCTAAAACAGATTCGAGCACATGCAAAGTACCTGGGGATTCCTTTAATGGGAGATGAAGTGTATGGAGGTACTAAAAACATGGCCATGTCACGTTTGCAGATTAAAAACTCATCAAAATTACATGGTCAACTTTCAGAGGTTGTTGGAAAAGTCAACAGACCTTGTCTCCATGCTTTGACTCTTGGGTTAGTCCATTGAAACCTGTTTTGTTCTTTGTCTTGAGACTGAATTCAAAAAATAGCAGTGTACTTTACTCTCACTATCAATATATACTGTAGTTTTTACTTATAATAGTAACTAGTGGTGATTCCTGCATGTTGTGTTGGGTTTATAAATCCTATATTTTTTACTGAATAAACTAATACAAAAAGTTATTTCCTGCAAAATGTGAGGATAAAGGGACCATTTCTTTAATTTTACTATTATACAGGGACCATTTCTGTAATTTTGAATTAAACTATTACACATGTGTTGATTTTGTAATTTTTGCAAAGCTAAAAACTCCAGGGACCATTTCTGTCATTTGGCCATACTATTACATAGGCACCATTTCTGTAATTGTGCAAATTATAAACACAGGGACCATTTCTGTAATTCTGCAAATTATAAACACAGGGACCATTTCTGTAATTTTACTATTACACAGGGACCATTTTGTCATTTGACCATACTATTACATAGGCACCATTTCTGTAATTGTGCAAATTATAAACACAGGGACCATTTCTGTAATTCTGCAAATTATAAACACAGGGACCATTTCTGTAATTTTACCTATACAGGGACCATTTCTGTAATTTTGGATTAAACTATTACACAGGGGCCATTTTTTTAATTTTTTCAAATCTAGAAACCCAGGGACCATTTTCTGTCATTTGGCCATACCATTACACAAGGACCACTTCTGTAATTCTGCAAATTAAAAACACAGGGACCATTTCTGTAATTTGTGCAAAATTAAAAACAAATGGGCCAATTCTGTCATTTTACCATGTAATTTTTGCAAAATTAAAAACACAGGAACCATATTGTCATTTTCACCATACTATTACACAAGGACTATTTCTGTAATTCTGCAAATTAAAAACACACGGATCATTTCTGTAATTTTTGCAAAACTAAAAACACAAGGACCATTTCTGTCATCTTACCATTTCCCGATAAATGTAAGGAAGGATATAATGCACTTGTATATTTTTTACCCATGATAGTAACGTACTTATGTTTCTTTATCGATACTCTGTCTTTTGCCCATAATAGTAAAATATATTTGTTAGATATTGCTATTATGGATAAAGAAATGTAAGTATGTTGCTATTATGGTTAAGAAATTGTAAGTACGTTATTATAAATAATTTTTTTAATGTGATGCTATTATGGGTTAAAAAAGTCACATTTTACAAATTTCAGGTTACACACATGGGTAAAAAATGTAAGTACATTGTTATTATGGATAAAAAAAAGTATATTGCCTATATTGGTAAAAAGAGTGAAGTACGTTGCTATTTCTTGCATTTCTCCTATTTTTTATTTTATTTTATTTTTTTCTGCTCGAGTTTATTCTCTATTATTTACTTTTTTTTTGTAGATTTACGCATCCTTGCACCGGAGAGAAAATGCAATTTTCATGCTTGCCACCTGTCGATTTTGCTGAAATTTTAACCGGACTTCGTAATATAAGCACACAGAAGGTAAGGAAGCTCGTGTTTTTAAATAAATGTTTTTTTTTTTTGGTTTATATTTTCTTGATATGGGTCAACGGGTAAATTTATAGAAATAAGATAAAAAAGAAACAGTTTGCAGTTGCACAAAGTGTATGTTCACAGTTTACAACCTCTTGACTTACCTTTATTTGAAGGAATTGGTTTATTATTATTTTAATAAACGGGTTTTCTGCTAACATTAATTATTCATGAAAGTAGTTTGATCCGTATTTAAATGGCTTGCAGATTAAAGGGAGTTGATGAAATTTTGACCGTTCATCTTTGACATATGGAGAGTGACTGACATGCAGCTGAACTCAACAGTTGATTTACAGCTGTGCTAGAGAACATATGTTAGGTGGTGTTTGGATGTTACCAATTATTACCGCCTCTTTATAAATAGCTAATTTGTTAAATACGGTTACAAAAATTATATTATATAACTACATTGAATAATCTAATTGTTTTATAATGAAACGGTTTGAGAGGTTGTATTTAGACGAGTTTCGACGAATTTTGCTGTTTCAGTTTTAGCTATGGTTTATTTTTTCGTTATTTTACCTGCATGAGGATAAAATATAACATACGTAGATCTATTTATGAGTAGACTGATTGAAATTGTCACCTGTAGTAATTATTTATTGAATAAAAACCGAGTTCTGTAGCATGTTTTCAAGTCCATGTTTTACATTGTGGAGAAAATTTATATCGTTTAAACCGAAGAGCGATTGGGAGCAAGTCGTCCCATCTTGTTTTGTCTTAAGATTACCTATAAAGTTTTAGGGTGTGCGTTAAAAAAATCTCTCATTATTTGACATATTTGACATATGTGTGAAATGATTGATTCACCCACAAACACACACCCAAACAATTAGGCCATCCGGTATGTCCGATACGGGCTCTCACTTTTTTCACTTCCACATCAGCATCCCTCACTCCTCCCCTCACCCTTGGAAATAGTATCTTTCACTTCCCCTCACATTTGGTACAACTCATTATGCATATTGTACAAGTTTGGAAAATACATGCAAAATTCGTCGTGCAACGTCTGGACACCGCCCGAGGCCAAAAGTGAGAACACCTCTTACTAGGGGGGCGGTGTTCCCCTTGAGCTCGCACACCTCACACCACCCCAACGTGGGGCACACCGGAGGGCCTTAGAGAAAGTTTATTTAAGATTACCCAAGTTTACTTGTCGAGTGATCTTAAAAAAAAAACCCCACTCAAATTTTAAGAAAAAACCCTTGGTTATTTCAATTTACAAAGTCCTGTCGAATAGGGTTTTTTTATAATATTGATAGTTTTTATAGGTTTTTTTTATAATTATATAATTTATTATTGTTTGTTTTTATTTAATATATTTATTTATTTATATAAAATTTAAAAATCTTTCTAGCTTCTGACGTTTAACTCGATACATTTTTAATGTTTTTAATGTTTTGTTCGTTTACATTATTTAACGTCATAATTTACTATTTTTTCTAATTTTTTGATGTTTGTTTGAATACATTTTTTACGTTTTGTTCGTTTATATTATTTAAACTTGTAGTATGCTATTTTTTGAATTTTTTGACATTTTGTTCGAATACATTTTTTAATTTTGTTTACGTTCTGTTGGTTTATATTATTTAATGTTGTGATTTACTATTTTTAACAAAATAATGTTTTTCAAACACTGAAACACATTTATAATGCAAAAGTAGAATTTAGATAAAAACACATATTATTATCAATAATCTAATACAACTGTATCGTGTTTAGAATCATATTGGAAATCGTTCAAGTAATTTGTCTTTCATAATTTATACAAAGTAGCTCATCTAGATTTAATATCATACTAGTAATTCCACTGTGGAGTAATTATAGGCATCATGTACCATTCATTCAATACTACTTTTACCCAATGACAACCATTGACAAACCTGATTGCAATATAAAAGCATTGATGTCTCGGTGGCGGATATGACCAAAGCGGTGAGTATGTCATGTTGCCCATCAGACTCAACATGTCTAATATCACATCATATTTGGAAGCAATCAAGATACCCATTTCGTTAGTTAGCCAATATCAAATAGGTGCAGGTATATCTGTCTGAAAAAAATAACAGGTTATATATGTTAGCCAAATATTCAAAGCAAATATTTTTTTGGGTAAAGAGGACGGTACCTCTGACAAATTTTATTAATAAAAAGAATAAATACAATTGAAGGCTGGGGACTCCCCACCTAATAAATACAATTCAAAGCAAATATTAACATCATACGATCATTGTAAATAAACAAAACGTAAATAAAAATATATTCAGACAAAACATCAAATATTAGAAAAATAGTAAATTAAAATATTAAATAATGCAACGAACAAAATGTAAACAAATATATATTTGAACAAAACGTTAAAATATGTATTCGAACTAAACATTAAAAATTAGAAAGATTTCTAAACTATAAAAAAAAAAATAAATAAATATATTAAATAAAACAATATATATATATATATATATATATATATATATATATATATATATATATATATATATATATATATATATATATATATATATATATATATATATATATATATAATAATAAAAAGAAAAGAATATTATATTTATAAAGTTGATGGAATTAAAAAATATATTTCGAAAAATTAGGTAATTTAAACTTCCTAAAAGAGGTCTTTTTAGCAACACTTATTTCTTGTTGTTGTGTCTTGTCTTGACTTATTGTGTGTTTAACAAACAAGGCATTAGGTCACCATTAACCACCAACCTAACATATATCCAAAGAAATGTATATTATGTTTTATTATGTTGATGTATCTCGAAATTAATTTTCTTATTCCGTCACTTACAACAAATGGTTCGAATTTATTATATCTAATTTGTGTATTAGCATTGCATCTCCATTTGCTGTCGGTAGTGCTCTTTTGACGAGTATTCTGAAGAGAAAAGGGAATCAAAGGGCTGCCACGGCATTTCCATTTGCTATCGATAGTGCTCTTCTAACGAGCAATTTAGAGAAAAAGGAATCAAATGCCTGCCATTCTCATGATGAATGATGATGAATGTTTTTTTTTTTAAACTTTATGTAGTGGGCCTTGGTTTTTAGATATAATTGTGTTTTTAATGTTTAAAAACCAGAGCATGTATATGACAACGACCTTGATGAATAACAGAATAAGTGGTGTTTGTAGGCGTATTTTGAAAATAATTGAATAATACTGAACAATTAAAATTAGAGCGGAAAAAAAATCAAAATTGGAGCTGGCAATGCAACATATTAGTGTAATTTACTTTCGGATTGACTTGTTGATTTAAATGGGTTGGGATTTTAATGCAGCTCATCGTGTTTAATTGAAAGGGTCGGAATTTTTAACCTAATCTGTGTCATTCCACATTTAGGTTCGATTTAAAAATAAGATTATACTTTCTAAAAGAATATATCTTTATTAAAACTACAATAGAACATCCTATAAAATTTAGAACTGCAATAGAACATCCTAATAAGTTTAGAACACTAAAAAACTTCATAAAATGTTTAGATAACTATGAGGGATGTCAAAAATTAAGCATTGCATTATAAGTAAATATAAATATGGTAAATTCAAAGGCAAAATATCATATAGTCATCTACAACTCCAACATTGTCTCTATGTGTGCGCAAATGTTCCCACAACAAGCAACTAATATTTGTCATCTGAGATACATAACAAAATAGCATGTTAAGCTTGAAAACCTAGTACGATTAACAGAGGCATATATGAATTCTGGTAATTAAGACTGCATATATGAAATCATCATCTTGTTTTATAAACAATTACAAACAACACAACGATCATTAAATAACATCAATAATAAAATTGATATAAATAGAATTGCATAACACCCTCACATTTTTGCCATTGCTACCCTAAACTCCACAAGTGACATGACATTGAGGATTCCTCCGCATGTGACATGTCAATATGGTGTGTGTGTGTGGGGGTGGGGGGAGGGGGGGGGATATATGCGTTAGGAACAAAATGCTATAATGTGTGTGTAATGGCAATCATATACACCCACAAGTAGCTTACTCGTCTTCAAATACGTGTCTATAATGATCGATGGTTGTTACTGTACTCCAAGGATGACTCGACATAACACTATAAACCAACATTTATGACCTCACATCTATGCTCTCAGCAGTCGACTCATACCTCATAATTATATAATATGACTCTAAATGCCTAGCTATTATGACAAATAATATAACATAGTAAGGAAACATAGTATGAAGCAACATAGTTTATCAACTACATGAATAGCAATATATATACAACACAACACTCTGCTAGTAGTACACAAAATATTCAATAATGGCACATAACATGTAGTAAAGATTTTACTTTTAGGAGATGTGTGTTGAGAACACTATGTACTCATTTCAAATATGCGCATAAGAACCTCTTTTACTTCTTAAAGGTTCAACGCCGCCTATATAATGCAAGACGCCACCTATATGATGTGAGACACTACATAAGTTTATTTACAACTACACCACAAAATCTAGAAACAAAAGTATACATGGGACGTGCATGGGTTCACAACTTGCCTCGTAAAGTCACACCCATTGTTTCACCCCATATGACTTTGAAACCGTCTCAAAATTTTGTATTACTCGTGATATCGAAAATTGGCAAACTTTCTGTTTAATTGCAAATGATATTGCATAACTAATTACTGTATACCACTCTTTAGCTTGCATTCACACCTCTGGTCAACCTCATACAACCTTACTACTTACCCCATAAGGCTGTAGCAAGTAGCAACTACCTTCCAAAACTATGTTTTAACAATTAAACGATCATATTGTAAGGATTTTCAAGGATGTATAAGATTCGTATATCATAACCACTAGAATAGTAAATTTGTACCAACTCAGATAGATTGTTTTTCCAGTTACTTGAATCATTTGCATCTCTAAAAAATCCCCAACACTTCATCCCCCTTGACTTGGAGGTCTTAAGTAAATTAAATAATGTATCAAAGTGTTTACCAATGTTATTAACATCTCAAATGATGCCAAACATCAATACAATATCCAAATCACATCAATGATCAAGATTAGAAGATTTTCATTAATTAGGGTTTGTGGTAGAGGAACCTTTTGACCTTCATATCAATGGTTTTTAATCCTTGTTACATAGAAATGAAATCCACTATAATCCCAAGCACCCATAGATCAAATGCATTCCCCATTATTTTTATTTCACAAATCTCCCCAATGCTCTTCCATCCTCTCCGTTGATCGATCACAATAACAAAACAAGCCAAACAAGGGTTTTCTTGGCTTTATTGTTATGCTTTATAATCTATCATTTAATAACTAAATAAGAAATTAAATAACTTCAAATTAATAAGGCTTTAGTCCATGCCCTTGAAACAAAAGAATAAATATCACCCTTCATCACTTTTCATACTTAAAGGATAATTTAGTAATAACAACATACTTTGAAGGTTTCTCAACTTACCTTATGCAAATAGCTACATTTGCACCTCCAACATCCTTAATTATACACTTGACACCTTTAACATCATATCATGAATATAATGACATTAATAGTAATCAAATAAGTATTACAACACAAATATATCAAAATGTCTAACCTCATTTTGTAGGTGTTACACAACATAACCTATTATATAAACGAATTAATATCATGTTGGTTCATTTATTTTTTTCTCAACCCAACATGTTAGATTACAATGACCCAAGTTAGCCCATTTAAATTTCAAAGTTAAAAAAATAAAAAGATTATACTTAGTCAAATAAGTTAGAAACCCAAGTTATTGTTCCAAGTTAAAAAGAAGCATACACATAACTTAATTATTCTAAAGATAGTCTAAATTTTAACATATAACAAACTCCAATTTCTATTTCAATAACACTAACTTGACTTTCACTTGCAATTTGATTGTAATTTTGCTTTTATATTTTTTAAATTATAAGGTCTTAAAATAAATAGATTACCGAGTTGGCATCATGTAAAAAATTTCAACCCTAACCTGACCTATTTAATTAACGAGTAGCTCGTATTGTCGTATTTAATTGATCATGTTGAAAATCACAACTGAGATCACTAATTTTGGATTAGGTACGAGTTGAATTGACAAGTGGGTCGATTTATGTGAGCTCTAATCAAAATCATATATTCAGCTATAATTAAATATTTTGTATAAGAAATACTTCAAGTGTATTTAACAACTTTAAGTTATAATAAATGCATAATAGAGTGTTGATTTGTGGCTATCCACACTTAAAAATTACAATACATATTTACTTATCATATTTTTGATCCTAATTCGTGTTTTCATAGCAAGTTGTTTTGAACATCCAATCTAATAAAAAGAACTACTATAATGATCGCCACATGCAAGATATTAATTTATGATTTAGTCTTTCACAACTTTTCAAACGTTATTATGAAAGAACATTTTTTACGTTTTAAATTAACTCAACAAACTCAAACACGATAATACGATATGAAGATTAAACAACAACACAAAGATTTAACGTGGCTCATTTGATCAGAGTAATCAAGCGACACCCACAGATGAACTAAATAGAGGTTTTATTGATAATCTTGAAGCCACTGCTTGTCCGTAGTTACAGCTTCTTGGATACCCTAGCCATTGCTTTTCTACACCTGTTGCTTCAAGGACAAAGAATTTAGATCATGATACACAATCAACAATCTCTCACTTGGAGGCTAATCAATGCTTTGCTGCCATCCAAGCTTATAACTCCATCTCGCTCTAGTTCGTGCCTTCACGTTATGTATCCAGAATGCCAATTGAAGTCATGCATAACTTCAATATTTGTTGCCACTACCTTGGTAAAAATGTCTATGGGATTTTTCGTACCTAGGATATTCTTCAAGTTCAAAGTACCATCATTCATCAACTCCCTCATTTTTTGTACCTAGGATGTGTTTCGTATGAACATGAAACACCAAATCTTTTCGAGGAGTACTGCACTATGGTTATCAAAATATATGACACAATCTTTTGGTTTCATGACTCGAACATAAATTCTTCAACCAAATGAGCTTTTTGCTAGCTTATGTTATATCCATGCACTCTACTTTGGTGGTTGAAAGAGCAACACTCTATTGTAATCTAGACATCCAATTGATGGTTGTTCACCTGATTGTGAACATATAACCTATTGTGCTATACCCCAAATCCATATAACCCCCAAATCTGGATCAATAAAGCCTTCTAGGATGACATTTTTCCTTTCTAAACTTAAGGCTACGTCCAATGTTGTTTCGCAGTAACGTAGCAACCAATTGACACTTCCCCAATACCCCTTCCCCCAATTAGATATAAACTCACCATAGCTTCCATCATGAGCAATATTTGATTGAGTGCACAACATTACTTACATACATCAAACTACTAACTGCTAAGACATAATAAACCTAGTAATTTATGCTTTGTCTTTTTTCGTACCCAGAGATTGCTTCTTCAGGAGTTTTAAGTGACTCTCAAGAGGTGTGCTTTTGGCCTTAGCATATGCGATACTTAACTTCTATAACACTCTTTGTATATACTTTTATTTGGAAAGTTTTAGAATACTCGCAACCTTGTCTCTGACTATGTTCATGCCAATAATATATTCGTAGCAACTCTTAGTCCTTCATTTCAAGCTCTCCGGAAAATTGCTTCTTTAATCAATTGATCTTATGTATGTTAGACCTAGCTATCAACATGTCATTAAAATATATCAAGAGTATGATCTAAGAGCAATTAGACTTCTTTACGTAACAACAATGATCCATATCACATCTCGTGTACCCACTATTCTTTATGAAATTCTCAAACTTCAAGTACCACCGCCTTGGAGCTTTCTTCAGCCTATATAGATTTTTTTTCGACTTGTACATCAAGTTTTCCTTCCCAACTAACTGAAAACCTTCTAGTTGTGCCATATATATATATATATATATATATATATATATATATATATATATATATATATATATATATATATATATATATATATTCATTAAGGTTTCCATGAAATAATGATGTCTTCACATCTATATACTCTTGATGCAAGTATTTTACAGCCACAATACCAAACACCAATTTAATTGTAGTCCTCTTCACAACTGGTGAGAAAACCTCAATGTAATCAACCCACACCTTATGATGGAAACCCTTGATCACCGATCCGACATTGTATCTCTTACTCCCATCAATCTCATTGTTGACCTTGATTATCCACATATATTGTTAGTTTTCTCTTGTAGTCTTCACTGCTGGTAACTTGACTAAGAACTACTTCTGGTTCTTGTGAAGTGAGCTCAACTAATCCTCTAAATCTTTCTTCCACTATATGGACCCCATCATCCTCAAGTATTTTGAATAGGTTTTTTAATTTTTTGTTTTTGGCCAGTAACATAATTTGCTGATGAAGAATATATTGGTGGAGGTCTCCTTTCTTGAGGTGATTTTTGAGGAGTTTTCGAAGCTGTGGTTTCTATGATTTCCTCCTAGTGTTTTCTGCTCCTTTTCCTTCATGAGAGACTTCGCTCCCACTTACTATGGTTTCCCTAGTAATATATGTGTTCCCACTACTTCCAAATCCTTCATTTATATTAAAGGAACAAAAAGGCTTTGCAATGTCTTCGTACATAATCCCATTTAACATAACTTGGTTCCTTCCTTTATAATTCTTGCTTTGGCTAGAGGCAACTACAAGATCATCTTTATAAACCGCATTCTCATTGAATGTCGTGTTTCAACTTTAGATAACCCTTTCCTGAGCGGTGCCCTATTTCATCCAAACCGTGGCCAATAAAGGAGCTCTTCTTCATCTATTCCTCTAGCTTGTCTCTATATTCATCCTTGATTCTAATGTAAGAGACATATCCAAAAACCTTTAAGTGTGTGAGAGATATATCATGACCTTGTCATTCATTCTTTGAAATCTTGAACCATATGAGGAGTGATAATCCTTAGTTGATTGAATAGGTTGCAGCGTTAACTGCATTTGCCCAAAACATATTCGGTAGTCTTGTATATGATCACATGCTCGACACCCTTTTGTTCATCCTCTCTACAACTCCATGCTACTGGGTGTTTCTAGGACCATCTTCAGCATTCTAATCCCAATCTTAGCACAATAATCAATAAACCATTTGCTCATGTTCTCCATATATTGTCTTGTCTGACTTTAAGCACTTGATCTTGAGATTTGTTTCATTTCAATAGCAACCTTCCACTTTTTGAAGGTAATGGAAACTTTAGATTTATTTTTAAGACTATAAACCCATACCATTATCGTGTAATCATTTATGAAAGTAAACTAATATCTATATCCATATCCTCCCATTGAAGAAACCGTCGTAGGTCCGTAGATATTTAAATGAACAAGTTCCAACTTTTCTACCTTATGTGTTTTTCTCGTCTTTGCAAAGGTAACCTTATTTTGCTTGCCTAGAACACATGGCTCATAAAAGTCTATTACCATACTTTTCAAGTTTGGAATTCTTCCTTTAAAAGCCAACATCTTCATTCCTTTCTTAATCATATGGCCAAGTATTTGGTGCCATATAATACACGCCCCCGAATCTTCAACTTGTTGAGTTAACCCATCTACAAAAGCTTCAACCATATATAATGTTCATCACTTCTGACCTCAAGCAATTATGAGGTTCCTCTTCGTTACCTTCCAGTGATGATTACAAAAATCAACATGGTGTCCTTTGTCATCCAACTGGCCTACTGATTCAACATTCTCTTCAATCCCGGAATATACTTGACTTTTCAATATCCAATTCGAATCCAAGGTAGTTTTGATTACAACATCCCCAACTCTAGTGATATTTAAGCTCTCACTATCTGCAAGTCTCACCTTCCGACAGTAGTGCTTGAAATTCTACGTTACTTCTCGGCAATGACTTACATGAAATAAAGCACTCAGATGCATAATGTAGGATTCAACTAGACTACCTATACAACAAATAAGAATATTAAAAATCACAATCACATTGACTTACTTCTTACCCTTTTCGGGCGAAGCCTCGAGGCACTGACTTTTGAAGTGTTAATTATCTTTGCAATTCCAGCGAGTGACGTCCATCCTGTTCTTGGATGGACTACCAATTTTTTTCTTAACATCAATCTTCCTCTACCATTACGTATCAATTGTACCTTCTCCCCTATATTCGGTACTCAACAAGCTTTTGTAACATTCCCTAGCATCCCTCATTTGGTGTCCCTCACTAAGGATCAAGTAACAAATGCCTTCAAAAGTGAGCTACGTGGTTCCGCATGAACTGCTTACTATTATGACTGTTCCAAACCAAGGTAACAATGATAATAGCAATAACGCCCAAATTAATTATCAAATTTAATGTCAATGTCAATTAATACTAGCCTCGATAGTATCAAACTAAATTCATTCGCGTGATCTATCACAACAATATCTTCCTTCATCTTTGTCTTAACCAACCGTCTGATGTAGGAAACCTTGTTTGTGTCCGAGGGTTATTCATACATGTTAGACAATACCTTGATCAACCTAAAAGTTGTCTTATCATTGGCAATACATGTCATACAACATTATTTGTCGATATAAGGATTCAAAACTCGTTGCTTCATTGCTTCTAGTTTTCTTTCATTCAAAGGTTGATGACTTGATGTAACTTCTTCTAGTAGTGATAATCTTCAATCCACATCTTCCACATTTGAATTTATTGGTCTTAACCTTTCGATATTCAGCCATTGTTATGATATTAGTTGTTAGGTTTAAAAACAACCCGAAAAAATCAAACACGATAATAAGATGCAAATATTAAACAAGAATACAATGATTTAATGTGAGTTCACTTGATCATAGTAATCATTTATGTCGACATGCGACCATAGAGAAAATTTATTAATAATTTTGAAGAGCATGCTAAACTGAGTTTTCCGCCTTTACTCGTTTTAGTGATGTTCGCACTTGCTAGGGTTACAATCACGGAGGTCTATTAGTAACAATCGTTTGACCTAAATTTTTTTGGACGGGATCACCGACATAAGCGAACCATGATTGTACACATCAGACTTGGACCCCAAATTACTAGGTCAATCTACAGCCCGGAGTCCGAGGATGCTCTTGATTGCCGAAGGCCGAAGCATGATGTACACCAAAATCGAAGCTTAAGCTCAAGTGTGACATTTCGATATTTGGCTTTGCTGCCAACCATGCATTCTCCACTGCAACTTCACTCATTGGCTTTGTTCGCAACATCGCTCCTCATCATCCCCACAATCGCGCTTCAGACTACTCGTCCGCATATGTGGCTTTTTGGATGTTCTCGAAGCCACCGCTTGTCTGCAACTGCTACTTCGAGGCCGAAATCTTTATATCAAGCTCCACACTCAACGCATTTAATATATTATATAGTTAGTTAAGTTATATGCTAGATCGAAACATGTATTCTTTCTTGAAAAAAAACTATACTTTTGCATAAGAGTGACTAAAATTCTGTAGTAATTTTATTTGCTTTTTCTTTTTTACAAAAAAGTTATAATGGTTGTAAAATTAAATGAATTATATTCGGTAAAGCTAAACAACATATCATGGTACTTGCTTTTCTAGTTTGAAAAAGATAATTATATTTATAATTATGCTGGAACTGGGATCAATTTATATTAGAATATAAAAAAGCAATAAAATAAAAAATCCAATCAAATCAAAGAACTTTTAAAGAAAATGATAAACCCTAAAAAACAATCCTAACATAACTAATTCGGGTCCCTGCTTAGTTGTTAAGTTTTATTTGTCCGAAGGCAATTTTCACATTCTAGTAGAAATCGAGACGAAAGTTCTTAAGCATTTCAACTTGTCGTTATTGCTATTTTATAAACATGGTCCATGGTTACCTTTTTTAAGTTAAAAACAAATGCAATAATAAAAGAAGTTCTAACCACATTTGGGTTTTGTGATAACTTTGTATTCTTTATATAGTCATAAAATACATTGTCAATATATTGCTATTGCCTATTTTACATATAAAAGCTAGATGTAAAACAGCATTTCGTGTTTATTATTTATGTATTATGATACCATAGTTTTGTCTATTTCTATTCACAATATTATACTTTTAATTTTCTAGCATTCAAATATTGTATTTTACAAAATATACCTAATAATAATTTTTTTTTAACTTTCAATTTAAAATATACTATAAAAGGCAAAAGATTATTCATTTATTTAAATAATAATATTATTTTGATTAGATACACTTTTTAAGACACATAATAAATATAGTAAAAGTAGGATGCATGTATTAATGCATTTAACCGAAAAACATGATTGGGCCCAATTACCATACCGGCTGGGCCGGTGTTCAGAAATAATAATATTTACAGGATCAGGAAGCCAGAGCTTAACACTGAGAAGGGATCTTCGGTGCGATCGACAACAGCAACGAGCAATCGTGACGACGAGTAATACTAGTATGGAGTCATTCATGACTGCATTGATTTCATCGACAACGTGAACAACTTCAATCTCCAAGGTACTATCTTCACTAAATGTGTTTCGTTCTTTCTTGTGTTTTTAGTGAAATTTGGGAGGTGAGGTTATGTTAGAGGAGAGATTGACTGAGCTGAATCAACGTCAAGGAATTTGCAAAAGGATTTGTATGATTCTCTGTAGAAACCTGTTTTTCTCTTTCTTGTGTTGCATCGAGATCGGTTCCTTCGGTTCCAAATTCTGATTTGGTTTGACTGTTTATAGCCTCGATGGTCCTCGTCATACCTTTTCGATAGTTTTGTTTTGTAATCACCATTACCGAACTCCTTTCAACATTCGGAAAGCACGAAGAAACCCTCAGTTGCTGTCTCTCAGCTCCACGGAAGTAGCACTCCTCGACTACTTTTGTTTTGTTCTCGATTTCTCGAAATATGTTCTTTGATTTAGATTTAGATGGTTTACCTGAGCGTTGTTTTATTTCAGGTTTTTAAGGTCGATTTGAGGCCTAACAGGTTTTGATTTATCGATTTGGAGCATATTTTGAACTACTTAACTTTGGATCTCCTATCTGGATTCGAAACCAGGAAAAAGTTAAGATACTTAACAGAAAGGAAAAAAGCCTGAGCAAAATCTGTAGAGGATTAATTAGTGAAAAGTGTGGAGCATCTCAAAAAGGCATCTCGTAACAGTGTTCCTCTCGTGAATAGACACTCTTCTTTCTCGTTTCTTTCTCTCTCTAGGAATACTGATGCGAAGCAAAAGATTCGACATGGGAAAAACATGAGTAAAGCAAGAAAGAATTGGGAAAGGGGAAATTACTATCTGAGCTACCAGATGATTTCCCTTTCTCTTCCATTTTAAACCGTTCAACAAATAATGGCTGATGATCTCTGCTTCTTCATTAAGGTACACTTGATTTCATTCTACAGTCCTTTCTCTTTTCCTCCCTTTAGCTTCATCGAATATGAAATCTCTTCTATGCGTTCAGCTTTTTCTTCTTATACACACCTGCAAATGCTTCAAATTTCAGGATATGCTTATCGTTAGACCTTCAGTGAAGAACTCCTTGGTGTTAAGAATAAGTTTATTGGCTTTTGTTATGGTATGTGGGGTTTTCATGTGTTCAATTGGTTTAAAACAAATTAGCAACTTCACAAAAGCCGGTTTCATTGATTTCAAAGTGGTTGAACAACCTTGTGAGCTACCCAATGTTGAAAAATGGGAGAGGCCTTATGTCCATTTACCCAAACCCACAACTTTTAATCGGTATAAATTTCTTTCTTTATTTTCTCATTTTAGAAACAATAAATGCTGATATTGTTATTTTTGGATATAATTAGGGCTGAATGTGCATGCAATCCAGTTAGATACTTTGTTATCTCATCAACACAAAGATCTGGGAGTGGATGGTTTGAGACATTATTAAATAGTCATATGAATGTAAGCTCAAATGGCGAGATTTTCTCAGTTAAACCACGGAGGGCAAATATGTCAACAATTGTGGATACTTTGGACAAAATTTACAATCTTGATTGGTTGACAAGTGCATCCAAGAATGAATGTACAGCTGCAGTTGGCTTAAAGTGGATGCTTAATCAGGTGATAGTTTAGTTTCTTGCATTAAATAACAAAATGAAAGTACATTGCTATTAAACGGATTGTTAACTTTGATATTCTTTCAGGGTTTGATGCAGAATCATGAAGCAATAGTGGAATACTTTAAAGCTAAAGGAGTTTCAATCATCTTTCTTTTTAGAAGAAATCTTCTTCGAAGAAGAATCTCAATACTTGCAAATGCTTATGACCAAAGTGCTAAGCCCCTAAATGGAAAACACAAATCCCATGTGCATTCACCTGATGAGGTCCCTTTTTCTCTCTCACTCTCTGTGTGTGTATGAGTGTGTGTGTGTGTGGTTTCTTTACTAAATTATTTATTATTATAATTTCAGGCTAAAATTCTTGCAAGTTACAAGCCCTCAATTAATACAACATTGCTAATACCCGAGCTGCAACAAGCTGACAACATGGTTAAACAAGCATTGGAATACTTCAATAGTACTCGACACATTATCCTTTACTATGAAGACATAATCAAAAACCACACTGTAAGACCTGTTACCTGTTACCTGCCTGTTGCCAGTTGCCAGTTGCCTGTTGCCTGTTGCCTGTTGCCTGTTGGAGCTAATTTTATATCGTTGTTGTAGGTATTGGAAGATGTTCAACGTTTTTTGAGGATACCACAAATGGAGTTAAAGAGCCGACAGGTGAAAATACACAAAGGTCCATTAAATGAACAGGTGGAAAATTGGGAGGATATTCAAAAGGTATTAAATGGGACCCCTTATGAGAGCTTTCTTCATGAAGATTATAAAGTTAGTTGAATGGTTATAATTGTGTATATGTTGTTTTAACTAACTCATTCTTTATTTATTTCCCTTTTTTTATGTCTTTGAAAAAAAAAAAAACCAACAGGATGTTTTTCCTGTTGAAATTTTGGTTTAGCATATGTCTAATTGAATCTTGTAGTGGATCTTGTTTCTATTTTACTGTTGTAGACCGTAAGGTTGCTTTTGTTACAGGGGACATAACTCAACAAAAAAAAATTCGGGTTATTTTAGATGATGAGAATAAGAAGGGTAATTACGTCTTTTTGCATAGATGAGAGACCAAGAGTGAGTTAATTGTTACTTTTTTTAGGGGAGACAGAGATGTAACTTTTATCCCATTGACATTGATATTGAGTCTGAAATTACCGTATGTCATGTCAAACGCAATATAATATATTATGTGTGACAAACAAATAGAATGTAATGAAGATATATGGCCCCATTGATAGCTAATTTTGTGTAAAGATTGTTAATGGGTGTAAAAATTAAAATTGACTTGGGCATTAGATGACATGACATAAAGATTGGTATATTCCCATTTTCTTGTAGAAAAGCAAATGTTTCTTTCAGAATTTTGTAGAGCTTTAATTAAATCAACCATGGGTTTAGGTTAGAAAACAAAGTTAATTATTTAGACGTTGATTTGACAAGTTAAAGGTGGTTACGTAAAGCTGATATAGTTAAAGGTGGTTACGTAAAGCTGATATGATAACTGTAACTTATTTGAAAACATGCGAGTTTAAAGACTTTAAGTTGTAATTTATTAGTAACTATCGGTGATATCCGTCCATTGTGGTGGGTTTATTAATCATATATATTTAAAACCATTTACAAAATGTTATCTTACACAAAGAATATTTTTGTGATTTTGCTATTAAACCATGACTACTATTATATATTTATCTTATATAATGACTATATCTGTAATGTCGCTATTACATAGAGATCATTATATAGGGACTGAAATTGTAATTAGCAATTATAAAAGCCAAAACTGTAATTAATACATATTAAACAGGTACCAAAACTATAATTATGCAAATTAAAAACGATATAGACAAAAACTGTAATTATCATAATTTAAAAATTATAGGGATCAAAGCTGTCATTATTATAAAGGGACTGTGATTGTAATTGTTGAATATAAAAAGTACAGGAACCAGAATTGCAATTAACTCATTCTAGGTCTTAAGTGACAATGTTGTAATTACTATAAATTTTATGACCTTATAAGGATAAAAAATGTAATTAATGCAAATTAAAAAATATAGTTACCAAAACTATAATTATACAAATTTAAAACCGCATTTATCAAAACTGTAATTATTCTAAATTAAAAACTATAGGGACCAAGACTATAATTACTATAAACTATGAACTACAGGGACTGGGTTTATAATTATTCGATATATAAAATGTAAGGACCAAAATTGTAATTAACTCATTTTAGGTCTTTATTGTCAATATTATAATTCTTCCAATATGCAAATTAAACTATAAGGATCAAAATTGTAATTATCATAAATTAAAATTATAAAGACTAAAACTATAATTATTATAAACTCTAAACTACAAGGACTAAAATTACAATTATTGAATATAAAAAATACAAAGACCAAAATTGTTATTAATTCATTTTAACTTTTAGGCAAAATTTCATACATATCCTTAGAAACTTTAAATATTACGTCAATATCCTTGCAAACTTTAATATTACGTGTATATCCTTATAAAGATACAAAAATTATATTAATATCCAAAACCCAATTTTAAATAAAACAAAAGAGATTTAAAATTAAAAATATTATCTAAAATTCTAACTACCATGATATTTTACCACATTACCCTTGCCTAATTAGCGATTACCATGAAATCAGCCAAATCGTGAACTATTATTGAAAATCACAATTTAGAATTGTACTTGCGAACAGTAGCGTGAACAGTAGCCGTGAAGAACTTCCTGTACTCGCAATCCATTCTCCTTGTCCTCTGCATGAGTTACAAGAGCAATCAATTAAACCACGTTTCAATCAATTTCTACATCGCAACAGGTATCTTTTAGGGTTTAATTAAGCATTCAATTAGTTTTGACTGTGCATTCAATTAATCTTAGTATCGCAACAGGTTTTGTAGTTCTTCATTTAATTATTTTTGATGGATGATGAGGTTGATGCACCAACATGGGAGATAAATGTACACTCCCCAATAATTGAGTAAGTTTCTAAGACAATTGTTGGAAGGATCAAATATGTTTTATCAAGTACGTAGATGATAGTAAATATAGTTACCTGATTGGTTATGTGCGCCCATTTTTTGCGGTATTTCTACTGAAAAATAGTTGCTCGCTACACCGTACGGATCCATGGAAATTGTTGTGATAACAGTGCACTTTTCAGACCTTGAATCAACAAGAAAAACCACATTAGAGTGAGCAACAATCAGAATTCTTGGATGCCAACTGAAATCACAACTCAACCATCCACCTTTTTCAGAAATAGTAGACTCGTCCCATAAAACTTTTACTTTGTTCCCTATTAATCTTGGTGATATTGAGGGTACACAGCAAGAATGGACAACAGCACATCTTTTGAACAACTTATCAGCAATTAATGTCAATATTGGTGTTATTTCACCAGAATCATCCATCTTGTTCCTAATGTTGTAGTAATGAACAGAATAGGTCGTTCAAACCAATAAATACCCAATGGTAGAATCACATGAAACAAATAAGCAAGTATCACACAAAAACCCATTTGATAGAACATGAATACACGATAATTACCTAAATTACAATCACAATTAGCATGAGGGTTCACTGAAATCTTGAGAATCCGATGATTCAATGTATTTTTGGTAGTAAAGGGTTCAAATACACCATCATCTCCTATCACCTTCAATTGGGAATTCTCAATAGACAACATTACATACCCAACTTGATCAAAACTGGAACCAGTGGGAAAGAATGCCAGATCAAATGATTAAGCAAATAGAAGAAAGCGTAAAAGGAATTGATGATACGAACAAGGGAAGAACAAGAGTGGAGATATGAGACCGAGGGATTACCCAAAAGGGGGTTTTGCCGAGAGCACAGTAGGCGAATCGATGATCTGGATTAATAGCAAGCTTAGCATTGATGAAAAGGAGAATAGCTTGCTTAATTGATTCCAATCTGGTAAACGGTCTGCCACTGACGCTAGTATTCTTCATTTCAACGAGGGATTCGGGATCGACATCGATACAGAATAGTATGTCTTCGCAAGACAATCGAGATGGTGGTAAAGTGTATCGAGCTGCTGCTATGGAGCTCTGCCCTTCTCTTCCCTCCATATTTTCTCCGACACACACACACACAATGTGAGGAAGACGAAAGATGGTTGTAATAGTGAGGACAGATCAAGGTTGCCCAAGGAGTTCAGACGATTAATGCCAGAGTTGAATCTGTACCAGGGCACCGAAGGGAATTGTATGCAGAAAGTTGTTCGCGGTTTGAATAAGAAGAAGAGATCTGTGAGGTAATAGAAGTGGTGGTGGAATCGTATCCATCTCACCGGCGATTTCTGTTCGAATATTTCTGGCTTGGCGATGGCGTAAAAGGAAGAAGAAAGGACAAGGAAGAAGAAAGGGCATGTAGCTGGTCATCGAGAATCAGATAGATATTCCTCTTTTGGGTAAGGGTAATGTAGTAAATCACCATGGTATTTAGACATGGAGCTGGTCAGATGCACGAGATCGATAATCAAATGGATATTCCTGTTTTGAAAAGGGTAATGTAGTAAATTATCATGATATTTAGAATTTTAAATAATATTTTTAATTTTAAATTTGTTTTGTTTTATTTAAAATTAGGTTTTGGACATTAATATAATTTTTGTATCTTTATAAGGATATACACGTAATATTAAAGTTTGCAAGGATATGTATGAAATTTTGCCTAACTTTTACGGCAATATTGTAAATATTCTAAATTTTTTGACTTTTTTTCCTTTTACCATTTAATAGGATGATTAAATGTAGTAATATGTGAATGGGTAAATGCAAAATAATAGTATATATCATTAAATTACTATATATTCTAGTAGTTCTTGATTATTAAATTATTGATTAATATATTTGAGTTCACTATATTATATAATATTTATTAGTTGTGATTAATTTTAATATTTGTTAAAAGGCATAATAGTATGACATTAGCGGTTATTTTTAGGAATTTATCGAGTCAAATGGGTTATGAAAAGTTCGTGGAAACCTTTTATTCATAACCTTTTCGTATTAGAATGTCTATTTACAAGTTCATGTTGTTTTTGTTGGAGATGTATATAAAAATAGGAAAGATTTCTGATATTACAGATTGGTTTAAGAATCGTGTAGACGATGTCCGAATTTGATATTTCGACCCTATGTCTGGGTTGCACGTATCAATGTTAACGTTAAACTAATCATTTTTTACCAGAATCTCAAAAGTAGGAGCGGTTAAAGAAGGCGGTTAGGGGCTGATCATCAGTGTCAGCGTCAGCCTGACCATCAACGTAAGCGTCAGAGTATCCATCAGCGTCAACGCATGCTGATGTTGATACAAATGTCGATGCTGATGCTAAAATTCGTTTGTTCTATAAATTGATCATTTTGAACCAGGAACCCTTGCTGTTTAGTCGTACGAGTATCACTTAGTCTAATACAAGTGTGCATTCTCGCACCTCTTAACTTGTATTATAACTAAAATGTGAACCCATTGATATACCTTTTATTTACATCATAATAAAATGTAAATATGACACTAAAATCACCAATAGTTTTACAAGCTTAGTAGATACAACTTTTTCGTAATTTTAATACTATTTTGTGGATTTGTTCTATAAATTGATATTTGACATGAGCCATAGATAAAGATATCTTTAATTTTATTTCAATCTTTATATTTTATTTAAAAATAGAGTTAAACCATCTTTAATCCCATTTTATTTTGAAGAAATGAATAGTATAACTATAACTCAAAATATAGAATTATATTATATTTTTCTTCATAATGTAGTTGAATTTTCATTTGTCAAATTTAGTATCTCACATTTTAGGTTTACTAATTTTCTAATTTTTTTTAATTAACTAACTATAATTTAATTGATATTATTTATCAAAATATAAAATTTAATATCTATGTTTCGATTCATATAAAACTGTAAACATGTTTTAAAATATATGGTAACATATTTTATAAAAACGTAAATTGATGTATATTTTACAGTACAAATATTGGTTTTTTAACAAATGTATGTGTAATATTTTTATAAACATTTTTGAAATGCATGTGTAATATTATATAGAAGTGTGTTATAAATATTGTCTTTTTTAACAAATGTTGTTTTAATAAATTAATGAATAATTCAAATTAATAATATACAATAAAGATTGTTTGTTATAAATTTTTTAATAATATATATTTATTAATGTTTTATAACATAAAATATATAAATAAATATGTAAAAAATTAATAAGTTGAAGTATTTTTTGACAATCATTATAAGTTTAAAAACGAAAATATACTATAAATATATTTTTGAAGCCAAAAATTAAACTAAAAAATAAGGATATGTAGGAAGAAAATATAAAAGGATATGTGATTTCTCAAACTTATATCACACAATTGAGTGCACCAATATGAATGATCAGAAATGTTTGAGTGGGTTGAATATGCTATAACTTGGTCAAGAGTTGTCTTAGATGTGTTTAAATGTTGATATTTTAAAAAGTTTAATAAACATTTATTAAATTTAGTATTGATAATTCTATTTAAATATTTAATTATTTTACAATATCGTTGTCAGAACCCGTTTGACGTTGAATCGACCCATCGGTTTTCTCACCTTTTTTATGAATAATTATACTTCGATTAATGCACAAATACATGACTAGCTTCCAGAAGATATCCACATGCATCGCAAATTTCTGTGGGTTCCGATTAAAAATAAAGAAATGAAAACCTCTACCGAATGCAATAAGGAACTAGGAAGAAAACGACAAATAAAACCTTAAATCAAATCTTTAATAAAAAGACGATAATGAATTTTGACGTTCATATATTTGTGGGGCTCAAAACATTTACCCTCACGCGTTCCATGAAGACAAGTTCGTTGCCTTTTGAATCGGTTAAAGTTGAAGTTAGCTTCTACGCACTCATTAGACTTTAGTTTGTCTCCTCAACCATGATAATCCTCAATGTCAAATCAAATTTTGGTGAACTTTCCCATCAAAGTGGGCGAGTTTAATATCTGTGATTCGAATAAACAACACGATTCGAATGAAACTGAAACAAACTAGTAATTGTGGAGTTATAGTGATATCCAATCAAGAAGGGATTCGTGTTGGATGTAACTTTGATTCAGGGAATAGGACATGTTAGTATAATCGGTTTTTGATAGTTAGAAAATGAAAATTAAAGAGAGCAGATAGTGTTTGGAATTGCAAGAGATGTAGAATTATATTTAAATATACGAATTAATAGTAAAGAATCCTACACTCGCACTATAAAGAAAATGTTAATTACATATGCGGGAAGTTAATTAAGGCGGTGTTTTTTTTAAAGATCTTTTTGACCATTTATGTTTATGGGTGAACAGATATATATGCAAAAAAATGTTTGTTTTTAGAAGATTGATTACATAAAAAGGTTTGCTTGATTTTTTTCAAAAGACATAAAAAGAAGCTTTTATTTATTACAGACGTCTTCTAAACTAATCTCACTTTTACACCTCCATTCCTTTTCACTTCTTCCTTTTTGGGGTGTGTTTGGATAAGCTTATTTAGCTCATAAGCATTTTTGGGTAAAAATGCTTATTAGCTTACGACTTTTCAAAAATGAGTTTCTAAAAAAGTGTTTGGGTAAACTTATGTGGTGGGAAAAGTTAATAAGTTGATAAGAAGGTTTAAAAAGTGTTTGAATAAGCTTTTATATATGTAAAATGACCAAAAGCACTTTTCACTTTAAAAAGCCAGGAATATGTGGCTTTTCGAAAATGGCTTTTCCATATGTATTGAAAAGTTAAAAACAAAAGTGTTTTTATTACCGAAACACGTTTTTTAGCTTATTAGCTTTTCAAGAAGCCAATAAGCTAATAAGCTCTTTTTAAATGGGGAGCCAAGCATGCACTTGATCAGCTGTTGTTCGCGAGAGCCTTGCCACTGCCTTTGCGATCCTCGCCTCCTCCGATCACATCGCTACCTCCACCGCCCTCTCCTCCACGTGTACTTCTTTTCTCTCATCTCTCTTTTCTCCCCTGTCGTCTCTTTGTTTTGTTATCTCTTCTCTCCCATCCCGTCTCTCTATTTTGCTGTTCACAAGAACCCTCTCGTCTCTCTGTTTGGTTGTCTCTGATTAAGTTAGGGTTTTCTAATATGATTGTGTTTTGAAATGGGTTTTGTTAATCTAATTAGGTTAGGGTTCTCTAAAAATAGGTTTTGTAAACTTGATTAGGGTGACGTGTTCTGTGAATCTGATTAGGTTAGGGTTTTTTTAATCCAAATATGGAAATGTGTTTCAAAATCTGATAAAGGTTATCTTGCTGAATCTGATAAGCTTATATGTTTTAGAATCTGAAAATGTGTTTTACAAAATGCGTGGTTAAGAATTATCCAGAGGTTCTTACGAAAAATATAATCCTCAAATGAACTTATCACTGCATCTGTTTTTTTTGTATGTTATTTATTTATTTTTAAAAAAAATTAGAGGAATATGAGGGGTGACCTTTTCCTAGATTTAAGGAAGTGGGCTGGAGAGTGTAGGAAAGTTGACCTGGCATATATAAGCAGCGGAAAAGTACAGGAAGAGTGAGAGGCCAAGGGTGTGTACACCCCTTGGTCTAATCCCTTTTTGATCAAACTTCAAATTAAACATACATTTTTTTGGAATGGCAGGATGTATTAAAAAGCTAGCTAGGAGCTAGCAAAATGAAAAAACAATCACTTCATGAGAGGATTTAGCATCCACTCATCCCGGTTCTTCTTAGACTTACGATTCCTATTTCAAAACCAATTATAAGAAAAAAAAACAACGAGATCAAACAATTAGTCTCTCTTGTAAGTATTGTCCATTTGTCCCTAACATGAAAGCGTTCCGATACGTCCAGAGAACCCATATCAAAGTCAAGTACACCTATCCAAAATAGCGTGACGAAGGTGAGCTACATGTTCAGAATCGATCCACTAGAACATGTTATAAAACTGGTCAAAATCCAAATAAGACTCCCACCCAACGAGCCACTTGATGACATAGCTGAACCACCAAGGAACAATGAAACAAAAGGTGATGCACGTCTTCCACATAATCACCACAACACAGACACAAAGTGGACTCCAACTCATGACCATCCGATCAAGATTGGCTCTAGTAGGCAATCAATTAAATTGAGCCCTCCACAAAAAAACACATCAATCTTTATCAGGATAAACTTATTCCAACGAGTATATTGTTCTCCCCCTAATAACCCAGCATGATCAAGGTGGTGTCGAGCTGAGTGCAGCGAGAACAAACCAGTATAATCTTAAGTCCCAGACCCACTTATCTCTATGTGTCGACATGTGAATTACTTCAAGCACACTCATGAGATTCTCCACTGACTCCCCTGAGCACCGCCCTAGATTCCGGTATGCCACACCAGCTCCTAACCCGTCTGAGAATGATAATCCCTAACCAAAGCAAACCAAAATCGAGCCAGGGGAAAAGCCTTGGAAACCGAGCGCTGAAAGCCTCATCCCTACACCAATAGTCCAACTAAAACCTCTTGTCCAATCTGTCTCCCACCTACTTCCGAATAGCTGAAAAATGAACCATAGCCTGAGAATGCAACTGACCAACCAAATTTACAAACAAAGAACAAATTTCAGCCTTTAACCGTCCATTAGGCACCAGACTAAACCTCCCATTATCATCATAACAATTCTTAATAAGTCTAACACAAAGAAAGTTAGACCCATTAAGGAACCGTCACCACCATTTGTACAAAAGCGCCCTATTAAAAGCCATAAGACTGCTAACCGCTAGACCTTCATACTCCTTATCTTTAAGAATGTCATCCCAATTCACCCAATGAATCTTCTTCTCATTTTCTTCCTCTCCCCAAAAAAATCTCACCTGAAACATCGCTGAAATCATGGCAAACAGACACGAGAATTTTAAATAGCGATAAGTAGTAAATATTAAACTACCTAACATCGATTTCACCAACAGAAGTCTTCCCCAATCAACAACATCCTCTCATTCCACACTGATAATTTCTTACGAAATCAGTCAACGAAAATATCCCAATAGTTAACCCCATTAATCTTTTCCCACACAGGAAGACCCATATATGTAAACGGACTAGAATCTATCTCACACCTAGTATAAACTGCCATCTCCTGAACCGCCGCCATATTGACCCCGACACCATACAATTTGGACTTGTGCAAATTCATTTGCAACCTCGAAGCAAAAATTCCTCCACAATAGCAACCACATCCATGTTAATAACATCCTAGAATTTTTATGAAACTAAATGTAAAGTCGCCAAGTCCAAGTGCTCTATCACTCCCACATGACCATACCGCCTCACACACCTCCTCCTCAGAGAACATCACCTCCAAAGAAGAAGCTTGGGTCAAATCCAGCCTATGAAATCGAGCGCTTCTCATAGAAGGTCGCATCCAACTAACAACTTAAACTTTTAAGCATAAAACTTAAAAAAAACTGATTTGACATCATTTAGCTTTGTAACCCACACCCCATCAATCATATACCTTTAATAGCCATCTGTTTCCTTCTACGCTTTAACATGCCATGAAAAAACTTTGAGTTCTCGTCTCCCTCAACTGTGAACTTTACTTTCGTCTTCTGAATATAATCCACAGCCTCCAACAAATCAATCTCATTGATCTTCTGCAAAAAATTTCGTCTCTCAATAACATCCAGCGACCCATTACCATCATCAATTAACTTCTCAAGATCCCCCAATTTTTCCAACAAGTCTCCTTTTTAATCACCGTGCAAGCTATGATTTGACAACTGCCACTCTCGAGTTCGATTTTTACCGAACTTTAATTTATCTTTAAACATCATACATTTTCGTTTCCACCTGAAGTAGAAAATCAGAGCAGGCTTGTAACATAACATCATCAAAACCTACAATTTCCATCCAAGAATTGAACATCTTGAAGGGAATAATGTGATAATCAATGGTGTCTTCTTTCACCAGTAACGGGCCATGATCAGACCACCGTCTATCCAATGCCATATAATGTAAATTCGGAACCACATCCAACAAATCCTCACAGACTAAGAACTTGTCCAGTCAACTCATCTTAGTCCCTGCTCTATCAATATGAGTGAACCTCCTAGTCCCCATTTGCAAGTCTACTAACCCAGCTTGAGAGATAAAGTCGTTAAAATCAGTAGCTGACGAAGCACCACAAACAGATGCCAACCGCACTGCGACAGAGCAAACGACATTAAAGTCTCCAAAAACAATATTATGACCCTCCACCCTACTCAAAACCGAGTGCAGAATAGTCCACAAATCCGATTTTTTATTAGGTTCCTGCGGAGCATAAACATTAATCATTATACATCGCCACTGTCTCTTTATCTACATGCCCTCAACCACCACCAAGTTCTCCGTACTAAAAACTCTATTTTTAGAAAATGAATATGGATTCGAAATGGAAATAATACCATTCGAACAACCTCTAGTTGTGCTACACGCAAAATCAAAATTACTATTCCCCCACATACTTCAAATCTTAAAAAAGATTCATATTTGTCAATTGCGTTTTTTGTAAACCTTAAAAATTAATGCCATGCTTCACACATAATTCTTTCACCCATACATATTTTTTAAGGTTTTCACCCCACATATATTTAAACTCAAGCAATTATTAACATTAATGACACCACTACTAATAACTCAGTGTTTCAAAGCTTCCTAAGCAGCGTCGACATCATACCCCAACGCCTTACCAAGTAAAATAATTTGGTTCATCTGCTCAACAACTGCAGCCTCCGGAGAAGAAATTTTCTTCTTGAAAACACCCATCGACCCTGCACTCCATGAAGAAGAGGTTCTGTTAGTACAAGACCTATAAGAAGGAGACCCCATCAAACTCTAAAATCCACCAAAACCAGGTGGCTTCGAGTTCACCTCAGAAAACTCTTGAGGCCGAGAATCACCCCTCCCTTATCCACTAACAACTCGAGACCCAACTATCCCTCCATCAAGTTGAACCTGATGACAGTCCGTGGGGACATTTAGAGGCAAATCAACCTCGTCACATACCTATTGACCCTCCCCCTTAGTAGTAGGAGACATCCTCAAAATATTCCCCATTTTCCCTTCCTTCTCAGTTTCATAAACTATATTCCTAGACACGTTAGTTTCAACAACAATTTGAGTTTTTACCATGAGCACTTTCCATTCTCAGATGCTTTACTTGATTCATCGTACCGCCCCATTTTCACCATTTTAAGTATAATCCCGCTCACTTAAAACTTCAAAAACCACACCCTCCTCCTGTTCATCCTCAAAAGTTTCCCAAACCAATTCTCCACACTCATTATTGTCTCCTTAAACATTACTATAATGCCTTTCCGAAGACTCAAGAGGTGGCCATCACTCCCATAATAACTACCCTCTTCTCCTATGTTAGGTTCCCATGTTGTCATTTCTCTCACAGTAACATCATACACAAGACCTTCAATTATCATGTTAACTTTGTCATGAATATGATCTTATTGTCATTACACACACCTTCCCCGTCAAAAGATCCATAGAGACATCATGATATGTAAATAGTACATTACCCCAAAAGATGCAACCTTCTTAAACACACAAGCATGTCAAGCGCATAATGGAAGGTTAAAATTTTCCAACCACACCGTCTGATCACTCACAACAAAGTTTTTAGAAATAGGTCGAAATATGGAGAAATAATTCCCCCATTCTTCATGAACTTCTCACAGGATTAAGAGGATTCAAACACAATCCTCCTACATGCCAAATCTTAGCGTCATTAAAACCTTCCTCCCGACACAAATTCAACAAATTCACAATTGAAAACATCTCTAACTATAGCTAGTATAGCATGCTTTACCTCAGACACCACCGATAACTCACTAGACCCATTGGAGACCTTACGAGACTCCATGCAAGGAATTGAACTGGATGTATTATTCTTCCCTTAGACCACTGTGGCATAAGTCTTGTCATCCCTCAACCCTCCCACTTCATCCTTATGTTGAGGCTTATCTTGTTGCATGGTTTTTTTTTGCATATGCTTAGTTTGACACGCTCTTTTCTGCGAAACATTGCCATGGAAGCAAACATATGATAGCTGCCAAACCTACATCACACAATCTCCTAACCAACGCTTCAGAATCCCCCACCTTAATGAAACGAAAAAATCCAAATCGACACCCCAATTTGGATAATTTTGTGCTATATAGACATCGCCAACTCCACCAATCATGGCATATCAATTCCATAAATTTCGTGGTTGCAAAACCTTTGGTAGATTCGTCACGTAAAAAGAGTCAAAAACCCTTTCAACCGATTCCAGTTTCAACCCCATCTTCATCACATGTTGATTCAAACCATATATGTTCCCACTCCCATTGACATTCTTTTTACCATCTCGAATTGCTTCTAAAAACCACCATTCTCATTGATCATCATTCGTTGTCCCCATGGAACCAAATAAGAACACACGCAAATCCCCAACCCTTACCCCTATAAAAATATGAGGAGAACCAATCCCCTCCCCGACGACTGAGAAATCATCGAATTATACACAAAAGTCAACTTCGAAAAATTAAGTCAAACGATCGCCTAAGGTTTTTTTGATTTCATGTCTTTAATTAAACATACATTTTAGAGTGAATGATAATATCACTCATTCTTTTATTTCCAACTTGAACATGTACTAATACCCATATCCTCATCGAATAATACTAATCTCATCACCTATCTCAATTTTCATAATCGCGATTAATTTTATCAAAGCTCAACACTATAACCCTTGTCAATCATATGACACACCTTGAAATCTATACCAGCATTCTCTCATTCTTCAATTCCTATAATCATTTGCAACTCATAGATTCAATATGCATTCTAGTTTAGAAACCCTTCTTTTTGAATGACTACACTTAAAAAACCCCTAATTGATTAATCAATTATCATCCATCTTCACAAATTGACCACATAATTGTTGAAAATATACATGATAACTTAAGAGTTGCTTGATGCTTCCCTTGAAATATATAAGATTTCCACGATACATTTCCAGCATTTTATGATATATTTTTCATAACCCATCAAACTCAAGGTGCTTGTGTACATCTCATACTTGATCCACTTCTCATTTAGGCAATGCACTTTCTTTCTTTGTTCTTGCTACTAGCCTTTAACATCTTCCATACATATTACCATGGTTTTATGAAAGATATTATCATGAAATACACTACTAAGAATGAAAGCTTTGTATAAGACATACCCTCCACCTATTTCTATTTAGGCAACATATTTGTCACACTGACATTTGAACTCTTAATATAATACTATCAAGACGGACCACTTATGGAGTAGTTCACATACCTTTAAGTCCCTTTATGGATACTATGATGTATTTATTTTACAACATTTTAGTATAACATATCTATTTTCCAAAAGCACCCATTTACTTTAATTGCATTTCAATAAAGTGTGATATTTTGGTGAGCATATTTGCCACTTTCTAATTCATACAATAGCTTTCAATACATCTTAACGACAACATTTTAACAACTTCCAATAAATCTCACCACAAAACTTTTCATAACGACATGATATATATTATAAATACAAAATGTTTGTCCATGTACTTTTATATTTTTATACACCGAACAAACAACTTTTTACAAGGATCACTAAAAACCTCTCCCTAAAAATAGAAAGAGACCGTACCATATACAACTAACATAACTAAATTATTAAACAGTCATCAAGGTCAAGAAGTTACCTACAATGTTGCTTTCAAAACTTACAATCATATATCATCGGGTCTCGATACACCTTCTATTGTATTTCTTCTCTTAATAGATCTTTTCTCTTCTAGTACCTACACGTAGGCCAAAAGACGTAAATGCCCTCGTCATAGAAAATACCCCTAAATAATTCAATATTTACCATTTTAGACAAACACATCAAGATTGTGATTATTTCGGAAAATTCCGGCCTCAAAGACGGGTCATGTTGCCAACATTTCTCAAGTAGTCCCACAATTCCATGAGGGGTATGATTAGGAATCACCGGCCTTAAACCCTAAAATTTAACGAAATATTTTTAAAATTGTAATGGCATTTTGGTAATTAAAATATACCTTCTGGACAACACCGATTGCTGCCTGAAGTGGAGTCAAGTTTGCATAAGGAAGCTGCTAAGATAAAAATTAGTCGGTTTACTTTTTTGTGAAAGAATTTTTGGATTTTGTATCAAAATGTTAAATTTGACATTCTTTCGGGTCGAATATTAAAATATACGGATTTTTTCAATCGAACCTTGTGTGTTAAGAGCTCCCATAAGACAATACCAAAACTGAAGACATCTGCTTTGTGATTGTAAGGCCGGTGTTCAATAACCTTATAAACACAAAATAAAATAAATAAAACAAATAGTTATGTACTTACACTTTTTTACCAATAATAGCAATGTACTTACATTTTCTTAACACATAATAGAATAGTAATTACATTTCTTCATCAATAGTAGCAAATAAAGTACAATGCTCTAATTGGTATTGAAATGTAAGTACGTTGCTATTATAGGTAAAAAAAAGTACTATATTGGTAGTAAGGGTAAAATGGTAAAATACGTTACCTCTGGAGCCATCCATCGATAAGTTCCAGTTTCTGCAGTCATAATTCCAGACTTATTTTGAACTCTAGCAACTCCAAAATCGGAAACCTTAACAATCTGTAAAAAAAAAGTGACGTTTTGATAAAAAATGGAATATGTATTAATAATAAGGAAATTAAGGTATTTAGAAGAATTATAAATTGCTTACTCCATTTTCATCCATTAAAAGATTTGCACTCTTGAGATCCCTGTGGATTATATTATTTTTGTGCAAGTAATTCATTCCTTTTGAAACAAGAATTGCTATTTTGAGTACAGCTGGCACATCAAAATGACCTTTTTGGTTATGTAGGAAATCATACACACTTCCACCTGCCATAAATTCTGAAAACAAACAAAAAGATTTAAGTATATTTCTATTATAGTTAATAGTAAGAAATACATTGCCTATTTTGGTAAAAAGATTAAAGTACATTGCTATTTACTGTATGGTGAACAACTATTATTCAGAATTACCTGTAACTATACAAAGATTTGGAGGTCTTGTACATGCACCTATAAATTGCACAACGTTTTTGTGCCGAATTTTCCTGCTAGTTGAAGAACGTTAGGCACTTGTGAAAAAATATGTAAAATACCAAAAATGCCCTTGAAGGGGAGAAACAAAATAGTAGAGATGAACCGAACCGAACCTCATTATATAGACTTCTTGAGCGAATTCTCTCTGCACATTTTCATTTAAATACTCGTCTTTAAGAGCTTTGATGGCTACATCTTGAGTACAATATGTACCTTTATATCTGTATAAAGAAAGAAAAAAAAAAATAGATAAATGATATTGCAGTTAAGATAGGTAATTTGTAAATAAATTGAACTTACAGATCACCATATGATCCACCACAAATTCTGTATTCAAACTTTAGAAGCTTAATATCAATTTCCCAAACATCACTTCCATCCACATCCACAGGCATCTTAACACTTTCTTGAAAATTCTTTTTTTCCAAATCCTTAAAAGGCAACACTTGTGAAGTTTTTGACCAAGGTATTTCCTGCAGTGAATATTTCAACATGTAATAAAAAAAAAAAAAAAAAAATTGACAAAAAGATGGGCCCCGTTTGTTACCTCAACCCTTGGTATTTCTGTTGCCAGTACATCTCTTAGTTTCTCAGTTTCCTACAAATATATGGAAATAAATTAGAATTATCCCAAGAAACGGTTCATAATTGTGACAAATTTTAACAAAGGTATTCTTTTACATACAATGTTTTATAAATAAATAGTAAATAAAAATAGTGAAATACCTCGTATGGCCAACCATAAACAACAAAAACATCCAATGAGTAGCCATCAGTTGTTGAAAAGGCATGAGCTTCTTGAATATTCAGCCCAATCTCTGAGAGCAATGAAGTCAACTGAATACAAATCATAAATAAAGGATATTATTATATTAATAAAATAACTGTAATATATTCGTTAGAAAACAGCAATTTAGAAAAGCATGTAAATGTATATATATATAAGTAAAAGAAAATGAATTTTGGTTACCTTACATAGGAGTTTTGGCTTATCATTTGTTGAGATTGTAATTTCGTGTAAAGGCCTACATGATTTTTAAAGTCTTGTTACATGACAAAATTGGAACATGAAAAGAATGATGCAAAAAAGAAAACAAAAATAAATAAAAATAAACAGACACGTGAGTAAAAACCAAATGCTTAAATAGAATCAAACCTTTCAGAAATATTACCGAAATAAGTGCTGGTTGGCACTCATAACTTTGTTTCCATCTTCAAAAGCAGATTTTACACTACCAAATGCAGGTAGTTGATGAGTGCTGTAAAATAAAAAAATATAGACAATTTACTGATAAGTATTATTTTGTATAAAAAGTAAGATTTAGGTGTTTAAAAATCATGCCTTTGCCTGCCTGGATGGATAGAAATTTGAGCATCTTTCATTTTTGTATTTGAAGTAGACTCACCACCATTTTCATCTGTGCTTGCATGAAACTGCATGATTGTTGACATGTAAATCTCATTTGGATTTTACAAAAATGATAAAAAATTATAAATTTTTTATATACCTGAATAAGGCGGGCTTCAAATGCTGGTCTAGTAGTCGGGTTATGTGCCATGTGCAATAAGTTTTTGTGCATAAGAACTTCTTGTGCCCTTTCAACATTCACATCCAATGCATATCTGGAAAGATTTTTTTATGATAATAGTGAAATAGTGATGTAAATGATAAAGATTGGCACCTGAGTTATGATCATTGGATCCCATGGAATCAAGTGCTGTAAATTTAATTAGTTATAGCTTTCAAAAGGGAATAAAGAATAATTTTACTGTATAAAATACTTTGGAATCTGCTTTTGACTAAAGATCCCAAAAACAAGCTCTTCAAAACTACTACAATAATTTGTGGGTATTTTAAAACTTTGAAAACGACAAGTTTGCCATCAAATTAGACTAATGAACATAAAAAAACAAGACTTCATCCATTTCGAGTAAAAAAATATGCACTCATAAACTTCTGAGGTCAAATATAATATTTTAAGTGTCAACTTGATCACAAAATGTGTTATAGATTCAACACAGCAAATTTTCCATTTCTAGTAATTGTTGAAAAGGCTAACACAAAATTGCTCATGATAAACTGTGAAGCACATCGAGTTTGAAGGTTAAAATTAGTCAGTTTTCACCTCTATAGTGAAAGTATCTATGTTTCCTGAAAGGATGGAGTAGAGTAGGCAACAGGAATATCCACCTCAATCATCATTGACCTTTCTACTATTGAAATTATGCTTTACGAGTTTTAACGTACTCTAAATTTAAAAATGAAAGAAGAATGGAACTGTAGGAGAACAACGGCTTCAAATTCAGAAACCGGGCTAAAATTAGGATGTGTTCTCCGTATACCGGCTAGGTGTAGTGTTTTTAGCTTTTTACACGAACATCTGATGAAATTGCAGTATGTTTTGACATAATCATCTTGTTTGATGAATTATCTTCAGTTGACAATGCAATATATTGAGAAATTCCATAACGAAACACTCGATTGAAGAGAAATTTAGGGCTTCAGACGACCGAATTCAAAATTACCTAACAGGAAGACGATTGAAATGAGCCCATAGCTGATCTTCAAAACCAGGTTGACATGCTTCTTCGCAATCCGACTCTCTAAGTCGGCGAAGAACCTCCTGATAAACCTCAACCTTCGGCCTCCGCTTCCTGCTCCCAACCGCTGCCGGCGACGCCTCCGACGCTCTGCTACTACAACTACTCTCAGTATCTCCTCCTTCCATCACCATTACATCAACACAACGACTCAAGGACGATCACAACACCCTGGTCACGACTAATAAACTTGTCGATTACATCCAAAAAACTCACACAGATCAATCAAACAACCACACATAACGAAGAAACCGAAGAGCAACGACAAAAATCGTACTCACTAAAGAACAGTAATGAAACAGTTTTAAGCACAAGAAACCAAAGGTTTAACAATGGTGAATGCCGCCCTGCTCAACAATGTTTCCCTTTATATATATGCTCGTCCCTTATCCAGAGTAGAACTAGCTATACCCAAATCACAGTACAAGTTTTTCAGCATATAATACAATATACAAAATAAGAATCTCTCTGGAAATCAAGATTTAGCATTTACTTTTAGCTGGGGAAAACGATAATGGCGTAATGCGCACCCATTGAGCGGGTATCGACGTGGATTCAAGCCATTCTTCTTTGCCTTGCTTACTTCACCATTTTTATTGGTTTTTTATAAACTCCATCGATATCCAATTGAAAGATTCATATATGAATATATATTAATTATTATATTAAGCACACTTGTAATTTCATTTATTTGTCGAAAAAGTTAAACATTTATATTCAAAAAACAAAATAAAATGTAAATTATGTCCCATAGACGGTCCATGTCGTACCCGCATGTAACACACCACTTTTTGTATAAAAGTACACCAAAACTTTTCTCTTAAATTCGTATTTACCTTATTTTAGAGTAAATTACACGGTTGGTCCTTATGGTTTAAGGGTAATTGCACGTTTAGTCCCTAAGTCAAGTTTTTCATCCAGGTGGTCCTTAAATGCCAAAAGGCTTGCACGTTTGGTCCTTATTTTAACTCTCCGTCTTGTTTCTCCGTTAATGAGCCCAAAGCTGGGGGTAATCCCATCTTTTCACTTGTTACCCTCCTTAGAAGCTATATTAACGTCGTGGAATCCCCAAATCTTTCCATTCTTCTTCTCGTTCTGTAAACCATCGACTGAAGCTTCCCACACGATAATGGTGAGATGCGATTGTGGTTGTGAAGCTGTAATACGGATGTCATCAACTCGTAGCAATCCTGGAAGACCATTTTATGCTTGTCCAAAAAAGGTACAATTAATATTCGATTTCTTCAATTTTAGCCCTAATTCGATTATCGATCAAAGCTCACTCTGATTCGATGGAATTCTTCAATACAAGGGACCACGTTATGGATTTCTTGGTTGGGTAGAAGAAAACAATATGAGTCGTGAAGAAATAATGATTGCAAGGTTGGTTCGGGAAAACCAAATGTTTAAAGCAGAGAATTTGAAGCTCAAGATAGGGTTAATTTGTAGTTGGTTTTTTTTCTTGGGCATATTAGTTTATAAGCTGTAAAAATTGGGTAGATTTGTGCAAGATCAATAGCAATGTGATGGTGTTGTAATGGTAACTTCGTTTTTGTGAACGTAAAGTTGTTTAAGTTTAATGAAATACCAATGGAGTTACCTTTGCTTTGTAAAAATTGCTATTATTGATGATGACAAAGTGGCATAAATGATGAGAAAAGAAAATTCCAATGTTTCCTAGTAAAGCTGACCATATATAGATACAAAAATATTGATCGGATTTTAATTCATCAACCATCCATTACACCAAAATATTCATGAATTGTTTTCTAGTAGACCTGGCCATATATAGATACAAAAGAAAATTCCAATGTTTTAACAGGCTACATAACATAACATACAAAAGCTAAACCAACCATAGAAATGAAGATCAAAGACCAAACCATCTACTCATTCCACCCCCTCTCCCGTTTCCTGCAATCCTCCCAATTCCTGCACCTCGTCCAAATCCTGCACGTCCTCCACCTCTTCCAGTCGATGCACCCCTACCATTGCCTCCACCTCTTCCAGTCGATGCACCCCTACCATGTCCTCCACCACTCCCACTAGGTTGGCCATTGCAGGTTCTTCCATTATGCCCAATGTTACCACATTGGAACATGTAACTGATTTATGAGACCTGGAAACTCTATCACCTTTCACCAAATCTTCAAGTTCTAATGCAGATTTCTTTTTCTTTTTTTTTGGTCTGCTTACCTGTGCATGGTGCTTAGGAGGTAGTAAAGTTGTTGGGCAAGGTGATTTGTCCCACAGATTCCTTCCATTGATGGGTTCAATTTTAAACGAGTACATTTCCCTCCATGTTTGCAACCAATACGTTTGATGAACCCAAGTTTCAGGAATCCTAGTATTCTCATTATTCCTTCCCATGTCCCATATAGCAGCAATTGCATGTTTGCAAGGCATCCCTGTTAACTCCCATCTCTTACAAGTACATGTCCCTGCACCTACATCAACCACACACTGATCCATACATGGTGCACTTACTTGATACCTTCCATTCCCACAAAAAGTGCCATGTACTCTACTGCTTCTTTTTTAATCTTTTCTAACCATTCAGTAGCTGTAGGGGTCAAAGGTCCAGAAGCTTTGTCAATTTTTTTCTGGACAACTACAAGTCTCTTCATTAAGTACTCTCTGATGAACTCAATACAAGTAATGATTGGTTTATCTCGAGCGTTATTCAACTTGCTGTTAAGTGACTCACACATGTTGTTGACAAGTGCATCACAATGTGCTCGCCCTAAAAACATATGATGACAGATTTTAATTGAATGGCAAATCCATGAAAATTGTACAATGGTTTACTAACCTGAGAAATGAGATCGACTCCAATGTTGAGCTGTACTCGCTTTTAACCAAGCATAAGTGTCTTTGTTGACACTTTTAACTTCTTCCATTGCCTGATTGAAATGATTGACACATGTTGATGTAGCACACTTCCATAGCAAATCCTTGAAAACTTTGCCCTTCCAACTTAACTTTAAGTTCTCGTGAATATGTTTGACACAATAACGATTTTCTGCAACATGAAATACCTTTGCAATGGCCGGCAACACACCCTGCATAAGTCAATGACCTTTTGTTATTTTCTTCGAAAATTAACAAAATATAAACATATGTAATACCCTCTGGCGATCTGTAATAAACGTAAAGTTTGACATAGGGTTCAAATCTAAATCATCACCAAGGCAAGTTAAAAACCAACTCCATGAATTGAAATTTTCTGTTTCAACAACTTCATATGCTACAGGGTAAATACAATTATTTCCATCTAGACTCTGTGTTATAAAAAAGATAGTAGAACAATAAGGACCAGAAATTAGTATAATTATTGAAATACACTTACCACTGCTGTAAGAATTTGTCCAGGATAAGGACCTTTCATGAAGGTACCATCAAGACCTAAGAAGTCCCTTTTACCAGCTGTGAAACCCTTTTTCAATGCTCCAAGGCAAATGTATATGCGTTTAAAAGTTCTTGTTTCACTGGCAGGATTGCCTTCGCTTTCCACCTCTATCTTGATTGCAGTGTCTGGGTTTCGTTTTTGTAACTCCATAGCGTAATCTCTGAGCAAAGCATACTGAGCACCATAATCCCCTTGGATTTTCTTGACTGCCTCTTTTTTTGCTCGATATATCTTCATCTCAGAAATAGTTAGTCTGTGGGTTCGTTGGAGTTCCTCTTGTAAAGCCCTAATTGGAACCTCTGGGTTTGCTTCGACTAGATGTAAGATTTGCTTGGAGAGAAAGTGGTAGGTACACGCTTTTACTTCTCGTGACTGCAAACATTCATGTACTTTATTATATGTCTTCACAACCCAGTCCGTATCACGTTTGCACTTACTAACTAGGAGGACCCATGGAAATCTAAAGTCATTGTTGACTTTCCTTTGACCAGGGACTAGAGTGGGACTTTGCCCTTCGCAGCGTACTCGAACCCTGGTCGTCTCATTTTTTACAACTTTAAGTTATCTTCTTGTTGCTATTGAATGTTACTTTACCTTCTTTTTAACCTCTTCAGCTGAGGTAAATGTTTGGTGAAGGTAAAATGGCTCACTCACAAGGGCATTCTCATTTTCATGTGCTCTTTGAAGATTTCTAATGGATTTCTTTCTGATGTTCGTTTGTCCCTCATCTGATGAAGATCCTGATACCAATTCATCATTGTTTATCACATCAACTGCTTCTTCTTCACCCTCCAAGTTTTCAATAGTCCTTTTTTTACTTGTATCTCTGATCCACTCTTCTTCAAAGTCAATGTTGGCAAAGAAATCATCCATGTTTACATCTACAATTCTACATCACCTAGCAAATCCTCATCATCTACTCTAAAGTCACTATCCTCATCTTCATTCTCATTACAACCACCATTTGCCTCATTATCATTAGATTCCAAGTTTACAGAATCTTGGTCCATTTGGGGTCTATCCTCATCCAGTTTCACTCCCTTATCTTTCTCTTGTTGCATGGAACTACTCCCACCCACATTCTCTGGCTCATGCCACTCTAGAAAAAGTCTTCTTGAACATTTAGGTGGTGGTTGTGGCTCGTTAATCTCTTCTATATGGACTCTTGGTCGATTTGGGGACATCAAGTAAGTTCTCAAAACGCTTTTCCCATGTACTATATAAACATCTATGAGTTTATGCCTCGTGATAAATTCTGCCAAATGACAAACATCTTGGTCACTAGCCAAGCCATACAAACCAGTGTCTAAGCTTGCTAAAGGCAATAGAAAATGGTAGAACAACATCTTACCTTCCTCAACGTACTCAAAGTATTCCATCATGTCATCAATATCATGAATACAGAATTTATCAATGTCGAGTAAATCAACAAAATTCTCCCTACCATTAACATATTCTCTAGGGAAATTTCAAAACTACCCACCATGATGCAAACGAATGGAGAAAATGTTAGGATGTCCAGCTGCCATTAAGAAAGAGTATAATGAGGTTTTTATGAACTGCATTTCAATGCCAAAAGTTATAAAAGCCTTACCGTATCGTTTCTGCACATCGATTCCTGCAATTTCAGCGTGTACTCTCCAAGTCGCCATCCTCCTCTATTAGGGTTTTCTCGTGTAATCAGAGTAGACTTTTGAGGGTGACTGAGAAGTTTGTTGAAATTATCGTGATGTATACGGAAACATTTTGGGTTCTTGGCGGTAACAAGTGAAAAGACGGGATTACCCCCAGCTTTGGGCTCATTAACGGAGAAACAAGACGGAGAGTTAAAATAAGGACCAAATGTGCAAGCCTTTTGGCATTTAAGGACCACCTGGATGAAAAACTTAACTTAGGGATTGAACGCGCAATTACCCCTAAACCATAAGGACCAACCGTGTAATTTACTCTATATTTTATAACTTCAAGGGAACACATGAGTTATTACCAACCCATGTCAATTTAACTAAATGATATGTACAATTCACGAGTTAGGTTCTATTACAATTCATATGTACAATGATTCAAAAACGATGTCCTCTCTTCTAAGCTTGGTCTCTAGAAAACCAAATATCCTCATCGCCATTTTAAGTCACATAGTTAGTGTAAGCTAGATAGCTTAGTGGGTAATATCTCCATATTTCCAACACTTGTTACACATTATATTATTCATATATATATTTCAACATGAATAATACTAGTGGCTAGACTTACATTCCATACAATATAACAATATGTACAATTCAAGGTAAAGCAAGTGATGTGGCTATCACATGAACATTTCATTATATGAAAACATGAACTTTCATCATTTTGTATAATTAGTTAGGTGTTGTTTGTTTTTGAAGAGGTAAAAGGTCTGTAATCTACGGACCACATCTGCAGAACAAGAGGTGGACTAAATATCTGCAGTCTGCAAGAAGAAGACTAATTGTTTTTTAAAGTCTGCAGGTTGTGAAAATAAACAGTTTTTTTAAGTAAAACACATGACTACGTTCAATTTATGATGTTAACGAAATAAGGATCAAAGCAAACATTTATGTTTTAAATAATAAAGAATAAAATTTATGTAAAGTTGGATTTACAAATAGTTTGTAAAGCTAAAATTTTACGTAAGATTGTGAACCAAAGTTGTAATATTAAATATATTTGTATATTTCAAATAGTTTATGAGTATGATTTAGAAGAAGAAAAAGGTCATCTATTATATGATATTAACGAATTTAATGATCAAAACAGACATTTCTTTTTTGAGTTTGTGACATCTTTTTAAAAGTTTTACAAATTTATCTTCATTTTGTTTAAAAACATAGAAAAATAAATACTATTTACATAAGGAAAAGTAATTAAACAAAACATAAAATATGACAACTGAAGACCTTAAAAGTGTGGCATTTTTTGTTAGAAGAAGTTAGAAGATACAAGATTATATATTTTATAAGATTTTATTCACTTAGAACAACAATACAAATAAAATATCACATATAATATTTATAAAATGATAAACATAAACTCAACAATTGTCCATATTTTTATTTTGGAAAACTAATGTTGATAGAAAAACACAACCATTAGTGAAAAAATTAAAGTGTTTTTAAAAACAAATAAATAAAAATAGAAAAGTATAAGTATAAAAAAGAACTTTTATTTTTTAGGATTATAATATACGGTTGTTGTAGAAGTTGCACGATTTAATTAAAAAAACTATTATATTTTAGGGTTAAAATGTAATATTTTGGGGTTATAAGAAGTTAGAAGACCAAAGAAAAGGTAGTTTCAAGTCTGCGCCAATAAGAGGGCGCATATACATTTTTAGGTCTGCGGTTTTCTAAAAAACAAAAAGTCTGCGAGGTAAAACGTCCGAGTGCTGTCTGCACAGCGCAGACAAAATATGTCAAGAAGAGCTTCTTCAGAAAAACAAACAGCACCTTAAATGCTTTCACTTCCACACTATTAATATCAACTGGTAAATTTATAACTTCTACACAAACCAAGCATTATAACCATCTACAAACGGCACCTACTTGGGGGCACAGAGGTGGAACTGATATAGGGCACAGGGTGGCCCGTGCCATTACCCAACTTTTTCGACGCAGTGGAAAATTTTTTAGAAAAATTTGACGTAGTGTAAATTTTATGACATGCTACCCCTAATATACCGAGTGCTACCCCTAAACTTGAAAATTCAACCTATTAGTTGATGACACATTACTAATACACATGATATCGTTAGCCAAAATGCCTTTTGGTTTATAAATTATAATATATATGTTTGTGTGTGTGTCCCTATGTGTGTGTGTGTGAGTGTATATATATATACATATATATATATATATATATATATATATATATATATATATATATATATATATATATATATATATATATATATACACACACACACACACACACACACATGCACACACACAGACACAGAAATAGTATATATTAGATGCACAAAAATAAACATTTGGCTGTAATTTTTTTTGAAATATATTGTGTAGAAAAAAAATTCCTAGGTTCTCTCACTATTTTACGTTTTCGCTATAACTCGACCATATATATATATATATATATATATATATATATATATATATATATATATATATATATATATATATATATATATATATATATATATATATATATATATATATATATATATATATATATATATATATATATATATATATATTATCCTTATAAATAAGTAACTCAAAGCCACATGTCATCACCACATTCATTTTGCCACATGTCATTTTCTCATAATTTTAAATTTCTTATAAAAAATAATTGGTTTGAAACGTTTCTAACTCCTTAATGATCGGTTTAATTATCATTCAATTTCAAAATTAATTGTTATCATTCAATTTCAAAATTAATTGTTTTTTAATATCATATTATTTTTTTAATGTGTAGAATGATTTGGGAGACAATAGAGAGATAATTAACGTCATAATATTTTGAAGAACGATTCCAAGCATAATAGTGCATTTGATTTTAGTACCGGTGACATTCTCTTAATCAATTATATTTATCAAAATATAAAGTTGTACTGGTAAAAATTAAAAGCAAGATGTCACGATACACAAACAAATTTTTTATATAAAATTATTAATGTTTAGATATTCTTAATTAATAATTTTTTTGTGTCATCCCGTGTAATACACGGGTTTCACAACTAGTATATATATATATATATATATATATATATATATATATATATATATATATATATATATATATATATATATATATATATATATATATATATATATATATATATATATATATATATATATATATATATATACATGGTCGAGTAATAGTGAAAACCTAAAATAGTGAGAGAACCTAGAAACTTTTTTCTACAAAATATTTTTCAAAAAAAAATGCATCCAAAATTTTATTTTGTGTGTCTAAGAGGTTTTAAAAAAATAAAAAAAATCAATTGTTTTTATATTTGTATGCATATGCATATAAAATTCACATGTATATGCTTATATACGTATATAAACTTTTTTTCAATGTGACATATATACAATGTCTAAGACTTTTAAAATAATAATTGAAAAAAAATCATTTTTTTGCATATGCATATATAAACTTTTTTTTTTCAAAACAAAACACATTTAAATGACGTATGCACAGCGTCTAAGAGATTAAAAAGTTCAAAAAAAATATTTTTTTATACATATGAATATGTATATGCATATGAAAAAATAATAAAAAATGATTTTTAAATCTTTTAATCGCATAGTATAAAAATATTGGGTATATTTTCTTTTGAAAAATATTGTGTAGAAAAAAAGTTCATAAAATAGGTTATTAGGTTCCTAAGATTTTTTAGGTTCTCAATTTAACAACACTATATGTATACAGATATCGTTATCTATTCAGTATCATTTTTCAATTCATGAATTAATTAGAAAAAAAATATCTTAACTTTCGTGGTCCATAAAATATTTTATTTCAGAAAACAAATAAAATTCTAAAAGCGACAGATTAAATTATGTTTGGCAATGTTTAAAACCTTTATCTCGCTAAAGTAAAAATGTTTGCATTATTGCATAAGTAATTTTCGTTACCAATACTGTGGACAACTAAGCTCATAATCAAATGTTGTAATGATACCCCTTTTACAATATCTATTACACTTATTAAACATTGTTTTCTAACGGCTGAATTTATAGTAAACAACTAGAGATGAGCAAGCAAAATCAACATCAACAAATAATTATAAAAGGAATAACTCTGACAGGGTTTATAATCACGAGATTTCGATCGGTTTTTCTAAAACATTTGACAAACATGTTATTGGGTCATGTTTTCGTTAAGAGAAATTGTATTGGTTCCTAATTTTTGTTCCTAACTTTATTCCTAACCATTTGAAATGATGACAACTGGATTAAAAAATTTAATAAAATTAATAATATTTTAATCCAGTTGTCATCATTTCAAATGGTTAGGAATAAAGTTAGAAACAAAAATTAGGAACCAATACAATTTCTTTTTAATCCAGTTGTCATCATTTCAAATGGTTAGGAATAAAGTTAGGAACAAAAATTAGGAACCAATACAATTTCTCTTAATGTAAGAGAAATTGTATTGGTTCCTAATTTTTGTTCCTAACTTTATTCCTAACTATTTGAAAAGATGACAAGTGTAAAATTTAATAAAATTAATAATATTTTAATCCGGATGTCATCATTTCAAATGGTTAAAATTTAATAAAATTAATAATATTTTAATCCGGTTGTCATCATTTCAAATGGTTAGGAATAAAGTTAGGAACAAAAATTAGGAAACAATACAATTTCTCTTTCATTAATTAGGGTGGATGAAATGGATATTTTCCAACTTTTCCAATCCATTAGTCCCAAAGATGCTAATAGTTTTTCTTTTTCATTTCATTTTTTTCAAACACATAACACAATAAATTTATCTTTTTCAATCTTTCAAACTCATACAATTTTATTTAGGGCAAATTTCATAAAAGATGCTAACTTTTAAAAAAGGCCAAATTTTATTCATATCCTTATAAAACTCGGATATTACTTATATATCCTTACAAAAATCAAAATTATATATAGATCATTCTAAAACTAGAATATTCACGTATATATCCAATTTTTTATTTTAATTTATATTAATTAAAATTTATATTAAAGAAATTATGTAAATTACAAAATACCTTTTAAGTGACTAAATTACCCTTCCCAATTTAGGAATCTACCTCCTGATATCATTCTACCCGATTCATGTGTGTGTGTGTGTGTCTTTAAGTGTTCTTTTTACTGTTGTGCTTTTCTTCCGTGTGCTTGAGTTTCTTTTTCTGTGGGGTTTTGGTTGGGGGGCAGGGGCTCTTTGGTGTGAGTGTGTCTCAGTTTTAGGTTCTTGGTTCAGGTCATCTCTGATGGCAGTTTAGCTTCCTGTTGTGCTTCTTCATCCAGTTCTTTTGATTGTGGCTCTTCCTATGGTTCAGGGGCAGTCGTGTTTTTATTCCTTAAGTTTATCGCACGGAGGAGTTAGTTGTTCATATAATACCACCTCGCCTTTGAAGTTTCGATTCTATGTAAGGAGCAACCATGGAGTTTCTTCTCGGATATCCGACATCTTCGAGTAAAGTTTTGTTTTTTGGTTTTTGGTGTCCCCCTGTTTTCCTCTCGAGTCTGGTATCAAGGTGCAGTCATGGTGGTTCTGGACTAGTCATGGTGGTTCTGGACTGTTTTGCCCCTTGCAGTCATGGTGGTTCGAACAGGTTATACTTCGTTTGGGGGTTCTGGACTGTTTTGCCCCTATGTGCTCTGGGTCTACAGTTTTTTTTGCTATGGTTCGATTGGTGTTTCTCAAGTCCGATAATTGGGCAGCCTTGTCTTTTTGCTTTGAAGGCTACCTTTCGGGGAAAGTTTTTGTCTTCTAAAGTTTTCAAGTTGGTGTTTGGTTGGGTTTCTAATTCGATCATAGATTTAATGGAGGTGGGAGTGAGGCAGCGATTTTAGTTTTTCTTTTGGTGAAGTGGTTTCAAGTCTGCATTTGGTGGTTTCGGAGGGCAATCTTGTCATGTTTTGCATTCATTTGCTTTTTTGGAATTGGTGGTCGCAATAGACTTATATACCCCAGTGTATGTTCCTGGGTATCTCAAGCTGATTTTTTCTAGGTTGCATTTTGGACAGATATACCCTTTTGAGTTTCTTCTTCCTAGATTGCAGGGTTTTCCTATGGAGTTTGGTTTGCTAAGTTGATGTGTTTGTTCCAATAGGCTGAATCTCTATAACCGTCTTTCTTCTCTTCTTTCGCTGGTCCGACGGTCAATTCAGAAAGGATATTTAAGTAATTTAATATGACTTTTTTGTATTTTAGATAGTCTTAAAATATTAAAAAAGTTCAATTTAAATTAAAATACAAAATTGGATATATACGTGAATATTCTAGTTTTAGAATGATATATATGTAATTTTGATTTTTGTAAGGATATATAAGTAATATCTAAATTTTATAAGGATATGAATGAAATTTGGCCTTTAAAAAAAACCGATTTTGACACTCTGTTATTTTTTTTTCAATTAAGTCACTAAGTTTTTAATTTTTTTTCAATTAAGTCACTATGTTTTCAATTTTGTTTCAATTTTGATCATTTGACCGGTCAACCCGGTAGCCAGCTGCCGTGGCATGATGACGTGTCATTATTTGATAATGCGACGCTGACGTGGCAGGCTGATATGGCATCAAATGTCAAAATTGAAACAAAATTGAAAACATAGTGACTTAATTGGAAAAAATTAAAAAATTAGTGTCTTAATTGAAAAAATAACACAGTGTCAAAATCGAATTTTTTTGAAAAGTTTGTGTCTTTTTTCAAACTTTTTCTACATTTTTTAAAGTATAAATTCGTATTTTTACGTTTTTAGAAGTATAAATATATTTTTTTACAAGTATAAATACATATTTTTATATTTTTAGAAACATAGATACATTGTCATAAGTATATAAAAATGTATTTTTATGTTTTTAAAAATATAAATACATTTTTTAATATATAAAAATGTATATATATCAATAAAATACGTATTATAAAACGAGTTTAAAACTGTTTCTCGATATTTTTCCATTATAAACATGATTTTGATTGAGCTAATTTCATAGTTTTTGGATTTAGCTAATTTCATAGTTTTTTTAAAATTTTGACCAATGGTTTTATGCGTGTTTATGTAGCTGTGTGTAACCGTGTATGGTTCTATGTGTGTATATTGTTGTGCGTCAATGGATGTATATATGTGAGTGAGAGGTTCCTTAGTTTTGTATCAGCTAAAAGTTTTGTAGCAATTTGTTTGATATTTATATTGGTCAAAAGGACCAAGAAAATGACAAACTTTTTAATTGAATATGAGTTTGGTTCATTTGTTAAGGGTATAAAGTTTCATTTTAATCTAACTTTTTATCAATATTGGTCATGTTTGTGTTTACAGTGGTTGATGAACATTTGAAGAAATCTTGAGATTTGGTGATGGTGATGGCTATTTTGGTCTATGAAGAGGGCCTTGCGGTGAATTTGCTGGCGGGAAGGACGAAAGTTCAACTGATTTCCGCCATACTATGAAATTAGCTAAATCCAAAAACTATGAAATTATTGGTCAAAATTAAAAAAAAAACTATTGGTCAAAATTTTTAAAAAAACTATGAAATTAGCTAAATCCAAAAACTATGAAATTAGCTCAATCAAAATCATGTTTATAATGGAAAAATATCGAGAAACAGTTTTAAACTCGTTTGTTTATATGCAGAAAATTGTATTTATATTTTTAAAAACATAAAAATACATTTTTATATACTTATGAAAATGTATCTATGTTTCTAAAAATATAAAAATACGTATTTATACTTGTAAAAAATATATATTTATACTTCTAAACACGTAAAAATACGAATTTATACTTTTAAAAACTGTAGAAAAAGTTCCAAAAAAGACACTAACTTTTAAAAAAAATTCGATTTTGACACTGTGTTATTTTTTTCAATTAAGACACTAAGTTTTTAATTTTTTCCAATTAAGTCATTATGTTTTCAATTTTGTTTCAATTTTGACACTCGGTGCCATGTTAGCATGCCACGTTAGGCATCATCAAAGACTGACACGTCACCATGTCACGTCAGCTGGCTACCGGGTTGACCGGTCCAATGGTCAAAATTGAAACAAAATTGAAAACATAGTGACTTAATTGAAAAAAATTAAAAACTTAGTGACTTAATTGAAAAAAAACTAACATAGTGTCAAAATCGAATTTTTTTTGAAAAGTTAGTGTCTTTTATGGAATTTGCCCTTTTATTTAAAAAAATATTTTTACTATCTTAAATTTATTTAAAAAAACTAAAATAAAAATAAAATTTTATATAAAAAGCAAACCACTGCAAATGGAAATTTTATTCATGGACTCACGAGACATTTCAATGTCTTACATATTATTTTTAAATGATATGTGTGTAAGGTACTAAGTTGGATTAGTGTTATCATGATAGATAACTTTCATGACTAGCTAGCTGTTGGGATTAGCAATAGAGAAGCATGGAACCAGATGTACATGTTATATCGTTTGTATAATTTTATTTAGTGCTTCTACGGTTTTTTATTGTAAACCCCGTTAGTTGTATTGTGTTATAATTTTAAAAGCGAAAAATTGGACCGTATTTCCGTTGGACTTAAACATCACGGTTAATGATGTCATATTTTTGCTATTTTCCGTCATGTAAAGTTTGGGTTATTGTTACTGTAGCACATTCAACTTTTGAATTTCACCCGATTTAGTCCCTAAACTTTTTTTTTTGCGCAATTAGTCCTTAAACTATACATTAACGTGTCAAATATACCATTAAGTTCCAATTTAGAAGGTTAATCCGGTTGACTCGCTGATGTGGCAAGACACGTGGATTGGTCAGTCGATGATGAGCTTACGTGGATGAGACGACTACAACTTGGCTATTAAGGCTCGTATATGTATAAAGAGTTTGTTGATTCAATCGAAACATAACGAAAAGTTCTTTTCCTTTATTCGGAAACCAAGAAACCCTAACAGTGACCTGGTGAACTCTTCTCGCACTGATGTCTTGTACGTCTGGAAATCGTGGAGGTGGAGCTAGAGATGGAGGAGATGGTCGTAACGACAAATGTGACTGCGACCCTCCATTGCCTGTGATAGAGAGAACATCGTGGAGCCCGAAAAACCCTGGAAGGAGATTCTACAACTGCCAAAACTCGCTGGTAAGCTTCGATGTGTTAAAGGGTTAAGTGTGGTGTCATTTAATGTACAGAAAATGAGGAAAGATCGATGTTCTGTTTGTCTTGTTATTTTTTTGAGATTTATAAAACTTTAATTATTTGGATCTCGAAATCAACAACTGATTGGTGTAAGTTTTCTCAGACTAGCAAGAGGAGCTGCAAGTTTTTTGACTGGAAGGACGATGAACAACAGGATGGGTACTATAAGGACCTCTTGTTCGACACGAAAGTGAGGTTGGATGCAAGAATCGACAGGCATCAGATAGAGAGTCACAGGCAGAATGTTATACAGCTTGAAAACGTCATAAGTGACCTAAAGGACCAGATTGCTGAAGAGACCATGGAACATGAGAAAGAACTGAAGAAGATGAAGGATCGATTGGGTGTTTGGAAGGTCATGTTTTTCAGTTTGTTGTTGATAATGGTGGTTCGTTTAATGAGTTGAAGGGTGGGTGTAGGGAAGGGAAGGTGGGTTGGTTATTGGAGGTATTTTGTGGGTTTTTGATGGTTGATGACATATAATTCCAACCATTTGCAGGGTTTTTTTGTGGGTTTTTGATGGGGGGGATGGTAAGACCGATGAAGCAAATTTTTTGTAAACATTTGCAGCCTTATGTAGTTATGGGTGATAACAATGGTAAGACTGATGTAGTTATGGGTGATAACAATGTTGTAATTTTCTCATGTAAATGATAAACAACAAGTATATATATATATATATATATATATATATATATATATATATATATATATATATATATATATATATATATATATATATATATATATATATTAATGGGTATCATCGTTGTTGGTAAACATTGAAAACCCCAAAAGTGAGTTGGTGTTATGGGTATGGGTATATTGGTCTTTGTTGGTACAAACCTGGATTTTGTCCCAAATTCTGAAAACAATTTTCTTGGAATCAACCAATGTGAAACAAGTGGAATCTTCCTATGGACCACTTGTGTGTATATTGGTTTGTCCGACCAATGCAGAAGCATGTTTTGTAGTAATAACAAGTTATATTAGAATCAACCAATTTGAAAATGTTTGCTATATTTAGGTAATTTATTTGGTTGTGTTTGCTATGTGTGTATGTATGGTAAAGTACAAACATTGTGGACATTGTGTTCAGGAATATATTTTTGTCTGTCCTTAAATAAAGTAGATTGCTATAAACAATATAGCATGTCTGCTAAGGCCAAACATGTGTACTTATAGAAGGGTTATTGCATTGTCCCACATGTTGTCCTTGTCCCACATGTTTCCATTCGTGTGTCTTTATAAAAGGATTATTAAAGTGTTGTCATTGTCCATTCATGCACATTCTAATGGACCCCATGTGACCACATGCAGTAGACAGTGTATATGTTAAAGTATTCAAGCATTCTGGTCCTTATACTTTTACAGGTCATTGTGGTCCACATTTAAATCATATTTAACCATTTAAAAACTAACAAAATGAACCATATGAGTCATTTGCCTGGATGCAAACCTGAATAGCTTATATTACATCTCAAAAGTTGCCAAAAAGGCTTCAAGTTTGGTACATGCAAACCATAGATATGTAATGCATAAAGTCAATTAACATAAGTATTCCAACATCCACACTAACATAAAAACCTAATCTAGGTTTAAAGCCTTTTGGTTTGAATTCCCTGGTGCATCAGGCCCACCCACAACAGTACTCAATTTCTTCTTTAGAATCCTCTCTGATTTCCTTCGTCTTATCTTCTCCAAAATTACTCCAATAGGGGTTAATGCATGCACCTCCACATCTGGTTGCCCATCACTTTGGTTCATCTGTTCCTCCTCATAACTAGGTGCTTGCATGCATGTAGGAGTAAGGTCCATCTCATCAAACAGCTGATCAACATCTAGTTGAAGATTATCCCCTCCATTCACACCAAGAACAACTCCTTCATTCCCAATAACCTGAAAGGAAGAAATATTACATAATATACCCATTATTATCCATAATTTAGTTTTAGGAACATATACTTACATCAGCTTGAACAACCCCTTCATGATTCTGAACATGCCCTCCATTATTGTCCAAAGGCACTTCTTGATTCTCCACAGGCCCTTCTACACCCTGGCTTTTCTTAACCTTTCTTATGGGAAGGTTTTCTGGCCTGCCACCCTTGGAACAACTTGCTTTGTTATGTCCCACCTCCCTACAAATACTGCATTTCAATTTTTTTCCCACCTTAGACACAGTGTTCCTACTTTTGTCTTCTGTGGCATCTCTCTTACGTTTAGTTGATGGTCTTCCAGGCATCCTTCTTGCAACAGGTGGCAAAGGTGGTATATATGTTGTCTCAGGCCACATGGTACTTCCATTCATCCCTTTAATTCTATACTTGTACGATTTCATATATGTCATGCTTGTAAACATTTTGTTTACATAAGCTTCCACATCCCTATTAAGGAAACAAATACAAGCTACAGAATGCACACACCCATATCCATTTAGTTGCCAAATTCTACATGAACATGTTTTCGTTTCAAGATCAACCTCAAACGCATCAGATGTACCTCTAACTTCAAACTGGTTTAATCCACTTGGTAAAACATGCCAGTGCCTCTGATGAATTTTAAGTTCATTAAGCTTGTCCCTTATGGCTGGGCATACCTGATTACCCCATGCCTGTCCCTTAAGCTTCAAGTTGTATAGCATGTCCATCATGTACAGCCTTATCTCCTCTAACATTGTGATTATTGGCTTCTTCCTAGCTTCCACTAGTATAGCATTGAAACTCTCAGACATCCCATTCTCAATTGCATCACAACATCTACCTGGTTGGAAATATGCTTTACACCATGTCTTTGGGTCTCTATCCATAAGGTACTTATGTGCATTTGGGTTCAACAAATGAAGTTCTTTCATTACAGCCTTAAAGGCAGGTTCAGTGGAAGATTTGGCAGCTCTCCAAAACAAGGTTTCATAATGTGCTCCACTGTATCTCTTCTTCAGGTTTGCACAGATATGCCTAGCACATTGTCTATGCTCTGCATATGGCAACATCTCTTTAACTGCCTCAATTAAACCCTAAAAAGATAAAATATTAGAAAGTATAGATAATATTACAAAGAAAAATTAACAATAAAATGCATGTATACCTTGTGTTGATCTGAAATTAAGGCAAGGTTATTTCCTAAACGTAAATCAAGATCATCAATTAGATTGTCCAAAAACCATTTCCAATTTTCTTTGTTCTCCACATTTACAACTGCCCATGCAATAGGGAACAATTGGTTATTAGCATCCCTCCCCACAGCACTTAACAATTCTCCTTTACATATACCCTTTAAAAAACAACCATCAAGACCAATCACTCTTCTACAACCTTCTATCCATCCCTTCTTCAATCCTTCAAAACAAACATAGAACTTACTGAAGTAGTTCTTCCCATCTGGCATGCAGTTGACATTAAGCTTCACATTAGACCCTGGATTTGATCTTCTTATCTCTTCACCATATGACCATAGCTTCGCATAGTGTTCAACAAGATTTCCTTCTATAAGTTGCAGTGCATATGCTTTGGCTCTTCTGCATTGTCCAAGACTAACATCAATACCAAATTTCTTGGTAACTTCAAGTCTTAGTTTTCTAACACTCATCTTCTGCCTATGTATAATCTCCTTGGTGTAGTGACTCCCTATCCATGCATATGTTACTAATGACCCTAACTTAAAATTTCTTGCACAATTATGATCTGGCTTCAAAGACTTTATCTGGAAAGTTTCCTCTTCACTCATCCAGGAGGCCCATAACCTGAATGTGCATTCACCCCTACAACACTTAACCAAAAGCCTATTACTATCATTTTTTTCAAAGCATAGTTGGTACCCATTGGCAACAGCATAATTGCACAACATCGATTTAACTTGAGCTGGGTTCTTAAATCTCATACCAAGTATGGGTTTCTGTTTTTTCCAGTGTAAAGATTCATTAAAAATGGCATGCTCTTGGATTGTTGCTTCACTTTCCCCCTCATCATCTTCACCAATATTGTTGTCCTCCTTCTCCTCCTGAGTACACAGTTTACTAAGAAACACATCAGTTGAAGTTCTGTTCATTCTAATTGGTTCGTCAGTATAATCCAATGCAACATCCCTAAGATTGCCTATATCATCTTCATTTTCCCCACCCATGATACAAGAATCATGTTCTTCTTCCCCCTCCTTCTCAGAATCACATAAATCTTCTAACTCATCACCAACATGATCCACATACATACATATTTTCCCATCTGTACCGTAAGCATCAAAAATAAATGCTGAGTAATCAATATCATCTGCAATTCGTCGAAGACCTTTATGAAGGGGTAAGTCAGGCTCACAGTAGTAAAGTTTCTTGCAATCTTCATGCATGAACTTTTCCAAGAAAGTAACACACTCGGCATATGTCATATTAGAAAAATCATGTTCTGTAAAAGTGTAAGTTATACCATCGTAAGAGAAAGGACATCGTACAAACACCCCTTGATAGTTGAGCTCCACAATGCAATACATTCCCGGAGGCTCTGGGTTGGAGTTCGACATTTCTTCAGCTTCTGCTCGTTCCGATTGATCGTAACACTGATCGATTTGCTTAAACCCTAGGTTTTCCTTCGATGCTTTTCTAGTTCGTAAGTCTGATAAAGGTACCCTTGATAAAACCGATTAAAACAATCTGTCTTCCACTTTTTTATAAAACCTAATCTACGTGGATTTTTAAATATGAATAAAGTTATACCTAAACTACGTGTCTTGCCACATCAGCGAGTCAACCGGATTAACCTTCTAAATTGGAACTTAATGGTATATTTGACACGTTAATGTATAGTTTAAGGACTAATTGCGCAAAAAAAAAAAGTTTAGGGACTAAATCGGGTGAAATTCAAAAGTTGAATGTGCTACAGTAACAATAACCCGTAAAGTTTTGGTATTACAAAAGCACCCCTCGAACTATCTGCACCAACCAGAATAAGTTAAAAACCAAAACCATACAATTGTTAAGCTTGAAACCTTTGTATATATTAGAGTAACCTAATTAATTATTAAAAAAAAGAGTCGTTTAACGCCTAGTTTCTTTGTGGGATTGTGTTGATGGTGAAGCTACTCACACCTAACCCGTCGAACTCGCCGGCTGAAGAATCCATGGTATCGACAATCCCAATAGTACCGTCGCCTTTCTTCCGTCATCTATACGACTCCTTTCATCTTTAAAACTGTCATCAACTGTAAATTTGATTATACGTTTTGTATGTTATCTTTCTTATAACGATTTATGAATATTCAACTTTATCTCGCTTAGTATAGTTTTTAGACATTTACCAACACTTTAAAGCGTAAACCAAAAATTAAAAATCAAACTTATTGTTCAACAGGCTTTCAAAATTTATTATGACAAATTATTATAGTTTCCTTTTATCGAAACGGTACCTTTTTTAGTACCAAAATAACAATAATACTTTGTCCCAATCATGTCGGTATCATATTTAATAAATTAAACAATACATTTACCCCTTTTTCATAATTATATCAAACATCGTTTTCATGTCACTATGGTAAGCTAGGTAATTGGTGAACCAACACATATACTATTGGTAGTACCCTACTGATGGATTATTGTTGATGCTTAATTTTTTTTTAAGCAGAAAATATCAATATGAATCGAAAATATGATTTTAAACGTATACAATGAGATAAACCGTACGAGCATGCAAATTATTCCTTCAATTATAATATTTCGGTTATAAATTAGAGTTTATCCCATAAAAGATTTTATATTTTTCAGTTTTTTCGGTTGAGACATTTTTTTTTTCAAAAAAAGACCTATGTTCTGGAATAATTTTTTAATTCTTTGCAGGTCATCTATACTTTTTTTTTTAATTAACCTAAATTTCTTCTTCTTTTTTCCCGAAAAATGCCATACATTTTTTTATTCTTGAAAACGACCCTAAATTTTCTTTTCCAGAAAAACCTTACATTTGACAAACTTTACATGTGAAACCTAAATTTTTCTTAAAAAAACATCAAATATGTGTTCGCTATTGTGTTCTTGATGGAAAAATGTGGAGATTCGATTGTATTTATACTTTTTATAATGATAAAAATAGATGTTCAATTATATATATATATATATATATATATATATATATATATATATATATATATATATATATATATATATATATATATATATATATATATATATATATATATATATATATATATATATATATATAGGGAAGGGTTCAAATGAGAACCACTAAAAGGTTGAGAACCGTGAGAACCACTAATTCACAGTTTAATAAAAAAACTTACGTTATAGTATTCACAGTTTAATAACTACAAAATTTTATTATATTGTGAATATTGTAAAACGTTTTAAAAAATAAGGAAATTTATTAACTTTGATGTATTTTCACATAATAAACAATTGTGAAAAAACAAAAAAACGAAAAAAAACACAATTCTTAATGTGTGAATATCGGTTCTCATGGTTCTTAACCTTTTAGTAGTTCTCATTTGAACCTATTCCTATATATATATATATATAATCTCTCGTGACTCATGATAAAGATCCACTGTGAATAATCTTAGCTTTTGATACAACAATTTTTTGGGTAATAAATTTTATAAATGATAATTATCAAATCACTAATAAAAATTATTGTCTTAAACATGTCTACAAGCGTAAATTCTTTTAGTTTAAACTTTTCACTGCTAACTACCATCTTAAAGGATAAATTGAATAGCTCAATTTATCTTGACTGGTATCATAATTTTGGAAATGTACTCAAAATGATAAGAAAGGTCGAGCCATTAAGGATTACAACTAGAATTGAAAAGAATGAGTATGATTCCAGTCTCACAAGGTCTACTAAGGTGTCTTGCATCATGCTTGGAACCTTGGTTCCATAACTCTAAAAGAGCTTTGAGAATCTTAAGGCATATGACATGATCTTGCTGCTTCAACCAACCCGATCCCACGCTCAAGAAATGTAAGGATCAATATGAGATGCATCCAACAAAGAATCATCAATAAGCCATGTGAATCCACTATAAAGGGAATTGACACTGGATGTGTATATGTCCATAATACAGAGAGGAGCTAAAGAAGCCGAAATCTGTTGTGTATGACATATATTTTCCTATATATATAAACATCAATGATTTTGCCATATTTTCAGAATGTGTTTCAAATGTAATTCTTGTCCCAAATGTGTGTATGTGTAATATGGGTTTAAGTGGTGTAAATATATTAATTTTTGGAACCTATACATATCTCAAATCCATACAAAACTTATTCATAGCCTAAGTTACTGACCGATTCCCTTAACGGAAGCCATGCATACAACCTCATTACTAAGAAAATGGGTCGATGACTTTGCATCAGATACCAAGCATCCTAAGTCATCAACCTATTTTCTTAGTAACAGAAGTCATGTATACAACCTCATTACAAAGAAAATGGGTCGATGAGACAATGACTTAGGATGATTGGTATATGGACGCAAATAAGAAGTTCTTATAACGAAGACGCTCGCTAAGCTTCGGTCTCGATCAATTATACTTTTTGTTAATTGGGTAGGTGTCGATAGCAGCAGAACCTTTGCTTTGGTCCATACCACGAAACAAGCAAAGATCTAAGTCTTTCTTTGCTCTGCCTCTGGGCCTGGTCCAATGCCTAGCATCGTACTTTCCTCTACTCGTGTAAGGCCTTCAGAACAGGTAACCTGGTAGGCTCCGCTAACCTGGTAGGGCTCTACTTTGACTTCTCTATTTCATAACACTAGCCAACCGGAAGGTCTCGTCGAGAGGTTGGGCTGTTCACTTCATTGATTTGACTGAACTTTACTTAAGATTAAAGAGAGGGGCCGGGCGGGCAGTAAAGGCTCATTTAGTAGACAGCGAGCGAGCAGCAAGCACCTACTCCTATCAAAATAAAAAGCAGCAAGCTGAACTTGAATTGAAGAAGCGAGCCTCTATCAGAGAAAGGAAAGCCGTTGCGCGTTAGCGCATCCGTTTTCTTGCTCGTTAGCGCCCTTCCTTCAGCTGGCTTCGCCTTATCTATTCATCTCTTTTTTCAAATGGAGATTTAGGGATCTCTCTTGTTCATAGATCTTGAAACCAGATCTATCCCCGGAAGAACCAACACTTAAAGGGTGTAAGCAACGGAAGGTTCTCACCCTGTCCCCGACATTGTTCTCCGACGATGTCCCCTGGGCGAAAGGGGACACCATTCTCTTTCATCATATACAAATCCACATACCAAGCATCATAAGTCATCGACCCGTAAAGAACACAATAACCAATACAAATTTTATATTTTTTTGGAAAAGAAAAATTTAGGTTCTACACAAAAAAGTTTGACAAATGTAATGTTTGTTTTGGAAAAAAAATTTAGGGTCTTTTTCGAAAAAAAGAAAAAGAAATTTAGGGTCTTTTTGTAAAAAAAAAAAGTATAGATGACCTGCAAATTTGGGTAAAGGGCTGAATTAAAAGCTTTATCCAAAATTTAGGTATTTTTTAAAAAAATAAAATAAAATTTTAGGTCTAAACCGAAAAAACTGAAAAATATAAGGTCTTTTATGGAATAAACCTTATAAATAACCTTAATTAACGGATAAGGTTATGATGGTATTTTTTTGTCATGTAATGATAGTAATCAATTATTAACATAATCATTATCCCTTTAATTATGGAAATTTTGTTTAACAGATATGATATTGATCTTCTCCTACTAGTTTTTCTATAATATCCGGTAATTATTATCACCTCTTTATCAATTATAAAAATCCACCATCTTCTTCTTCGGTTGCAGAAATTAATCGTCATCGAATCATCCATTGAACAACATTGATATCCGAAGAATTATGATCTGTCATCAAGAAAAATACAATAGCATAACAATCTTTTTCTTTCATAACCGTCCATGTCTTCATTGATTTCAAATTCGTCACCTTCGACTAACATTATCATTTAAACTTGAAGATTGTGTAATCATAGCTATTTAAGCATTATTCAATCATCAACAAAATATGAGTTCACAGTCTTAGACTCTTAGTCATTTCATTATCCCACAAATTCGTCTGTTAATCGAGTAAATCATCATAATGTATGCATCTTCTTTACAATTTTAGCATCAAACGATTTCATCAAAAATAGGTTTTTTTTTAAATAGATATTAGTTTATACAATATTCATATTGAAAATGTTAATTTACAACTTTATCTAGTATTCACATTAAAATTATATGTTATTCACATCAAAATGTTAATATATTGCTTCATTTTTAATTAAATAATTATAACAAATTTGTTCTAATGTTAAGGGATAATTTTTAAATAAATAGTTATAATAAATTTGCTCTAAATTTAAGGGTTGATTTAAAAAAAGAAATAAACTTTAATGTTTTTTCAGTTTAAAATTTTATATTTTACCAATAAAATACCTAAAACTTTCTTAAAGTTTTTCATTTTGCCTAATTACCCGGTTTCCAGGTCACCTTTCAGTAATGCATATTTTTGTTCCGGAAAACAACTTGATTTTTTTTTTTCAAAAAAACTGTATATTTTATTTTCAAAATAAAAAACATTGCATTTAACAAACTTTTTCGTTTATACCAACTTTTTCATATTTGCTTATAATTACCATATACCTGTTTTTGTTGTTGGTTATGATGTTCCTCATGAAGGAATATGAATATTTTGTATATATGCTTTTATCATGATAAAAATAGATGTTCTATTGTATCTATGATTGTTTCATCCATAAAGATGTATATAAGATGAACCTCTCGTGACACATGATAAATCGTGACACATGATAAATATTTATCACGATGTGACACATGCTTTATATGTAGAGGGCATGGTTGTTTAGGTTTTAGAGATCTAGATCGTCTAGAGTAGACCAAACAACTTGGGTTTAACTGGATTTGTATATGTTGGATTTGCATCTACATACCAGGCATCCTAAGTCACCAACCCATTTTCTTAGTGATGAGTTTGTATGCATGGTTTCAATTAAGGGAATGGGTCGGTAGCTTAGGTTATGAATAAGGTTTGAATGGGATTTGTGATATGCATGGGTTTCAAAAAATGATATATTTACACCACTTAAACCCATATTGCACATACACAATTGGGTCAAGATTTCGAAAAAACATTCAAAAAATATGGCAAACTTAGCGATGTTTACATAGGTGGGAAAATATATTTGGTACAAAATAGATTTGACTTCACTCACTTTATTAATGCCAAGGATGTGGGGAGACTTGAAGAGCCTCTCAATAGGATTTAAATTTGGATTTGGATGGGTCAAGGAGGTAGTGAGACCTGAAGAAACATAGGTGATGATGTTGTACCTAGAAGAGGATGTATGTATAAATTAGATGGATCTTAGGACACCACTCAATAAGGCATCCAAGCTTTATTATGTATTAGATTAATCTAAAAAGTGTTTTTTTTAAACTAAGACACCACTGAGAAAACAACATGACACCGCATCATATAGAAAAAAAGACTACTAACCTTCATAATATTGATGCCCTAGGTCTTAAAAGAAGAAGATGTAGACTAGTATGTTTTTTTCATTATCTCCTATTTTCTTTAAATGAGAATAGTATTAGTAATACTCCTCATACTTCATAAAATACTATTTTTATCTAAAGCAATAAGAGATAATGAAAAAACATATTATTTTGCATCATCTTCTTTTAAGACCCATGGCATCAATATACTAAAGGTTAGTAGTCTTTTTTTTTGCTATTTCGTGTGGTGTCACCAAGTTTTTTCAATGGTATATTTGTTTTCAAAAAGAATACTTTGTATGTTAATTTAATACATAAATAAGGGTTGACTGCTGTAACAACCAACTATTTTGCCAATGTCAAATATTATGTGCAAGTTGTTGAGTGGAATGAAATGGGAAAATTAAGTTAGTTTTCCAAGAGTTTAATGAAAAATGATGAAATTGGATTGTATGTGTAATAAGGTGTAAATAATTAAATTAAGTCATATGTTTAGTCCTTAAAGGTGTATGTTTGAATTATGATTGATGAACTTGAATTAAGAATGAAATTTTGCATAAAAAGGGAAATTTAGTAAAAATAATGTTGTTGAAAGTTTAGACCTAAGTAACTCAAAATGGAATCGAAATTGGGAAATTTCTCACATTATGAAAACTGGATTATTTTGAGTTATAAGAATGCAGGAAAAGAATGGAAGCATTTGGTGTTCAGATGAAGAAGTTATGATCGATTGAAGTTGGACTAAAACTAGCAAAAATCAGGAAGTAACCAGGTTTGAGCTTGAATACCAACAAGTCTAATTAGAACTGGGGAAATTTAAGCAGAAATAAGTTGTAGAACTTTTTATTAGCTTTCTAAGCATATATGGTTTGTGAAATTTGAATAAGAAATGAGAAAGTTATGACTGATTGAAGTTGAGTATAAAATGTAAGAAAAATTTGAAATACTGGAAAAATTTTCTAAGGAATGTACACAACCCGTGTGAGTGTACACGGGTCGTGTAACCTTCTGGACAGCCACTGTACACGTTTTACATGACCCCTGTAGGTCCACACGGGCCGTATACAAGTGTGTGGAATTGACATATTAGCCTCATTTTTGACGCTAAGCACCCCTTAACCTTGACAAGTGTAATCCACTACCTTTTAGGAACTTTAAGGACGAAATTTGAATCATTTCACCCATTTTCCTTCTCTTTTTCCCTATTTTTCTCTCCCAAGAACACTAGGTATGTTCTTGATGTATCTAGTGTGTGAACTCGAATCAAGCTCCAATCATTGGTGTTTCAAAGGGCTTTTTGCTAAATTCTCTTCCTCTCAAGGTAAGAAACTTTCCCTCATGGTTTATTTAAGCTAAATCCATAGATATTGATGATTTGGATGAACCCTAATTTTGAGAAATTTAGGGTTTCGCGAAATTGATGATGGATAATGGTTATAAATGGTTAAATAATGTCTAGTAAACAAGAGTTTGCATCTAATATCATAAAACCTTCAAGATTTGGCTATCCCACATGAATAAGCTTGTATTAGTCAAAATTTTACAAGCACCATGAATGGATTATACCCATAAAAGGACAACTAAGCTATGTTGGGCAAAAGAATATTGTTAGAAAGTTATTTTGATAAAAGATTAACTAGTAAAGCCTTGGAAATTTCTTAGAATTGATATATATATATATATATATATATATATATATATATATATATATATATATATATATATATATATATATATATATATATATATATATATATATATATATATATATATATATATATATATATATATATATATATATATATATATATATATATATATATATATATATATATATATATATATATAAAATGAATTGGGTCAAATGATGGAATTTGAAGACAAGAGACATGGTTGATTTTGGTATTGATAATTAGAAGGATGAACTGTCATATTGTTAAAGTCAAATTAAGTTCTATTTAGTCAAGTACAGCATTAGTTATGGAGTCTTAATTTGGTTAAGTTGTTATGAAGGATTCTCATAAGTGAATAAATTATGCACGAGTGTTAATGAATACGAACTTTACATGACTTATTAGGTGGTGATCAAGTTGTTGGTGGTCAAGACAAAGGAAAGCAGGCTTTGGGAACTTAGATACCTCCCTTCTGGTACGAGGTGAGTACATAGCAAATAATTTTTATAAACATTTTTTTGTCAAAAGATTTTAATAGAAAAGTTTTGTCAAGTTGTTTTATGCAAAAAGCTTTATGTTTTATGTATGTTGAAAGATATTGTTGTTATGACCAATTTGTAATAATTTGGTACTAATCAATTGAAACCTGAACTGAACGAAAGAAATGAGAAAGACGTCCGGACAAGGATCTCACCCTAGTGAGGGGAGGTTAAAAGACACTACTGGGATGGTACCTCCTGTCGCGAAGTAGTTGTCTCAGCACGCCCTTATGGATAGATTTGTTCTATTCCATGAAGGGAAAGGGAACTAGTACGCCCTCACGGATATATTAGTTCTATTCCGGGGAGGGAAAGGGATACGGGAAAACTCGTATAAAGCCAATTAATAAACAAAGAATCATGAATTACAATTGGTCTATGTTTTATTAAGAAAGCATTTGTATTATGTTTACTCATGATGAAATTGTTTGATGGTTTATTTGAATTAAAAATCATTTGGGTCTAAATCCATGTTGCTCACGAGACTTTATGTCTCACATATATTTGTTTTTAAATGTTATGTACTCAGCTAACGGAGATTAAGTAGTAGAAGACTTTAAAAGATTGGAGCATTTCTTTTCGGATACTTTTAGTAGTAGCTTATCTGTAATACCATAATACTAATTAGTAGTGAGATTATGTTAATCTTAGTGTAATTAAGATTAAATAAGTTATAATATGAGTTAGGATGGTTAAAACCCCATTTGGGAGAAGTTTGGACTTGAAAAATGCCAAAAAAAGGTTACACGGGTCGTGTAAAAAACCTTAGAAACCAACCCAAGAGCCTTCCAGACTTACACGGGGTCGTGTGATTCCACACGGGGTTGTGTAGAAATGGTCCAAAAATGTCTAAGAGCTGGAACAGATTACACGAGGTCGTTTTCGCGAGCACGGGTCGTGCTGCGAACATTAGCGGCGCTAATGTAGACATTAGCAGCGCTAATGTCGCAGCAAACCCACTTAAAGTCTGTTGTTGCTTCATTTTGGGGGAAAAGCTCAATTCATGGTTTTCTCTCTCAAACCCTAAAAACATACCCCAAACCCTCTAGAGTCGAAATCGGAGCCTATAGTTTGAGAATTGAAGCTAGGGTTCGATACCTTGCGGTTGAAATATAATCTCTTACGTTCTAGCTTTGAATTGACTATTGATTTGCTTAGTTTGAGTTAGTTCTGTTGGATTAGGAAAACCCTTCAAGTTCCATGTGGTATGGGTGAACCACCTGCAACTAAACATGAGTTGGGTAAGTTTTCTTTGATTAGTACGTGAAAGTGTGTTCTAATCTTATGCCTTTGTCTCGGGTGTGATAGTTATTGCGTACTTGTAGTCATTTGAGTATGATGATGCAGGAATTATAGCTGTAACTTAGATACTGTTGTTATATATTGTTATAGTTTCTTCCACCCTAATTGCGTACTCTTTTGAAATGTATTGATAATTGAGATTGTTTGGGTATTGAGTTTTGACCCGAGCTGTTGCGATACAACTAAGGCTAGACAGGAGCATAGTGCACATGGTTCAGGAATTCCACAGATTGACCTGACATCAGGTGAGTAGTTACTTATAAATTCTTAGATGAATTGGGCTTTGTTGAGATGTGTATTGCATAAGAGAAGTATGATATGTTTTGATTTGGTTGTGTATAACAAATATTGAGTGTGAAAAGTAAAGAGCTACAATGTATGTATCACACTAAGGACTGAGATAGCCATTGAGATTGACTTAAACGAGATATTGCATGTTACAATCCGATTAACCCTTATTACTCACTGAGCTCATGTGGCTCATAAAATTGTTGTTAATGTTGTTTGTGTTTAGGTTATGGTAGTGGAGACCGCGGAAAGCGTAGCATAAAGGGATAGTTGGATATCGGACTTGGACTTACTTGTTTCGTTTGGATTATGTTATCGACCCGGTTTTTGTATAACTTTTCTAAAAACTTGATGTACATAGGTTAGGTCTTAAACTATGTTTTTGGTAACAACCTTGTATACTTGTTTCTTAACTTGATTACACCTTTTAACTATGTGTTAGTTTTGAGAAAATAATGGTGTAATTTCAATGTGAGGAACCAGGCGTTACGTTATCCATGGTGATCTATTGGACTTGTAATACCCCCAACATAACTATCTTTTGTAATTATGTTCAAAGTTTTTGTTAAACCCACATTTTGTATATTTAAATTTGGGTTAAAAATGTATATGTTGGTATTGGGGTGTTACAACTGCCTTATTGAGTGGTATCCTCAGACCCCTTTAATTTCTATATACATCTTCTTCTACATCTAACCTCATCACCTATGTTTCTTCAAGTCTTCATACCTCATTGACCCATCCAAATCCAAAATCCCATTGATATCTTGCTTTTATCATCCTAGTAGTTTTGGGAAAATATGCTTAGGCGTTTAGAGCACTTGTTGGGAGAGAATACTTAATTGCTTCAGGAACTTACTAGATGTTGGAAGCATTTGATAGAGCAATTGGATTTGCATAGTACAATGAATGTGTAACTTGCCAACTCCACTTTAGTGATGCATTAAAGAGAGGTTGATGCTATGAACTAAGACTGGCTAAGGGTAAAGGATCATGTGAAGCTTGCCGAAGAGTGATGTTCTCATGCTTTCTTGGAGAATGAGAACTTGAGGGATAGTTTTGTTGTGCTGGAAGGGGAGACACAATCTATAATTATGGAACTTTATTCAACTAGGCAAGAAGTTCTGGACCTCCAAGGGTTCTTGAGTTGGATAATCAATGAGAAGGAATCTGTTAGTATGGAGAAGGTGGCACTAGAGTGTATCAATGCTTTGTCCTTGGAGCGAGTCAAAGAGTTTCAAAGGCAGGGGGCGTCTTTAGACAGATATTTCGTGGGCACTTAAACAAGCAGTTCTTCTTTGTTTTAAAAGGGTATTACACTTAAGGGAGCTTGGCTTACTCCCATAATCAGTTCAAAAGCTCCAAAGAAGGTCTTAGGGACATAAAGTTCTGACCTTTATCAATTCAATCCATAGAAAACACAACAAAGAGACCATTTCTCCATTTTACTCCATCAAATGCAACTCATACAACAACATCTAGCCTAGAATACCAAAAAGATAGAAGCTTTACACTTACAAAGGTCCAGAAACAAAAGTCGTGCTGATTCCCACCAGAAGAAGAGCTTCCTTGCACCAACATCACATTCCTCTTCTTCTTCTTCTTCTTCTTCTTCTTCTTCTTATTCTTCTTCTTCTTCTTCTTCTTCTTTTTCTTCTTCTTCTTCTTCTTCTTCTTCAAGAGATCATCCAAGGAGGGTTATGAAGCTTGAAATCACCAAAGGAGGCTAGGGTTTGAAGAGAGAGAATTCTAGAGACTCCAAAGGCGGAAATGACGGCTTCTAAGGTTTAGAGCCCTTAAATACGGCCTAAAAACTGAGATCTATAGTTTTGGTTCAAACAGTGGCGGATAGCGTTGATATCCTATAAATAGCATCACTATCCCCAAATTATGGACATGCACGATCTCGCCTCAGATAGCTTGATAACTCTTAAGTTACGCCGATATCTCCCTTTTTCATAAAACTTACATTTTTATAGTTAAACATGACTTCTTGGAAACGGGTCTTACACAAACTATACAGAAAATGTCTTGGAACGTTTCAATATGGACAATTTCAATCCTGTAAGCACTCTAATGGTTGTTAGATCAATAAATATAGATATCCACATCTCCCCTATAAAGAAAATGAATAGGTTCTTGGTCCAGAAGTACCAGACCTTAACCGCAATTGGGGCTATTATTATCTTTCCAATTCTACTAGACCTGACATCTCTTTTGATGTAAACTTGGTAGCAAGGTTCAGTTTATTACCGACAAAAAGACATTGAAGTAGGATCAAGTACATATTTTGATACCTTCAAGGAGCTATTGGTTTAGGCGTATTCTATCTTAACGGTAAAAACCAATGCTTGCTTGGTTTTATAGATGCAGACATTCCGATCCTGAAAATGCTAGGTCTCAAATTGGATATGTATTTACGAATTGAGAATGTGCATGGTTAAGATCAATGACACAACTCATCTTGACTAGATAAAGATAAATCCTCAACTTCAATCTATGAAGATACTGTGGCATGTGTCACTAAAATGAAAGAAGGATACATCAAAAGGAACAAGACGAAACATATACCTCCAAAGTTCTTCAAGTACACTCAAGATCTTATAAAGTACCAGCAGGTTGAAATAAAATGTGTTCAATCTAGCAACAATGCAACATATTTTTTCACAAAGTCACTTCTTACTATAATCTTTAGAAAACATATCTATGGTACCAGAATGAGACATGTATACAACACATAGCTGTTGATGGATATCTAAATGAGAGAGGGTCAGCTATACACCGCACTCTTTTTCCCTTTGTAAAGTTATTTTTCCGCCGAGCCTTCTTAAGCAAAGTTTTTATCGAGGCAATACTTCAACATTGAACACAATTTCGAAAATTGTGATACAAGGGGGTAAGGGTGGCAAAAACATTGCAAAAACCAAAATCGAAACAATAACTGACGGTGAGGTTTTCAATTTTGAATTAACCGAAAAATTATGGTGCGGTACGATTATATGAAATATACCGTACTGAAATAACCGCAACAGCACCGCATTCAATAACCGCAAATATAACCGTATCGCTGACCGTACTATTAAATAAATATATAGTTTTTATATAAATTAACTGAGTGTTTTAAATGAATTAGTGGTTGTAACTTGTAAATTTGAGACAAGTCTTTAATATGTGGTTGCTTTATTTTAATATTTAATTGGTTAAATCGCCAAACATGTACTAAATCCGTACGGTTAAGGAAACTGCACATAATAACCGTACCAAATATATGCGGTTAATAACCGAAACCGCAACTGCAAAAACAGAAACCGCATAACCGCACCGCACTATTAACCACATCATTTGATTATTGAAAATTTAATAACCACATTTACAGTTAGCGGTACGGTTTTAGCCAAGAACCGCGCCTAACCGCACCACACTCACCCCTACAAGGGAGAGTGTTATAAATAATTGGTATAATTAATGAAGAGGGATGGACCAATCAATTGAATGAACCATTTTCAACCATTATTGAATCCTTTAATCATTTACTTACTATTTGATGATAAATGAATATGGTAATTTTTAGTATAAATATTCGTCGATGTAAAGAATGAAAATACATCATTCAAATAGATATTTATAAATAATCAAAAATTTTCCATTTTTCATTCTCTTCATAGAGTTTAAGTTTAATTTTGTTAATCATTTTCATATTATATTTATAACATTATAAGCAATGATGTTTTAGACGTCGACTGATTTTATTCATTTTTTCTTTTCACATGTTGAATTTAATCTATTTGACGTATTTTTTTATAAAAATTATCTAAATCAACCAGATGCAAAATTTCATTTTATCAATGCTTTGATGATATCGTCCAACCAATCAGATTAGATTAGATTATTTCTTAAATGTGAGTAGGTGGTTTGTAGAGTAAGACCACTCAACTAGTAACTATTCTTTGCTTAAAGCCAATCCACAAGATACCGGGACGTCATTGTAATTTATGTTGGATTCCTTCATTAAAAAAAAGTTACAAAGTGCATCTGTTTGTTGTTGGGATGTAATTTTTCTAACAAATAATGATAAATATTGTTTCAGTTTTTTATTAAATACTTTTATTTCTTTAACCATGAGTTTTAAATTCTTAATATGCATACATATAAGTATATTTTTCGTAATTATATAAATTAAAGTATAAACATTATCTAGGAGTACTTATGAAAATAGCCCTATATTTTGCAAAAAAAAAAAAAAAAAAAAAATTCGGCTTAACCACCTATTTTTTAAGCTTCGGAAAACCCACAATTTTTTGGTAAAAAGTTTCATCGAAACCATTGTTACCGGCTTCTTCAGGTCATAATGGTCAGGTTGAAATTTTTTCAAAAAATTGATGGTTTTATTAGAACAAATGAAAATTTGATCGTTAAACCAGAAAAAGTGCAAATATATAGTGTTTTTTTTTTTCGCAATTTGCCCATATAGGTATATGTATGAGCAAATAAAAATTTGATGGTTAAACCAGAAAAAGTGTAAATTAACTCAAGGATTTATGTTAACCTTCAGCTACCCGCTTTTTGACCAACCAAAGAAAAGGGTTATTAACCATGTGAATCTTCTAAATAACATAAATGGTATCAAAAGGTAAAAAAAATAAAAAAAAATAGAAGTTTAAGTTTTCAAAACAACATACAGATTGAGCAAAACCGGAAGATGTAGACATTCTCATATTAAAAATACATTCAGAAAACACACTTCATGTTTGTAAACTTAATAAATACATTCTAATATTAAAAATATCAATTGATTTAATAGGGTTGAGGGTACATGTGACAATATTCAATAAGGGGCCCAAATTAGCTGGGATTCAGGGAATGAAACGATTTCCATGAAGATGTAGACATTGTAGGTCTGGTAGATTATAATTTCCCTTGGGATTTCACCCTTAATCTAATGAGCTATAATAGTTAAGCAATCTACATGAAGAATGAATAAGATAATTAAATAATAAATGAATGATCCGCTCATTCTACAATTAACAATAATTAGGTGAGGGAACTAATAAAACGATCAAGAGGTTACTTGTTTGGCTTTGCAATCCATATGATGTTGGCTCCTTTTAATTACATCCAATTCGTGGGTTTTGTATGCAAAATTAAGATGAAGAAGTGCTTCAACCCTAAGTTTAGTAATAGCTTTTACTGGTTAAATATATACATGATCCGCCAATAATCCACCATATAAATAAAAGAGAAATTGAATACAAACCCAGATCTATACATTCTACGATTTGTTGAGCGACAACTCTGATTGAATTCTTCAACTCGAAAAAGCATATCGACTCTAAGACATTGTCGGAATCAATGACGACTACAATAGGCGTATAAATTTCTTATTGAGATGTGAGAGTAATCGATCGAATGAAAATAATTGAATGTCCCTGATTTAGCGGACATTTAGAAAAATTCTGATCAACGCATAAGAATTTTTTCGAGCGGGGATGAAAAACAGATAAGGGCTAAGAGGAGGACACATGACAAAATTAAGTGTTACTAAAATGACATATGACAACAAATGTTTTTTTTATTATTAAAAGTATAATATTAAATTAAACATAAAATAATATAATCGCAAAACTAATTAAAATAAGTTTCAATCGTATATATATCTATCTATACATATTAATAAATAAGGCCTTTTAGTTGCCAAGTGGCATATCTTAGAAGCTAGAATGCCGCATGTCATTTTCTTCATTATTTGGCTTAAATCATATTTTTCAATTTGAAACCGAGATAAGATTAACTTATTGATCAGATTAATTATTTTAGAAAATAAAAATTAAGTGCCATAACAATTTAGTGAATTTACCAGTTATCAAGTTCTTTGTTTTTGAGATGTGCGGCGTGGTTAATTTTTTTTTTTTTTTTTTTATAAAAGTAGTTTACGTGGCATATTTTGTTGACATACCATTATTATTGCTAGGAATAGAAAATTTATACCACTGAAATTAAAAGGGCTGGGGTCATCGTGTAGTGAATTTCTAGCAAACCTTATACATATATAACAAGTTTTTAGAAGTCTTTGATGAAAAATTCTTGAAATATATCAAACAAATTAAATAAATAGTATGAATATGATAATGATAATGACCCCTTAACAATTTTATCGCATGCATGGTTTGCTTATGTTTCTTCATAGCCAAGACTTCAACCGTCAAAAACTCAAAATTCAATATATATATATATATATATATATATATATATATATATATATATATATATATATATATATATATATATATATATATGTATATATATATATATATATATATATATATATATGTATATATATATATATATATATATATATATATATATATATATATATATATATAGAATCAGGATCGGGTGAGGACTCTTTTTAAAGTGAGTACTTGCGAGGCCACCTTAAAAAAATTGAAAAAAAATAAAATAAAAATATAAATAATAAAATGGATCATAGTACTATATCGGAGAAAAAAAAGATTCAAAAAAAAACTTTTGGATCATTATTTTTTTTTATAATGAAATAATGATCCAAAATAAAAACAGAAAAATTGGATCATTACGTTTTGCAATGATGCAATTTTTTTTCAAAATTTTTTTGATAATGAGATAGTACTATTCTAGATTTTATGATTTGTATTTTTTTTATATTTTTTTTCAATTTTTTAAGGTGTCCTCGCGAGTCCTCACCGGAACCGGACGCTATATATATATATATATATATATATATATATATATATATATATATATATATATATATATATATATATATATATATATATATATATATATATATATATATATATATATATATATATATATATATATATATATATATATATATATATAAGGAGGATCGAGTAGGAACCCAAAATCCGGTAAGAACCGCGAGGACAAATCTTAGCCGTTTAATTGTGAAATTAGATGGTTAAGATTCAATGTGTAAATAATGACCATCTCTTAAAATTCAAGGGTGGTTTTTGTAAATGTCAGAAAATAAAGGGGAGGAAAAGAGAAATTTGAAAGGATATTTAAGTAATTTTAAAGAAATTCACGTGCCTCACCTTCCAGGAAAAAGAAGCTCCACGCGCCCCCACTCTCAGACGACACGTGTCGCTGCATGATTGGCTGTGTTTTATTTATTTTTCCACTCAATTTGTATTTTGGCCATAACTTTTTTTTTCTTTGTAAAAAAAAATCTGAAAAAACCAAAGTTCTTAAAATTTAATTATCTACAAAACAAGCATCATTGTGAAAATTTGAAAAAAAAAATATTTTTTATTTTTTATTTTTTAAAAAAATCAAAAATTAAAAATAAATTCCAAAAATTATGAAAACTGTAGGGATCATTGTAAATATTATATTAGTAAGTTTGCAAAAAAAATTTTGAAAAAAAATATTTTTTCGTGTTCATTTTTATATTTTTAAGTAAAAAACTCATCAAAATAACAAAAAAATATACATGATTCAAGATATTAAAACCAAAATATGTTTTATGATTCAAAACTTATGATCCAAGATTCAAAATTCGTTATGATCCAAAATCCAAAACCCGTTATGATTCAAAATGAGTTAAAAAAACAAACAACGACAAAATGATTCAAAACTTATGATCCAAGATGCAAAAAAACTATGATCCAAAATGTTATGATACAAAAATATATGATCCAAAACGTTATAATTAAAAATATCATGATCCAAAATGATTAGATTAAAGATACGAAAAAAAACGTTAAAATTAAGATTAAAAATATAAAAAATTAAAAAATATACATAAAAATGAAAAAAAAACAAAAAAAAAAATTAAAAATCGAGTAATGTAGCATTCGAAAACCACGTATAATCGAAAATAAAAAAATTGAAAAAAAATAATTTTTTTTTTGAAAAAAAAAATAAATAAAAAATAAAAAAAACGAAAAAAAAAACGAAAAAGGAAACAAAACGAGAAAAAAACCCACTTAAATCACGTTGAAAAAAAAGACCCCTTAAATCCTCGACTTCGTATTTCGTTCCGTGGACGTGCGTCGCATGTGATTGCGTCACGTCGAAGGAAGACGTTTTGACGTTATTGCCCTTATGATAATGATTGGACGAGAAGAGTCCTCGCGGTTCCTACCGGATCCTAACCCTATATATATATATATATATATATATATATATATATATATATATATATATATATATATATATATATATATATATATATATATATATATATATATATATATATATATATATATATATATATATATATATATATATATATATATATATATATATATATATATATATATATATAGTATCGTGACATCCTTTTAAGGCCTTAATTTGCCAAATGGCACTCTAAATTTACTTCAATATAAATTCAAAATAAATCTCAATAGGTTTTAAAGATATCTTAATTAATTCGTTATTTAAAATAATTTATGTTTTTTTTAAGATTTATACAATAACAAAAAATTATTGAATTAGCTTGTGAGGTAATAAAATACGATAAATTGATGGATAAATTTTTAAAATTCGACAATATTGCTTATTTGTATAAAATGATCAAAAAGGCCCGTGTCCTTATCATTGATAAAGGAAATAAGAAAAACTGTGTGTTATATATAGGATTCTCTTAAAGTTATATTTCCAAAATAAATTAGAAATAAACAACTTATTTGAAAATGATTATCCATGTTGATCAATATATGTTTTATTATCCGATTCAAACTTCAAAATACTTCTTAGCAATATTGTAAATAATAACCTCTAATAAGTTCAAACACCCATAAAAAAAACTAATTTGTAACTTATTCGAGTGACTATTTCTATATAAAGCGATCGAATGGAAAGTTTTTTTGTAAAAGCAGCCAAAGAAAGTTCATAAATAAAAACAAAGAAAAAGCAAAATTGAGACCTTATTCTTACACGGTTTTTATTATTTTTATTTTTACTTGCCAAAAGGATGAACATTATAATGACATGTGGTGGCTCCTTTAACTTAACACACCGGTTATTAAACCCACATAATTTAAGAAAAGATTTAAAAAAATTAAAGATAATATGAAGATAGATATAATGCAGTTGTTCTCAGTTTATTGAATAGCATAAGATATTGTATTAAAATATTGTTGATTGTTGATGTTATCATGTCATTTTAACTTTTTTTTTAAATCACTTCATCTATTATCTATTACGTCATAATACGTAAATCACTCCCCTAAATTTAATGGGTCAAATATGATATCCTGGTCCTATATTTCTCATAAAAAGCTCTAATTAATTAAAAATTTTCAAAAAATCTAAATTCAATATATTAGGTTTTTTTATTGACAAATTTGTATGGGATTGATATTACAGATTAGCCATATCGGAAGTTGAATGCAAGTTTCCGGATAATCACAATCTAAATTCAAAAAAGCCCCTAAAAATAGATATCCTATCCTTTGTATAATAATTTATTTCATCATCATCCGTGTGTTACACGGGATATAAACTAGTTAATAATATAATGTGGTAATAATTAGTAATTGATTAACTATCGATAATGTTGGTGATTTTAGTGTCACCAAGTCATTTTATGTAATTGGAACTAACATATGACTTAAGGGGCTATTTAATTTGTACTCTAATATATGTTCGGGTACGTGCGGAGTGCACACATGTATTAGATCGAATAAATAGCCGGTTCGACGACAAGTCAGACACATCTTCAGCTCTCGTTTTCTCATAAGAACTCAGATTCCACAGCAATTTAGCTTATGTTTTCTGTGCCTAGATTCGTAAGTGTTCCATTGTGATTATCATAGGCTGAATTTCTTGTAACCCGGACATAGGGTAGAAATATCAGTTCGGAAAGTGTTCACACGATCCAAGGGGTATCCAGATCTCCACTCAAACCCTACCCAATTTCTAACAGATAATGATAAAATAATTATATTACATAATAAACTTAAAAAATAAACTAATTTCTAGTAACCAAAAAGTATATTCATTGCACAATTTTAATAAATGTACTATATACATTACAATCTATACATACTAATAAACAAAGCATTTTAGTGTCACGTGACATCCTTTTAAGGCCTTTATTTCACATGACATTCTAAGTTTAATTCAATCTAAATTCAAAATAAATCTCAATAAATCAGGTTTATGATTTCCGGATATCACAATTTAAATTCAAAAAATCCCTAAAAGTACAATATATTTTATCGTGTTTGATAGATCTGATCAAAATTACAAACGGATTTTTAGACGCACCTCATAAAATTCGAATATCACGATCATAATACAATTTAATAGATATGTTGGCTAAAATATTACCCATAATAGTTTATTAGGCAATTGAACCCCTGTTTTTCACTTGATATTCTATAGACTTTATCTATAAACACAAAGTGCGTCGAAAATGATACAACTTAAACATACTTAGGTTATACTTTATTATAATCCAAACATGTTTATTTATCCTAAATATCGAACCTGAAATTTGAAAACCAATTGAGCTACTTAATGGGGCTAACCTTACAACATATGATAAATGATCCTATAATCAACTTATATAATTTCTCCGACTAAAATTATGTATAACCCTATCATGGATTTAGTTGAAAGATAAATTTCATATAAGAAAATATAAGAATGAATAGTTGAATACACAAAATTTAAGTTCCACGTGGCATCTTTTAAGGCCTTTATTCCACATGACACTCTAAGTTTAATTCAATCTAAATTCAAAATAAATCCCAATAAATCAGGTTTATGATTTCCGGATATCACAATCTAAATTCTAAAAACCCCTAAAAATACATATCCTATCCTTTGTAAATTTAAATAGAATTCATCTAAATTTAAAAAATCTCTAAAATATATGTGGATTGATTATTTCTATTAATTTTTTTTAATCAAACCGTGTAACGCACGGGTTTTAAACTAGTAAATATATACATTAAGATAACTTTTAATATCGACATTTGAGTTGCACTAAAATTAGTATTAATAATTTCTTATATCGTTCAACATTTTCTTAATGTATTTAAGGGGCGACATATTCATTATTTTTGTCATTTATAGCTTTAATCGTTCATACTTGTTCAGGTATACTCCTAGTAGTTTTATAGAGGAGTACTCAGTCGCTTGATTGTTAATGGCAAAATCCAACACCTCATAACTCCAACTCTCTTTTACTTTGTATATTTCAAAAATATGGATTATATGAATCCAAAATTAACTTAATATTTTCAACGTCAACACACGTTAGACACATCCCAGAATATAAATATATTTTACAGCATTGGTGAAAAATTCATCAGGTCACAGGTAATCTTGGACTGACACAACTTTCATCACACATATACATCATGCAACCATGTCACATTTTTGTACTATTTCAAGCGAGTTTGATAATCTATTAATAAATAATGGAATTTTAGCAAACCAACCATGCAAAGTAACCTAAAAACTTCAATCTATCGTTTCTATATATAGTTGTGAACTATTCAAGGCCTTCTATTTTCTGAGTTATGTGATGCTTCTGTAAGAGAATTCAAAAACCTAAAAGAACAAATATAAACATAATTATTTAATTTTGACTTCATAAATGGTTTTCCATTTAATTATTTCTTGCTTGACTTATAGTCCTCTATATGGGTTTCTTTCTACTATTTGGTTCATTGATTTTCTACTTTGTTGTAGCAGAGTACATGGGGACGGGTAAGTTTGTAAGAAATTGACAGCAAATTAAGGCTATAATCAATAGATGAGATAATTAAAGTTTGGTTCTCCTACCAATAAACCATATAATGTCATATTTCCTTGTACTTATACCACAAGCCATATACTTGGCTTAATAGAAGCCACCTCCTTGAGCAACACTTCCCCAACAAAAACTGAATATATATATATATATATATATATATATATATATATATATATATATATATATATATATATATATATATATATATATATATATATATATATATATATATATATATATATATATATATATATATATATATATATATATATATATATATATATCCTATCCTAATAAATAAGTAACTCAAAGCCACATGTCATCACCTCCTTGATTTTGCCACATGTCATTTTCTCATAATTTTGAATTTTTTTTAAAAAATGTTTGAATTGAATGTATTTAATGTATGTATTCAATAATTCATAACTAAAGCAATAAATTAGGAACCTTTATTTATGTAGCCACATATGTAGAGTTACTTTTTAAATATTTCACCATTTACATTTTAAATAAATATATAGTTTATATTGATGACAAAAAAATAAATATATCAATAATCACATTAATATAAAAAATAACTTTTTATATGCATAGCAAACCAAATGCGTATGTATATTGGAAAAAATTCAAAACATTGTTTTAAATCATTTTTATAAAATTATTAATTGTTGCTTTTAAAAATATGGGTGTGTTTTTTAATAATGTATAACAAATATTTTTATGTTATTAGCATAACTTAAGTTCTTATTCAGAAGTTGAATAACGGAGAATATGATACGATATAGAAGATGAATATATAAACTTGAATCTTATCTTATCCTAATAAATAAAGATCTAGAGGACACTTGTCATCACGACATTGATTTGGCCACATGTCATTTTCTCATAGTTTTGAAATTCTTAAAAAAATAATAATTTGTTTGACAGTTAAGGGTGACTCCAAAAAGATCGGTTTCAGTTTGTTATGCATTGTGTGCTGGCTTGATTTACTCTTTCAGTTACGATTAGTATAAAAGTTTCAGTTTCTTTTCAAATTTATTACAATTTATTGAATTACTAAAATTACGTATTTTGAACTTATTAGAATCTATTAGACTTACAAAAATTAAGGTATGAGAATTTGAATTGTTGTTTTTAATATCTAAAATTACGGGTATGAGAATTCGAATTGTTGTTTCACCATATTTCTCATATCTTATGAAAATTTGGTTTTTAAAATAATTAATATTTATATTTTCGTTAAATACGTTTTATTTATGCCATCCCGTGTAATACACGGGTGTTACAACTAGTATATATATATATATATATATATATATATATATATATATATATATATATATATATATATATATATATATATATATATATATATATATATTCGGGTATGTATCACAAAATCCTATAAAATTGAAGTTCCAATGGTTCTTGAAAAACTAATGAATGAAATCTATGAATAAGTTAAAGCCAGTGAAGTGTGAAGAGTATAATAAAAGGAAAAGATCAGTGCCATAACTCATATGCAAACAAAAAATTTGAAAAGTATAGGTGGGGATTGAAGCAACTATCACATGATTTTAGACGTGCTAGTGATTCATTTGATCCATGATCCTTTAAATTAGAATAAAAATCAATAGGTAAACAAAGTTGAAAAAACCATGAACCATCATCAAAATTATAATATAATGGAACAAATATAGGGAAATGCGTACACCTATTTCAATAATACGATATATTTGGCATTTACCCTTATATTGCCTTTTGGGGAACCACTTGAATCAGCTTCAATGACATTTGAATTTACTAAATCCCTCACAAAACTACAAAAACATTAAAAAAACCCAATGACACAATACATCAAATACGCTATCGAAAAATCAAGAACAAAGAGCAAAAAATCAAACAAACCGACACATACTTGATGGCAAACAACAACATTATTCAGACCTGGAAGTAAAAAACATGAAAAAGATGCAACTGAAGACAAAAAGGCATTGTTAGCTTCTTCAAGATTATAAATCTTTCCCTAACTTCACATAATTTGGAAGGAATGTTCTCTATTGGAGGGCAAAAGCTTATATCAAGTAGTAGATACTATCACATGCAAAAAAAACAATCGAGGCTTGTTTTCATTTACATTTTGGAATTAACTTACCTTCATAAGGATTATGAAGCATTAATTGGATGAATGTTGATGTGGATGTGGTAATAGTGAAATTAACATTGCTAGATTTAGAGCTAGTAAGTCCTGGCTGTGCACCATACCTGCATAAAGCATGTCGTACACCCATATTGCCAGCTGATACCCACGTGCATCTGACAAACGTATTCCACAAGTTACCTCATTCGCATCTGCTGATACCCACGTGCATATTGGACTTCACTTCGGACATAAATGTACTCCGGATAGCAGTGTGTATTCGAATCACTCCGGACATAACTGCGCTTCGGATCACCTAGCTTCGCACCGCAGTGCATTCTTCTGCTACGAACTCCTCTGCTGCGGACCTACTTGAAACACTTAACCTCGGTCGCAACTCCACTACGGATAGATCTACACTTGTGGCTTTGGATAATTAGCATCCACATTGCACAACAATCTCCAATTTGGAAGCTAATCCATCTGATCTCCAAGCTATCCAAGTTAACCCCTCTTCGTCATCAATCAACTCTAGTTTGCCTTGCCTTCGCCTAACTCTGTGGAAGGCCAGCTGAAGTCATGGACAACTTCAGCTTATCCAACGGAACAACCTTGGTGAACATGTCTGCAAAGATTCTTCGTACCAAGGATTTCTTCTAGATGAAGGCATCTTCAGATATATTCTCACGAATGAAATGATACCTCATCTTGATGTGTTTCATCCTGCTGTTAAACACCGGATTCTTTGCCAAGTGGATCGCACTTTGATTGTCACAATGTAACACACAATCCCTTTGTTTGAGTCCCAACTCGGGTATGAAGTTCTTCAACCGTAGTAGCTCCTTGCTAGCTTCTAGCAAGGCCATATACTCAGCTTCGGTGGTTGAAAGAGAAACACTCTTCTACAATCTAGGTATCCAGGTAACTGCTGTTAGTAATTTCCGGAATAGAATGGATTTAGATAATCATTATACAATGAGGTGTTAGGATAGTCATTATCTATAAATACAAGTCGGTGTTATAGATGAAATCTAAGTCCTAGTTTGTAGTTATCTACTTACGTATATAAAGAGTTCTAGATATCGAATTAGGGTATCAAGAATGAGGGAACGATTGTGTCACACCCTCAAACCGTATTGGCGGAATAGTTCAAAGGTGGATGACTTCATGAACAATATCATAACAAAGTTGAATAATAGTGAATTCCAAGCAAACAACCATCATTAAATAATTTCAAATGTTACATCGTTTAAAAGTTGCGTGTTTCAATCACAATTACAAATGATTTCAAAATGAACAAAAACGACGTCGTAACGTCTCTTCGAATCGCGCTGAGGTTTACTTTATCAATTTCCTGAGAATACAAGTAGTTGAAAAAGTGTCAACAATTAAGTTGGTGAGTTCATAAGATTTTTGTATAAGAAATGTCCTTTGTTTGTAAACGATAGTGTTGAAAACCAAGAAAATCCAATATTTTCTCATAAAGATGTCCAAGTCTTTAAATCCCAAAGACTAAAATGTAATATGTAAACTGTTGTGTACTTTCTTTGAAATGTGTGTTTCCACGTAAACAATTTATAAAAAAAATTAAGTTGATTATTTTCCCATGTGAGATACCATATAACCATACTGTGACTAGTTGGCCTGCTGCGACGTTCTTCAGGCATCGGAATGTTAGACATTTGGACACCTCAGACCTGCCGGTCAAGCTGTAGCTAGCAGCTCAGGTGCGGGGTTGTCAAGCCCCGTATAGATCTATACTCAAATATCGCGCTCTCTTACCGAGACTATGGTTATAAAAGTTCAGGACTTATAGTATGTACTTATAAAAGTACTGTGAAGATTCATCTCACAAAAATGTATGTATTTCAATCAACTTGTTTACGTACGATTTGTATATAAAAACTCTTATAATCAACCATTATCATTTTTCCCATGATAATATAGTATTGTATAATAATTATATAATTTTATATAATTATTTTTGTCATGTTCAAACGTCATAATAACCTTGTGTTCATAAACTATTCCAATAATAGTCTATTTTTAGTAATTGCGTCGTAATAATCATATTTTTGTGAATAATAGCGAAGTAACTTATTCAAATGATTGTAAATATCATCTTTTGAGATATTTCTCACAAAAATAGTGTAATATCTTGATTATGACCATTTTTGCTAGAAAATAGTGCCTTTATTTATAAAAACGTAGTTTTTACTAGTTTTCGTTTTTATAACGTTTTTATCCAAGATCTAGTATTTTTGTACACTTTATTTGGGGTTTTGTAACTTTTACACATCTTAATATGTCAAAATATTCATAATACATAGATCTATTCATATTTCATGCCAAACTCATCTTTATAACATTTTTGTCCAAGATCTAACATTTTACACATTTTATTTATAGTTTAGTAACTTTTACACTAACATTATATACATCATTATGAACATCTTATAAAGGGTTAACCATATTTCATGTCAAAAGCATTTTTACACAAATATTAACTTTATAAACTTGTGTAAATCAACATATATAACATTTAATCACATATAATCTTGAATAAAACAACATTTATAGTAAAAGAACTTGTATTCTCCCCAAAAAAGGTTTGAAAAGATGAAAATGAGGGGTATGAACTCACCTTGAGTGTGGATCTTAAGGTTTCTTGGTAGAAGGTTGAAGAGTTTGGTTCTAGGACTCGGAGGACCCTTAGACAAAGCTATTATCCAATGGATTTTCGTGAGTATGTGTGTGTAAAAAAGTATATAAAGGTATTTAGAACTTAAATCACTAGATGATCATAACTTACCAAGAGAGCTTGAAAGATCTTTGAAGATGATGAAGATTTGAGCTCAAAGACCCTTGGACAAAGCTAATATTCAATGGGTATTGATGGATGTTAGTGTGTGTAAAAGGTGTAAAACTTGTGTTATGTTGTTTAGAATCAAAGAGTGAAGAAAGCTTACCACTTGGATTAGAGAAATGAGCTTGAAAATGGATCTTGGAGATGGTGGTGGTGGTCACGGCTTTGGAAGAGAAGAAGAGAGGGAGAGTGTGGCCGAGAGTGAGGAGGGCAAGAGAGAAGAGGTGTGTGATGCTAGTTTGAGGCAAATGATTTGCTTAGTTTACTTAAGGATCTAGTTTCTTTGATTTTCTATTATAAAATTCATAGCCCTTTTAAGAGCCTAGATTTGGTGAATAGTGACCAAGATCATGGCTTGATGGCCTTGGTCCTTGTGGCTGTCGATGAGGGTAAGGGTAGGGGATGGGGTGGGTTGGTTTTTATAAAATAGCAATGTACTTATATAAAATGTGAGATTTTTATAAAATAGTAAGCCGTTTTGGTGAAATTTTGTGAGTTTTTGATGAAACGAAGTTTTAAATAGTTATTTTGTATAAAAACATTGCCAAACATTTATTTTGATTGTAATATAATTCGTTGGGTGTCGAAATACGCGTTTAAGCGCAGTATTCTTCTGTTTTCGCGATTTTTGACGTTTTACCGGAAATTGCATTTAGCTTTGGAATTAAATACTAGATATTATTACGTTACTTAACATATGAATTTTTTATTTCATATTTGATGTTTAAGGCACCACATTTTGTATTTTGGTTCCAAACCCTGTGTACATTTATCCGTTCACAGCAATTTAATGGTTGGAACTTCCACATACGAACTCCGTTTTCGACGTTCTATATATCCACAGGTTCGTATTTACGAGTAGATCGTTTTATGAATATTATTATTCTCAAAATAATAATTGTACGATTATCGAATTTTTACGCTACAGTGGTTTGCTGTCCGTATTTTCGACTTTTAATCGATAATTGTTTGATTTAGCATACGTAATACTACAATATTAATAATTCATCGCAAAAGTTATGGAAAATAACTTTTCAACATATAGATTAACGTACGCTTCGTTTGATTACAGTTGACTTTTGTTGACCAAAATTTACAATTGTCACATCATCTACCCGTTAGAGAGAATTTCGTCTCGAAATTTAACTCTTGAGTGGATCCTCAAGGGTTTGGGAAGAGATGTGGATACTTCTGTTTCATTTGGTCTTCACGCTCCCAAGTAAATTCGGGTCCACGCTTGGCACTCCAACGGACCTTAACTATTGGTATGCGGGTCTGTTTCGTTCTCTTGATCTCTCTGTCCATGATCTCTACGGGTTCTTCCACAAAATGAAGGTTCTCGTTCACCAGTATCACCCACTTCAGCCCAGCACAGAGGGGATCTGCACTTGCGTCCATATAAAGCTTCAAACGGAGCAACTTTGATGCTAGTGTGATAGCTGTTGTTGTATGAAAACTCAATAAGCGGTAAGTGGGTGTCCCACGCCTTACCGAAGTCTATCACACAGGCTCTCAACATGTCTTCCAGCGTTTGGATGGTTCTTTCACTTTAGCCATCCGTCTGCGGATGGTAAGCTGTGCTCATATCGAGTCTGGTTCCCATAGCCTTTTGTAATGATTGCCAAAAGTGTGAAGTGAACCGGCTATCTCTATCCGAGATGATTGATCTTGGCACACCGTGCAATTTTACAATTTCTTTGAGGTAGAGCCTCGCCAGCTTATCCATCCTATCAGTCTCCTTGATTGGCAGGAAGTGAGCGGATTTGGTTAACCTATCGACGATTACCCATATAGTATCTAACCCACCGGTTGTCTTTGGTAATTTGGTTATGAAGTCCATTGTTATCCGCTCCCACTTCCACTCGGGTATTGCTGGTTGTATTAGCAAACCCGAGGGCTTTTGGTATTCTACTTTAACCTTGGCGCAAGTCAGGCACTTGCCCACGTAAGTAGCAATTTCTGCCTTCATGTTTGGCCACCAATACAGTTTCTTGAGGTCCAGGTACATTTTGTCGGACCCAGGATGAACGGAGTATCTAGTCTTGTGAGCTTCATTCATGATGATGTCTCTGTATCCGCCGAACCTCGGGGTCCAAATTCGGTTTATGAGGTAACGAGCTCCGTCTTCCTTAACTTCGAGGTTTTTATCCATCCCTCGCAAGGCTTCATTTGCGACATTCTCAGGTTTTAAGGCTTCTAGTTGCGCCTCCTTGATCTGAGTGGACAAATAGGAATGGATCGTCATTGTTAATGACTTCACTCGGCGGCCCGAGTACTCCTTTCGACTGAGGGCATCAGCTACCACGTTGGCCTTCCCTAGGTGATAACGAATTTCACATTCATAGTCACTTAGTAGCTCCACCCATCGTCGTTGTCTCATATTGAGTTCTTTTTGGTTTAGGATATGCTGGAGACTCTTATGGTCGGTGTATACCGTACACTCTGTGCCGTACAGGTAATGTCTCCAGATCTTCAATGCGAACACTACTGCCCCCAACTCGAGGTCATGTGTAGTGTAGTTGACCTCGTGAGTTTTAAGTTGTCTTGAAGCGTAAGCAATGACCTTTCCTCTCTGCATGAGTACACAGCCCAGACCCTTGTTCGATGCATCGCAATAGACCACAAAGTCTTCTGTTCCTTCTGGAAGGGACAGAATAGGAGCGCTGCACAAAGCTTTCTTTAAGGTCTGGAAGGCGGCGTCTTGTTTATCTCCCCACTTGAATGTTACACCCTTCTGTGTCAGGGCAGTAAGTGGCTTCACAATTTTGGAGAAGTTCTGTATGAATCTTCGGTAATAGCCAGCAAGGCCCAAAAACTGACGGATTTCTGTCAGAGTTCTTGGTGCTTCCCAGTTTTCGATGGCTTTGATTTTGGAGGGATCCACATGTATCCCTCTAAAACTGGCAACATTCACTAGTATATTTCCTGTTAAACTTACTTGTTTAAGCTCAGTAATGATGATAATCAACAAATATGTAGTTACACTCTTTACGTATGAGAAAACCACAACAAATAAAAACGGACATCTCAAAACAAAAATTATTGCAGTTTTCAAGTAGTTAGTTCCACAAGATGCATTTTTAGTTTTAAGTTACAATATAAAAATTCATTGCATTGGCACTTGGTAGATGTTTGTTTTCGAACTATTGCCGTTTCTTTCTTTTTCCCCTTCTAATTAGGTTCTGCATATATAAAATGACTGAAAGAGTAATTATGTCAATTTAAATGAAGTGTTGAATGTATAATCTCTGTTATATTTCTATATCGAATAAACTATTTTACCATACATTCCAAAAACCAAAATTTAACAATATTTATCAATTTTAACGTGCAAAATTTAGCTGAAAATGTAATGACGAACATGTAAAACGGATAGTGTCTTAATACATTAGTCTATGTTTTTTTTTTTGGCTTAACACATTAAGTAACAGTGTTATGCTTAAGTAAAACAAATACAACCATGTATAGCTAGATGTCCAAATTAAGTGCTTAACGCGTAACGATATAAACTAGAAACAGCCTTTTAATCTCGTAAGTTATATATGATTATTTTTCTTTCATTTGATACCGACTTAATAGAAAAAAATCGAGGAAACAGGCTTGCTTTCTAACTTTCTAAAACTTGCACTTGTTTATTTTCTTGTTATATTCCCAAATATGCCTTCATTTCCTCAAATATTTTTCAACAACATTTATACAATCAATATGTTATCCGGATAGCAAATAAAACAGCAACTTTGGCAAATATTTTCAAAGTTTATTTAGAAGTAGAAAATGAATCAACAAACTCAATTGACAGTAACTTTGCCAACCATCCCAGCACCTTGGTGTGGTGAACAATAGAAACTGTAAGTCCCTTTCTCGGTCAATGTGACTGCATAAGTCTCCCCACCGGCATTCAACAAATCCTCTTCACTCATCGAAATCTTGGACGCATCAACGCCAGCTGGAACCTCGTCCTCATCAAACACAACGTTGTGCGGGAACCCTCTGTTGTTCTTAAACACAATCTTCTCGCCAGATGCGATACTGAAGGTGGATGGCTCAAAGACCAATCCACCGTCATTGTCTCCCAGCAAGACCTCAACAGCCAGCGCGTTGCTGGCCAGCAACGCGCTGGCGGAAACAGCAAGAACTGTGGCAACTGCTTGCTTCAGTGAAGCTTTCACTGAAAGCTTTGGGGCGGCGGGTGCTACCTTCACGGTGGCGACGGTGGCCCTTGAAGCGGCGGCGGCCTTGAGGCCGGTGAATGATGGGAGGGAGATGGTGGAAGATGTAATGCTTGCCATTGAGAGAATTGGGAATGACGTATTGGTTTGTGAAGGAGAGGTGTGTAAGGTTATAAAGTGATGTGGTTGATTTTTTTGATGGATTTGTGTGGTTTGTGTTTGTTGAGGGGGTTATGGGTGTAAAATGAGTTATCTTGTTGTGGATTGATCCTACTGGTGGATGTGGGAATGCTATCCACTTATTTGACGTGGTGGTCTTTGATTGGTTGGACGTATGATGGAAATCACAAGTGATTAACTGTTTTTTAGGCTCCGTGAAAAGGGGATTCGAGAGATTGTATATGATTGATTATACTGTTTTTTCCATTTTATTGGATTGCGACTATATTAATAATTAATGAGATACAATATCATAATTTTTTTATCTCATTTTAAAAGATGGAATAAAGCGGTATAATATCTAATTAATCGCATTAAAAATAGTTTTAAATTTTTTTGTCTAATCACTTCTCATTCCGTCTTGTGTAACAAATGCAAGTTATCTCTATGAATTAAATGTTTCCATGACCATAGTGGATAAAAGGATCTTATACAAATAAAAAGATGTTGAACCATTGGTTCATTATGTAAGAAATACGCATGATAAACCAAGGTCATAATCATGAACCTAAAAGATACGATAACATCATGTCGTAGAATGAAGTTACTCCAAACATTCCATCGGATGCAAAAAGATTATTATGTAATATTTTAATATTATCTAGATAACAAAACAACTTGAACACGAACTATCGTACTTGTGTATTCCCACTTGCGTTTGAAGGTATATATAGTTTTCTTTTTGGAAATTTGAAAAAGTTTCCCAAAAACACAGTCTATATTCATAATATGATAATATGTCCATTATGTATGTAATCCTTATAAATATATTTCTTCATTTCTTTACAAAATATCTTGATACAATCAGCTTTCTTCCTCTCCATGAGCCAATTTTAGCAAAATGACTTTGTGAGACATGGTTTTAAGAAGCATAATTATACATTTAAACTTGAATATCATATAGAAGTTTATGAGCCTCATATATCATGATCGTAAAACTATGTATCTAGCTTATATTTGAGATATTCGTGCTTTCACAATATTGTATGTGCATTTGAACCTACTATTTCTATTCGATGATTATGCCAAAGGGGGAAGTCTTAAGGTACCAAAAATTAATGGTTTCATATAATAAATCAAGCATATTCAAGTAAACTGCATAAACGAAACATATAATTTCAATAGTAGCAATGTATCTTTCACATAGCTTTGTCAAACACCACCATCATCCCACTTTCTTGCAATTTGCAAAGCCCCAATAAAATAAATTCTAGATTCGTCACTACAACACATGTTACTCACCTATTTATGTTCGACATAAATCGCTATTAAGCTTGTCAATTATCCTAGACATAATTAAACCCCATATTAAATACCGTGGCTACACGTGATCGCGAATGAGACATTGAGTCTCAGATGGTAAAATTTTGAGTAAACATTTTTCGTCGTTGAATAGTAAAATTACATTTTTGGTCATTGACTAATGAATATATATATATATATATATATATATATATATATATATATATATATATATATATATATATGATTTTTTGTAATTTCTAGTGCCAAAATGTATTTTTGCAATTTTAGTCTTTATTTGATATTCTTATAACGTTTTCGTCAAATGTCTATTTTCTCTCTGAATATAGTTGATTTTTATAATTTTGAAATTTGATCCTATAAAGAACAAAAAAAGTTACAAAATCTCAAATAAGTTCAAGTTTTATAAAAAACCTTTTAGGATAAAAATGAAAAGTAATTTATATTTAGGGACCAAAAATGTAACTTACTCTAAACTTTTTTACAAAGATTTAACGCTCCAAACTTGGCATGGGCCTTTATACACCGATCTGTTATTTATCAATATTGAATTGGAACAAAAATTTAGAACGATGGATCCTTTCAAAGTTAAAGTGTGAGAATCAAATTTCGAATTATCGATATTGATATTGATCATATTCTACTGGAATGGAATCTAAAAATATTACAGGAACTACATGCAAAACATGTTCAAAATCATAAAAAATAACATACCAAAAAAACGGGTCCGAGATTTACCTCAATTTTCATGTCTCGACGATTGTGTACCAATCCTACCGAATGCATTGAATTTCTTAAGTAAACAAACAAACAAACAAAGAGCAATTGTACTTCATTTAAAATGATTTCTTCGTTTGTACTACACAAACCATTTGTACTACACGTACACATCACCTTTCTTTATTATTCTATTATTTAATAATTGGCAAAATACAAATACGTTACCAATATTGTATATCAAATTTTTTAAAAGCTAGCCCTGTATTGATATCGATATTTTATATTTATTATAACATTTCGGTAGTAAACTTCCGCTTGATACTCTTTTTGTTATATGTCCTCAAGTCTCCTACAAATTATGGAGCTATATTGAATTAGTAAGTTTAATATTCTTTTCAAAGACATCTTATATACCATGACTTGGCCGGTCACCAAGTATTAGGCCAAGTCATCCTTTAACCTGCAAGAGCCGGTTACCATCGGGTAAAATTTAAACAAAACATGTAGTTCGATGGTGTTTTTTGTACAAAGACCTTACTTGGATGGTGTTTTTTGTACAAAGGCCTTACTTGGATGATGTTTTTTGAACAGACCAAACTTGGATGGTGTTTTTTGAACAGTTTTGAAACATAATTACCCTTATAAGTCATTTTTCCATGTACTTTAAGTATTTCAGTTCCTTCTTCGCCCATGCCTAGAGGTGCACAAAAGAACCGGTTTTTTAAATAACCGAAAAAGGAAACCGAACCGGTTTTTTAATAACCAAACCGGTTTTTTAACCGAACCGGTTTTTAACCGGTTTTTTTTATCTCAAACTGAACCGGTTTAAAAACCCCGGTTTTTCTTCCGGTTAACCGAACCGAACCGGTTTAAAAACCGAAAAAAACCGGTTTGAAAGTCAATCTCGAACGAAAAAAACGGCCAAAACCGGACCGGTTATAACCGAAACCGGTTGGACCCAAACCGGTTTTTAAAAAAAACCGGTTTTTAAAAAACCGAAACCAGTTTTTAACCGGCTTTTGTGCACCTCTACCCATGCCCATCCTTAGATTTCATCCTTTTACACTTTTCCGTTCCAATCGTATCATGGCCCAAAAGTTTCAAAACCCAGTATGAAATCTACGACACAAACAAAAGTACACAAAATCTAAGCTGCATGTTTAAATTCTTAATAAGTGTAGCAATATAGGTTAAGTTGTTTTGAGAAAAAGATAGTGAACAATAACGTATGATATGTTTGTAGACATAAAATTGCTAGCAAAACACTTCTAGTCGGCAGTTGAAGTGCTGCATTACTGAATATACTTTTTTTTTTTTTTTTTTTTTGTAAAACTTAATGTTATTTTCACTTGGCTATATATAATTAGGTCGTATAGATACAAAACTTGTTAGAAATTAGGGATAACAATGGCTTGGATATCTGAAAATCATTTTGAAACACTTTCAGATCAAAGTATTTCAACGGTACAATTGAATCTTTGATTGGATAAGATTCAGAGTGAATTCTAGACCAGAGAATGTGAAAGAGATGAATTTTTTGTACCCTGAAAATGACTAAAAAACGGCTATAAAACCTGTCAAAAACTGTCACTGGGCGCGTTACACGGGTCGTGTAATATCACATAGGTCGTGTAATATCACACGAGTCGTGTGATGTGTCTGTTTCAAATCGCTTTGTCCTGCACACGGGTCGTGTAGATGTACACAGGTCGTGTACTTTCTCGGAAATATTTCTGTTGCAAATTGGTTTGACATTCACACGGGTCGTGTGATCCCACACAGGTCGTGTAATGTCAAAATACAATCTGTTTTTATTTAGCTTTGTTCTCACACGGGTCGTGTAATCCTACACGGGTCGTATGATCACAAAGTTTAGAAATCAGGCTATTTTTGTCAAAACGAATTTCTGATGTGTTCAGAAATCGTGTGATCACAGCTCGACCCCAACCAGGGGCTCTGCCCCTTAGGCCACGCTACCATGGGCACTGCCCTCGAACCCCCGTTACGACAGTGTACTTAGAATCTTAATCAAATTCAAACAAGTGTGTACTCTGCACCTACCTTACTTGTTTAATGTTTGTCAATATCACATTTGGTCAATAAATTAAATCCATTACACTTAAATACATATTGGTAATATACAATTACCAACAAAACTCCTACTAAGAAAGTACATGAGAGAGAGAGAGAGGTATTGTAACGTGGCTTCTCATAGCAACATTATGTAAAGATAACAAAACAAATGTTAAAGTTTTCTCACAAAGATAGTGAGGATGTTCAAGTCTTTCACATGAATGAAAGTGTGAATTCTTGTCCTGCCAACTTGTTAATTTCTTTTAGGTATTTGATAATAAGCATTTGCCAACTTGTTAATTTCTTTTAGGTATTTGATAATAAGCATTTTTGTCTCACTAACATGAGTCCTAAGCCAATCAAATACGTGTTAAACACAATACAAGGTTGTCATCTTTTGTCTTACGTAACAAAGGGCAAAAGATGTTAACATAAAACATATGCTTAGTCCACAAAGTGACTCAAAACCTATTTACAAGCACAATAACACAACAAGTTACCGGTGCAATGAAAATAAGACCTCCAGGATTGGAGTCTAGTGGTTGAGATACAAAATTCCATACAGTAGGTCTAGGGTTCAAACCCTGACATGCCTAAAATATTGTTAGTGTTTCATAATTGGCCTCCCACGTGGGCCTTGGGGCAGGTTGACATGGACCGCTCAAATGGTATGGTTTTCCATTTTTTTTACAATGAAAATAAGTACATACAAAACTTTGCTTATGATTCTCACAAGAGAGGAAAAATGGCGTCATTAATTATCATCATCAATGTCAAGATACTTGAAGCTAAAACCATTTGGATCCTCAAAATTGAATGATTGATTTACATAGCATTTCATCTCATTATATAGGTTCAGATTTGTCCAAAAGTTTGTAAATTACATTGACCATACATATGATAAGCATTTGCACAATCAACTTAATATATGAAGACGACTTGATCCAGTAAACCATATACAAGTATTTATGTTTTTTTTACTAAATACACACAAAACTAACCCCTGTTGCATCAGCCTACAAAAAGACCACTCATGTTAAACAGAATTTGAGGGAGTTTGGTAACGGTCTATCATCACCGTATCGTACATCCATGTTTTATTGAGACAAACAAAGATATGCTCTAAAAAGGTTAGAATACATCTACTCGAAACTCAACCTCTCTAAATTCTTAAATATCTCTCACCTAAACTAAACGATCATCAAAGTCCCAACCCAAGATAAAACTAAACGATATTTTCTCAGGTAATTCAAGGATCAAAGTCCCCTCTACTGTATTATACTCAACGAGTTATCATTGGAGCCATTTGTGGGAGCCTTTAGAAAACAATGTCACAAGTGACATAAAAAAACCTAAAACCCTTACCACCACACAAATGGTATGTTTGGCAGTGAGGTTTTGAAAGTTTTTAGTTTTTAGCTTTTAATAAAAAAAACTCGAATAAAAGAAAAGGCTTCATTTGATAGTACGAGTTTTTAACTTTATTTTTAAACAAAAAGCTTCAAATCTAAAAGCTATTTTAAGTAGCTTTTGAGATCTTTTAACTTTTTGATTTTATGTAACTTTACATATTTCAAAAACTTGCAACTACTTTTGTAGAACATTTCTACACAAATAAAAGCTACAACTTCTAGCTGTCAACTACCAGCTAGGTTTGCCAAACATACCAAAGAGGCTAAGCGAGTATGCATGCCAAAGACAAGTCGGGATAAGATATTGTATACATAAAGTTTGTTTCTTTTCTAGATGGAATAAACCATAACTAAATAACCATTTAAACCATATATTCCTGAATCAAAATTACAATACTCATCAACTTTAGCATGAGGGAAGTTAGGAGAAAAGAAAAAGAAGAAAGGAAAATAGGCAAATGGTTAGTGACTTAATATATTAAGCCATTTTTTTGGCTTAATTCATTAGGCCATACTGTCAATATTAAGCACAAAAGGAACAATCATAATTTAATATTCCACCGAGTAAGGAGGAGCTGGGGTTGCCCTCATGATGACACTCCGGATAAATGCTATCATCTGCACATGAACAAATTTTAACTCCTTTAAATTTTATAACAATCACAAATTACGAAAAATAGCAACATACTTTACGCAATGCATCATAGCAATGTATTTTCATTATTCTCCGATAATAGCAATGTGTTACATTTCTTTGCACTTAATTGCAATATTCTTACCATTCCTTACCCATAATAGCAATGTATATACATTTCTTTATAGATAATAACATCCTTACCATTCCTTACTCATAATAGCAACTTATTGCATTTTTTAGCCAAGATAGCAAATATATTCATTACCCATCTTGTAGCAAACTGTAAGTGCAATGGTATTATGGTAGAAAAAAATAAAGAAGCGTTAAATGTAAGTACGTTACTAGTTTAGGCAGAAAAATATAAGTACGTTCTTATTATTGGTAAGAAATATAGTATATTGCCCACATTGATAACTAGGGTAAAGATTTAAATGGTTATAGAGACCATACCACATTAAAGGCGGCACACATAAGAAAGGATCTTAATCCTTGTAAATTAAAGATAAATATATACTTGAACTTGTGGTTTTTCCTCACAAAGGAGTGATCTTCATTATCATTTTTTGTATATTTGAGACCTTGCACGGAATAAAACAGCCCCGTTTGGTCTACAATAAACATAGCCAATCGCACACAACTATTCATGTTAAACATGTACTCAATTAATATCTTAGATCCATTGGATGAGAAATGTCGCGAAACTATAGATCTACACGCAATAGATGCTAAATTTAGTTTATACTTTTCTGATTTCTGATATGGATTGTTCGGGAAACAGTAATCACCTCCACTTCCAAGTTAGACTCCGGGGAGAAAATTCTATGTGACAACCTAAATTTTAAAATATGAAATAAGGACTTTAAGCTAAGTACTTTGATACTAAGACGTTTGATGTCACGAGTTAAATGTATGCGAAAAGGCAAAATGGTCAAATAATGTGAAAATATGTAAACTTAGGTTTTAAGACTTTTTATTAAGTTATAATGAAGTATTATTTCATTTGGAAATTTGATTTAAAGACCCGATGGCTAAAATAGAAATTTGGGACTAAAAGTGAAGAGAATAATTGTAAATCTTTAAAAATTTATATCTAAAACTCTATAAGGATTTGGTAAAAAGTCATCAATGAGGCTTTTGTAGATTTGATATAATAAGAATATAGAAAAAAGATTCGCTCGTTTGGAGTTATTACGAAAAAGTTATGACGGGTTAAAGATGACCAAAAAGTGACAAAAAATGGCTAAAGGGCCATGTTTAAGGGTCTGTAATGTAAAATATATAGAGATTCATAATTTAGTTACTAGGAGAAAGTTGTTAAGCTCATTCCCATCTTTCTAAAGGTATAAAGTGTATAAAATTCTGATATCGTATGTCGGAGTTATGATACCGCAAAGTTTGGGAAAATCAGGAAAATGTTGGAATTTTCCAAAGGCATAAGCTGGCAGGGGTATTTTTGTAATTTTTGGTTAACCTGGTCAAAATCAGCTTTGACCACCGTTTTATCTTGCATGCGATCTGATAAATCGAGAAAAAGAAAAAGAGGGTTATCGAGATAGGTGAAATCAGAAAATGCAAACATGACCACACATATACACGATTCAGGAGAAACCGAGATGAATAGAAGTGAAAGAGAGGGATCATGAGGAGTTGCAGCAACCCATTGTTGCTGTCGCCGTTTTTTAAGCAAACCAGACGCCGGAGATGGCGATTGTGGTCGCCGGAGGCTGCTATTGCGGCGATATTGACCGGGGTTCAAGCTTTTGGGTTCGATTTTAAGTTTAGTTGACCTACAGCTCCTGATTTCGGGATTTGGGGCAAAGAACATCAAGTGGTGAATCTTGATGTTTGTTTTGAGATTATGGAATGCATGTTAGGAATGGTTCATATTATCAGATTCAAAACATAAACAAGCTATGAAATTTAGGCTTAACTTCGGATTATTGAATGTATGTTGGGTAAAGTTTATAAGCCATAAAATGCAAGATATTATATGAAGGAATCATGATGTTAAAACCCGAAATTAGTTTGAAATACATAAGAGGATGTTGGTAATTATTTAGTTCTTTGTAATTGCATGATTTTGGCATGGGACTTGTTATATACATGTTCATAAATTACTTGAAAGTATGAAGAACACTTGATGGTAATTGGAATATTGAAAGTAATCAAGAATACATCGTTGGTAGATTGAGAATTTGGCATATTTGACTTTATATTAGTCAACTTGGTACCTTTGCATTGAAATGGTATATACAAAGTAATGTGAATAAGTTTAACCATAGTTGATATATATTGAGGTCATGTGAACGAAATAATGTCATATTTTATAACGGTTTCTATTTTTAGAAACTTTGTTGTTTGAGTAAAAAGGGGATAAGCGGGTCAAATGAAAGTTGCTTTGGCATCTAGCCACTAGATTGAACATACAAAGAGATAAAAATTTAAAATTTTATTTTAATAACCTTGTAGAAAACCGAAAATGTCGTTTTTGATCATAGTGGGACAAAAAAGGTAAAGTTGTCAAATTTAAAGCATTATTCAAACCTCTTCCTGAAAATAAAACAAATCCAAAAAGTAAATTAATGGATATGAAAGAACTTTCCAGTCTATTTGAATTACCATTTGATCATTCTATCTATAAAGGATGCTATCTTTTACCTAATAAATTCAAATTGTTTAGTCTGTAAGTAATTCAGGATTATGCATTTAATGGATGGAATATACTAATTTGGAGAGATGATCGTCTATTACTTCTCAATAGACATGCCAATCTGGAAATGAAAAAATAAACTAAATTGAGTGAAATATTAAAAGAGAATGAACGATACATCAAAAATTTACAAAATCTGATAAATCAATAAAAATCAAAAGACCATGAAATTCAAGGACCACTCATGATTGAACCCAAATGAAGCAAACATAATAAAAATGAAACCTTTGGTTCTCTTTATGCTTAATAAAAACGACTAATAACCATATTTGATGTTTAGGATAACATCATGAACAACTATGCCACATACAGAGAACTTGAGCATAAACAACCATAGATACTGGGGAAGATCATATATAGCTTTAAGCTGATATTTTTACTCCATTACATGGAAGGGTAAAAATATAAAACAACTAAAGACATCAATTATATTCTGCGATATTCAGCTTATATTAGAAAAATGATATTACTTCCTTAAACAACCCCTATGTCTCATTGAGGCATTTCTTCTAACATGTTAAGTGCAAGTTTGAAAGTAATGAACGACAAGTAAAAAACATATCTTCACTGACTATGATGATTTTGTAAACACCTGCTTCAGAGAAAGCAAACATAGGATATTTAAACAATGCGATGAAAAAGTATAGTCAAACGTACCGCAATCTTTGAATTAACCGGTGTCAAGTTATCTTTCTTCTAGAAAAACAAAATATTATTGAATCGATTAGCAAGCATCAAACATGTATAGAACCAAAGCCAAAACACAGTAACGATTACACACTGAAGAGAGCAACAATGTATTTGAGGAAGATGGAGGCAGATTGAAAAATAAAGATGCAATACGCGATTGTGATGGTGAGAATGATCGGTTAATGAAGCGGTGGTGGTATGGCGAGATTTAGGGCTCATCGATTCCTAGTTTCTAGTAACCGGTTCGTAATTTCTAGTATGGGGAGTTACACTTTCCGGCCTATGTGATGAGAATATTTTAAACGGAAAAGGGAGAATTGTTATAAAAAATTCCAAAAACCAGGTAATTTGAATGATAGTAGGAACCGATGATTAAGGAGTCTTGTAGTACGTCATCTAAGTATTTTATTTTTTTAAGAAATTCAAAATTATCAGAAAATAACATGTGGCTAAATGATTATGGTGATGACATGTGGCATGAGATTTTCATTTTATTAGAATAGGATATATATATATATATATATATATATATATATATATATATATATATATATATATATATATATATATATATATATATATATATATATATATATATATATATATATATATATATATATATATATATATATATATATGTTTGTTTTCGATCTCAATTTTTATATTGTTTTTCACTACAGGCATTTTTCCTTATACGTGTGCTGAAGTTACAGATGACAGTAAATATTAACATAGATCTACAGACTATGCAACATCCCTTCTTACTTGGAGTTCTGGAATCTGTGAAGCTTATCTTCAAAAACCCTCCTGATTATCGGAAGAAGTAGAAAGAATGTTAAAGAAATTAATGGAGAGGGTAAGCTATTGCTTTTAATTAATATTTACATTTAATTAACATCTGATATTTGATTCTTTGCATAAACAAGATATCACTTGGAGGCCATCACCGACTTTGCATAAACAAGATATCACTTGGAGGCCATCACCGACTATGGATTACGAGCTGATAGAATCAGAGATGGTATTCCATACCTACCTATGTTTGAAGGCCAAGCTAAAGGGAGTCAATGGAAGCATCTCAAGAGATCATGCAATAGCGGAGGTTCATTAATTGACATATCTGAGGGTTAATTTACAAATCTGTGGAAAATTCGCACCTATTTTTGTTTTTTATGTAAAATCAGAGGTTTAATATAAAAATATGTGGAGGTTGTAATCATGTTTTTAGCAGATTGGTTCTATTAGTATTGAGTTCTCCCATAGTTGGGTCTATGGAAAATTGAGGCTATGATGTTTTTTCTATGGCTCGATAATGTTGGAAAAACAATCTAGCTTTATGTTTTGAAATACTAGGTTCGTGCTTTCATTTAGTTCGTAGCTAGAAATTTTTATGATGAGTTTTTTTATTAATTTTATTAGATTTTGATTACCTAAACAAATAGATTGATGTTGTTGTTCATTTGATTTTTATTTTTTTAAAGAATATCAGGAACAAATTTTATATTGGAGAAGCAGAATATACTTTTTATGGTTCATTTGATCTATTTTGTTTATTGCATGAGAATGTTATGGAAAAGACAAAAGCATATTAAATATTGAGGAAACTTGTTTTCCTAAAGTCATATCTTGGTAAAACAAATTTGAGACCATGCCGTTAAAGAAAATCGTTCGATGATATATGTATGATTTTCTTACTTTTATTTATGGCTAATATTTATGTTGAAAATGTCAAATGAGAATCATGGCGAACACCTGCACTTTTAAGAGCTTTACTTAAAGTTATTGATTTGTTAGAGTGGGATAAATGCATTTTTTTGGTCTTCATTTTTCCTTCATGTGCATGTATTTAACACACACCTCTTCTATCCCAAAAGCTTGAGACCCCCACCTTAATTAGGCATAACACCCTAATCTAGCCTTTTCCCTTTCCATTCGTTAGGACCCATGCAACTCAATACTTCACTGGCATATCACCTTCTCCGTACAACTTCACCACCCACATACCCTTATACAATCCCACATGTAGAACTCACCCCACATTCCCTATAGTCAAACCACTACAACACTTATACCACCCAGAACTTTTTACCATCTCCTCTTTATACATGTCACACCCCCAAACCACGATGGCGGAAACGTTTGAGGGTGGATGACTTCATGAACAGTATCACAACAACGTTTGTACAATAGTGATCAAAGCAAACACATCCATCATATACATAATTGTAAATGTTACAATAGTTCAAAAGATTGTATGTTTTGAATACAATTACAATATGATATCAAAATACATAGTATGACGTCATAGCGACCCATCGTCAAAGGTTGTAGTTACTCTATCAATTTCCGGAGAATACAAGTAGTTTGAAAGAGTGTCAACATTACGTTGGTGAGTTCATAAGATTTTTGTATGAGAAAATCCATAATCCTTTTTCATTGTAAAAAGATAGTGTTTGAAACCAGAAAATCCAATATTTTCTTATAAATGAGTAGTAGTCTTAAAACCCAAAGACCGAAAATGTATAGGTATTTGTATACTTAAAAATAATATTACGTAGTTTTGTTCTTGTATAAAACCGTGTAAATAGGTGTTTACTAGTAGTCAAATCATAGTTTTAATTCCACAAAAGTCGTATGTATAAGTAAACCGTACTTATATTTATATCTTTGATAAAACATAGCATTAATTCCTATAGAATCAGTGTGTATAAGTAAAACCATACTTATATTTGTAACTTGTTAAAATGTAGTTTTAATACCATAAAACTTGTATGAGGAATCTCTTTCCTTGTAAAATGTAGTATTGTAATCCAAGAAAATCCAATATTTTCTTATGAATGTATCCAAGTCCTTAAAACCCAGGGACTAAAATGTATAGCATAGTTTGTAGTATAAAGTCATTGAAAATGTATATTTCCACGTAAACAATTTAATAAGTTGATTTCCCATGCGAGACGTCCTATAACCATACTGTGACCATGTAGGCCTGCTTCGACGTTCTTCAGGCGTCGTACTGTTATGACATTTGTCACCTCAGACCCGTCGGTCTAGCTGTAGCTAGCAGCTCAGGTGCGGGGTTGTCAATCCCGTATAGATCTATACACAAATATCACGTTCTCTTACCGAGACTCTAGTTATAAATTTCAGGACTTATAGTATGTACTTAAATAAGCACTGTGAAGACCCGTATCACAAAAATGTATGTATCAATCAACTTGTTTACGTAAAGTTTGTATATGAAAAACCCTTGTATTTGCCCATTATCATTTTCTCATGATAATATAGTAATGTATAATAATTATATATTTGTATATAATTAATTATCTTGTTCTAACGGTTATAGTAACATTTGTAACCACAAACTATTCCTATAATAGTTTAATTATCTTGTTCTAACAGTTATAGTAACATTTTTAGTATTCTTGTCGTGAAAAGCATATATTTACGAATATATGTGAAATAACTTATTTAAATGGTTATAAACAACATCTTTTAAGATATTTTCCATAATAGTGGTGTAATAACTTGGTTATGCTCTTTATTAATTTAAATATAATATTTCATGACTATCAAATAAAGAACGGCCAGGTAGAAGATCAAATGGGGAGGCAGGACCCTTTCAGCGTATAAGCCTTTCGGAAATCCAGCAACCTAGCCCAAATGATCGGCCTAGACACCGCTCTCGTAAGTAGATCATTCGATATTATATTTTGGAACTATAATTGAATTGTTGTCATAATGATGTTTACAAAATTCACATTTTGTTTACTACTATTACAAATGAGTATAAATAGCTATTTTTATAGTTTAACTTGTATTCTTCCCCTTAAAACTTGAATAAAGATAAAAAGAAGGGGTATGAACTCACCTCAATGTCGACTAGGATCTTATCGCCAACTGTTGTTAGATCGCCCGACTCTTCGTGCTTCTAACTCGAACTCACTATATTTATAACTGAAATAGCTACTTCTAATGCTCATTCTTCGTATATTTCTATATATATCGAAGAATCTTCTAACAATACTATCTAGTGATATAGAGATCGAGATCTGAGGTGTGAGGAAATGAGAGGATTGAAACCTCTATTTATAGTAAATTTATTTTCGTATAGCGTCCCTCAAGATACAGACATTTGACGTTTATAGCTTTTAAATTTTGTTTATGACAAAACATACCCTTAAAATACTCTTTAAATAGATTTAATAGTTTTTATATAAAATAAATGATTTTTGTTTATAAAAATATAATCTACAAAAATCGTAGTTTAATAATATCAACTTTTTAACTAAAAGTCTTTAACGAATTAACGAAAGGGTATTAATTGTAAGTTTAATAAAAATATAGGGTTTAAATGTTAATACAATTTCATTTTAAAGAAAAAGAAAATATTAAATATAAAACTAATATCAATAATTTTAAATTTTGACGTTAGATTATTCGTATCGACGACACCGTTTTGATGGTAAATTTTTCTATTTTATAAAACGACATAATATTATTGATAAACTTAAAAATACGTATTGAATACGTATTGTTCAAAATAAAAATACGAATTCCTTGAGGGTAAAATGTGTAAAATTGATTAAATAATGAAGTGGGGCCCACTTTATATAAAATTAAAATAAAATAATATAAATTTTTTTTTCAAACTTTCCATTCAATCTCCACCTACCGGTGGAGACTAAAATTTTATTTTGTTTTTTTTTTTGTTTTTTTTTTGAATATTATATAAATATTTTAATAACCAAATGTCGCTTTCAAGTTAAATTAAAAGTTTTTCTATCATAACTTTTTATATATAACGTTTGGTAAAAATATAAATATATATTCGGAACCGTCGTATTTTTATCTACGTTTTGATATAAAATTTGTAATATTCCGAAGAGTTTTAAACTTTTACCGTTCACTATTCACGCCGGTTACTATTCATGCCGTAATTTTTTTTATTTTTTTATATTAAAACATCTAGTTCAGCATGGTTTGTTCGTATAACTGACTTAAATTAGCATACGTAATATTATAATATCAAATAATACAACGAAGAGATTATGAAATTTACATTTCACATATTGACTTTAACGTACGCTTTGGTTGACTTAAGTTGACTTTCGTTGACTAATTTGACAGTTGTCACATTATCTACCCGTTAGAAGGAATTTCGTCCTGAAATTTAGCACTTTGAATAGATCCTCAAGGGTTTGGGAAGAGATATGGGTATTTGAGTTTCATCTGGTCCTCACGTTCCTAGTTAAATTCAGGTCCACGCTTGGTGCTTTTCAGTTTTCCATCGCTTTGATTTTGGAGTTTAATGTCATAATATTTTTGGTAACTAAACTTGAGTTAATCTTATTATAAATAATAGTTACTAGATTGTTATGTGAATAGGATGATTAGAAACTCATTTAGAAGGAGTTTAAACCTTAAAGATATCAAATAGGAGTTACACGGGTCCTCCCGGTTCGTGTATTGGAACTGTTTTGGCATTGTAGGAGTTACACGGGTCGTGTTTATGAAAACGGTTTGTGTTCTAGTTACCGTAACATCCAGTAGTATCCAGTAGACTTACACGGGTCGGTTTCGGAGTATGGGTTGGATTTTAAAAGTGAATGACGCTAACTTTAAAGGTTAATGTCGCTAACCTGCTTCATTGGAATTATTTGGGCAGCGAACCAAAAATCCCCTAGGCGATTTTCAGAGCAAAAGATGTGAAATTTTGTCATTTTGATCACGGTTTTTGCGTAGAAAAAGTTTGGGAAGGTCGGATTTAATACCCGAAATGCATTCTCGAGTTCTTAATTCACAAGGTTAGTGATTTTGAGTATTAGGGTTTCAAACCCTAGATGTCCAAATCTGAAAGTATGCTTTGATTCATCTTATGTGTTGTTAATAGATTGTTAATATGTGTTGTATTGAGTACTTGTTGCAAATATCGTGATGTTCTAACGGTTGATTTGGTAAAATCACGGAATTCGGAGTTTCGGGTTGACAGCATATGATATTCTCTAATTGTGATTTATATTTGCTATTGATTTATTAATCATTTGAGTTAAGTATTATGGAAATGCCTGAGGATTTTTAAGATATGATATGTGATTTCATTTTACAGTTGATACTCGTAGGATGGAAGGAAACATTTAAGATACATGTGAACCACGAGCTCTACAGATACTAAATAAGTAGGTTCTAATTCATTATTTATGACTAGATTATTATATAATTGAGTTAACTATTCTTTGAACTATTTCCATTATCAGAAGATATATATATTAAAAAAAATGTCTTTTCGTTATCTCGTCCTCATCGGAGTCAAGCCGCGAATTTGGAAAAGGATATCAATTAGGGTAGTGAAAAGATTGCACCTACTGTAGATATTTTGAATTTCGGTAATAAGAACGTGTGTTGTCCTTTCAGTTCCAGCTGTAAGATACTATATAAACGGGTATGTAGTATCATCCATATCTACATCTTTTCAGTCTCATTCTTTCCTACTATCAGTTTATTCTTATATAATCTCAGATTTCTCTATCGAGGTATGGAAAACAGATCTCCTATGGATAAATTGTCAGACTCTGAGCTGAATTTCTTAAGGGAAGAGGGTACCTCCCTATCGTTTAATCAGATACCTCCACTAGGGTTTGGTAATTATAGTATCCTAAACTCCTTTTATTTCTTATTCCTTTTTCTAGCATTTTGATTTTTGTTTTAAATTATGTGAGGTATAGATTTTCTAGATATATTTGTTGGATTAGGTGTCTAAGCCATGACTTATAATTTGTATTTATCTTATTAATAGAAGCAAAGTCCATTTGGGTTGCCCTTGGTAGTCCAACCGGCATCAATGTTAAATAGAGAGAGAAATAAATAGTTCGTTAATTTATTATGTGATAATAAATTAATGATAAACTAGTTTGGAATTAATCAGAATTAATTGGAATTAATTAAAAGTGCAGGGGCTAAATTGATTATAAGTGCAGGGGCTAGAATGCAATTGTTCAAAAGTTGAACACTATAAATAAGGCTCTCCCCATCACTTGAAAACTTGCACCATTCCAAATCATCTCCTTGGAATTTCTCTTCTCTCCTTGTCGTCTATAATCCTTCTCTAAGGTTTTATAGCGAGCCGTTCTTAATAAGAGGTTAAGACAGTTAACCTCTGCTTGGGCTTCTGGGTGTGATCTCATTTGAGACAGGACACTTGTGCTGCTCGGCTTCAAGAATAAAACTAAAGGTTAGTTTTATTAATTGTTTTATATAGAAATTTCTGTTAGTCGTTATTAGAAATTTCTGTTATCCGTTAGAATTATTATTATATGTTCAAAGATAGAAAACATAGATCCTTTCTAGGTTGCATGTGAACTTAGGATTTTAAGTTCATAGATTGCAGAAAACCTTACAGTGGTATCAGAGCGTTGGTTGTTTTCTTATTGAATTGCTATAATTGTTTACTTAAAAGATAAATTAAATCGTTTAACGGTTTAAATTTAATTTTAAAATTAAGAGTTAATTTTTGAAAAATTAAATAGATAAAACAGAAATATTTTAAAAGTTTAAAATACATCTTATATATATTATAATTAATAGTTAATATTTTATATATAAGATAAATTGGTTAGTCTTACCGTTAGTAGGTCTCATTCACAAAACTGTCCTATAAAGAGGGTATAAGGCGACTGCCTACGAAATGGTAGTCTAATGGGTATCCATTCTCACCCACCGCTCTCCTGGTCAGTCGAGTGTCGTTAGCCGAACGGGTTTGATGGAACCGCTAAAGCCTCTTAAAAGTATAATTATATATTTGAAAGTACTAGAACCATTATCAAAATCCCAATCTAGTTACTTTAGGTTAAAAATGTGAATTGATGCTAATCCATGAAGTTGCACATTGCACTTTATGAAACGTTGGTGGAGCGTGTGTGGTTTACCGGCACACCAATGGGGGAGAATAAAGAGTGGCAATGGGTGTCTCGGGTGTTATCATTGTTGATGGAGCGTGTGTGGTTTACCGGCACATCAATTTAAGATGATAATGGACCCCGAGAGTACCAAGCTAATTTGCATGGTTATTCACACCCGGTTTGTGATCCTCGGCATCCCAGTCACAAACGGTGGGGAATATCCGAGATTAAACATGCTATTGAACAGTTCAATAAATCTCAAAAGAAACTAGGAATTCCATTTATAATAAGATTATTTTTCCGCGATGGAATTGGCTGAATCGTCATTCGCCTACCTTTATAAAATTTGCTTATAGATTACGGCATCCCTCTTCTATGTTGCAAATTGTTATAGTTGGATCCTATCCTTATTTTATATTGGGTTATTATAAGGACCGACAAGTATCCAATTAAACTTACCTTCTTTTATAGATGTCTTCTGCTGATCAATCCGCTCCCCACTCAAACTCTAGTGTTCCCTCTATCCTCTCACTGTGTTCCAAGGTTCAATTGAACGAGACAAACTATAATGACTGGATTAGAAATATCAAGATGGCTCTGAGGTACGAGAACAAAGAGTATGTCCTTGAGACCGAGCTTGTCGATATTGACTCTGAAACTGCTACTCCCGAGGAGATTGCCTCGTACCAAAAACATTATGATGATGCGACCAAAGTGGCCTGCATCATGATAGCCACAATGAACCCCGAATTGCAAAGGATATACGAAGACTACTGGCCCTTTGAGATGCACAATGAGCTTGCAGAAAAGTTCGGCAAGCAAGAGCGCATCGAGAGGTGCGAGGTGGTCAAGGACTTCACGAACAGCAAACCTAAAGATGGAGAGTCCATCTGCGCTCATGTGCAAAGAATGCAAGGTTACGTGGAGCGGCTTAGAAAGCTTGCGATGCCAGTACCGGAGGAGTTGGCCGTTGACATAGTGCTTAACTCCCTACCGAGTTCTTATGACCAGTTCAGGCTGGCTTATCATTTGAACAACAATCAGGCTAACCTGACTGAGTTGCATCGCATGCTTCGAGTTGCTGAGGACGGAATGAAGGGTAAAAGTGTACCCTCGGTAAATCAGCCCGTCCTAGCCATTGGAAGTGGCAAAGGAAAGAAGAGGAAGGGCCCTCCTAAGCAAAATTGGAGGGAAAAGGTTCAGGTCGAGTCATCAAGCAATGGCTCGAGAACCAAGTCTTCCCAGATTCCTTGTGTGGCCAACCCCGATGAAGCCAACTGTTTCTACTGCAAAGAGAAGGGCCATTGGAAGAGAAGCTGCCCCAAATACTTACAGGATCTCAAAGATGGGAAAGTAAAGCCATCGACAGAAGGTATATACACTATCTCTAAAAACTCACCATCTTCTAATTCTTGGGTCCTTGATACAGGATGTGGTTTTCACATTTGTTCTGATCTGCAGGGCCTAAAGGAAAGCAGGGAGGTGGAGCACGGTAGACTGAACTTGATCATGGGCAATAAGAGATCGTCCCCTGTTACCAAGATCGGCGTTTACAGTTTAGTGCTTAGTAGTGATGTTAGTATAGAGTTAATTAATTGTTGATATTCGCCAGAAATGGCAAGAAACATTATTTCATTTCACACATTGTTCAGACAAGGATTTCAATTTTCTTTTGATAATAAAATTGGTTCGATTTCTGTTTTCAAAAATGGTATTTTGATTTTTACTGCTTATCCTTGTGATGGTGTGTATGAAACCGTTGAATGTGTTGACAATTTAGGACATAGTGTAAATTATATTGATTCTACTAGTGGTGTAGAAAAGGCATGTCTGTGGCATAGTCGGCTCGGGCACATCAGCAAGAAACGCATCGCCCAACTCCAAAAGGATGGAGTGTTGGAATCATTCGACCTCAGGTCGGATGATGTATGCGAATCTTGTCTGTTGGGCAAGATGACTAAATCACCTTTCAAAGGGTCTTTTGAAAGAGGTGAGGGTCTGCTGGACATCATTCACACGGATGTGTGTGGTCCATTCAGATCAACCACAAAGGATGGCACGCGGTTCTACGTAACCTTTACTGATGATTTTAGTAGATACGGTTATATCTACTTAATCAAGCAAAAGTCAGACACCTTTGAAAAGTTCAAAGAGTTTAAGAACGAGGTAGAGAATCAATTAGGCAGGAAGATAAAGATGCTCAGGTCCGACAGAGGCGGAGAGTATCTAAGTATCAAGTTCCTAGACTATCTAAAGGAATGCGGGATAGTTTCGCAGTTGACACCTCCCAGGACACCACAGTTGAACGGTGTTGCGGAGAGGCGCAACCGAACCCTATTGGACATGGTTCGTTCCATGATGAGTCGAGCTTCACTTCCCATTCACTTCTGGGGGTATGCCTTAGAGACAGCCGCCCATATCCTCAATCTTGTCCCTACTAAAAAGGTTGCTAAAACACCTCATGAAATGTGGATGTGGAAAGTTCCCTCGTTGGCACATATCAAAGTCTGGGGTTGTGAGGCTTTCGTTAGACGAGAGACTCAAGACAAACTCGCAGAAAGAAGCGAAAGGTGTTTCTTCCTTGGTTATCCCAAACAGTCCTTTGGATATTTATTCTACAGACCGAGCGAGGACGTGGTCTTTGTAGCTAGACGAGCAGTCTTTCGAGAGAGAGAGCTCATATTCAAAAAGGACAGTGGGAGTACCATTGATCTGGAAGAAATTCAAGAGTCATCAGATGACGCAACCTTAGGAGAAACTAGCAACCAACATGAGGAAGAAGTTCTTGTTGGTCCAACAGATGTATCCTTACCTCTTAGGCGTTCCGGTAGGGTTAGCATGCCACCCGAGTTTTATAGGTTCCATATAACTTCGGATGGGGACACGTTTGTCAGTGATAGGACACTGATAAATTTGGATGAACCAGCTAACTACCAGGAAGCAGTGGCGGGCCCTGAGTCTGCCAAGTGGAAAGAGGCCATGGATAGCGAGATCAAGTCCATGTATGACAATCAAGTTTGGAACTTGGTTGACAACGTAACGGGTCGAAAGACAGTCGGGTGCAAATGGATCTTCAAGAAGAAGACCGACATGGACGGAAAGGTACACACTTTCAAGGCAAGACTGGTTGCGAAGGGCTTTACTCAAACCCCAGGGGTTGACTATGACGAGACCTTCTCACCAGTAGCCAAGATAAAGTCTATTAGGATTATGCTGGCCATAGCTGCATTTCATGACTATGAAATTTGGCAGATGGACGTCAAAACCGCTTTCCTTAACGGAAAGTTGACTGAGGATGTTTACATGAATCAGCCAGAGGGTTTTGTCGATGCAAAGTATCCCAATAAGGTGTGTAAGCTTGAGAGATCAATCTACGGATTGAAGCAAGCTTCTCGCAGCTGGAATCTTTGTTTCCATGAGAAAGTCAAAAAGTTTGGCTTCTCTAGGAGCGAGGATGAGTCCTGCGTATATGTCAAGGCTAGTGGGAGTATAGTCACCTTTCTAGTGCTGTATGTCGATGACATACTGCTCATGGGAAACGACATTCCAACCTTGCAAGATGTCAAGGCTTGGCTTGGGAAATGTTTCGCCATGAAGGACCTAAGAGAGGCTGCCTATATTCTCGGGATAAGAATATTGAGAGATAGGAAGAAGAGACTAATTGGACTTAGTCAGGGTACATACTTGGAAAAGGTACTAAAGAGGTTTAGTATGGAAATTTCCAAGAAGGGAGAGCTACCTATCCAAAGTAATGCAAAATTGAGTAAGACTCAAAGTCCGAGTACAGACGAAGAAATAGCTGAAATGAGTCGGGTACCTTACGCTTCGCCTGTAGGATCGATCATGTACGCTATGGCGTGTACTCGCCCTGACGTGGTGTAACGCCCGGTTTCTCATACAAAGTACACCCAAAAATTTTTATACAATAATACATCAAAAATGGGTATACTTGCACTCATCCCAGGAAAAACAAGATGTTATCAAACATTAATTACACAAAAGGTCCTTAAAATTTGACCAGGCATTACAAATAAACCTAACACAACTAAAGGACATGCTCTGAGTTGTCCATCTCTCTTTATCACATGCCTTTCCCTATCACTGCTACAAATACCTGCAAAACAACAAACAACTCAAGTGTAAGCTTATAAAGCTTAGTGAGTAATCCCAATTAACTTTCACAATCTTTCTCAATAACCACCCTCATATTCCTCTCTTGCTATTCTCATTAGCAAGATCTATCTTCTCTTAGTTCGGAAACTTGTAAACATATTAGCTTAACAAACACCAGCTAATTGTTAGTATCATCAACTCAATTATAAGTATCACGACTGACACTACTCATAAACTCAATCAAACACACTCGTATATACTCATTTCACAATCAGTTATACTCAATTATAACAATCCACATGATTGTAGTAGTCAAAACTCAAAGATTCTTTAACTCACTCCTTCTAGCATATACTCTACTCTTATACTCAATTTAAGTTATAACTCGTGTCTTGTTATTCATAGATAACAGAACCACTCTAATTCCATGTTACCGCAATATCAAAATAAAACACATATATGTACAACATATATATTACATACTACAAGATATAACTCTTATTTCTCAGTTTGTAAATTTGGTTATCTCAACCAATTTAAAAATCAATAGAAACCTGTTAATTCATAAATTCAATCATAAGAATGAATTATAGTTACTCACCTTATATTATCTCAGTATGTGGAACCCCCAAATTTCGCGTACCGGGCTCCTGTTTGCTAGACTTGGTTATAACACCATAGTCTAAATCAATTCTCGTTTTAATTAAGCTCAACGGACTATCTCGGTCTCAAGTGTAATATACACATTTTAACTCTTTATTTCATATACTCAAAGTTTGGTTATTCTCAACCAAATCAAATCATAGCCTACTTCATATCTGAAAACAACATCAGATCAAAGCATAATTATCAGTAAATAACTACTCACCTGAGGTTAAATCAGAATATGGAACTCCAGAACCTCGTGTGTGATCCTGTCTAGCTTTGGCTGTAATATAATGACTCAAACTCAATATTCAATTTCAAGAAAATCTCAATCATGCTCAATATTCATATCAATCAAGGAATTGGAATCATAAGAGAGGGTTACAATCAAAAGATAGCAATACTATCCTAATTGTAACTTCCAATTTCACAAATTTAGCTCATATAACCCTAAAAACACAATACAAGTGTTTTACTAACTTGGGTATCGAATTAGAACTCCATCACACACACTAATCCAAGTAAACTCACTATAATTCATACTAGTAGCAGGTGATTCATCAAAACCACCTGGAACTATCTCAAAACAAGAAATCTAACCGTCAAAACGAAGTAAAAATCAAGAAGAATTACCTTTCAAGCTCAAGGAACTAATCTCTAGCTTCAATTCGTGATCAATAAGCCTTAATCTCGACTTAGAAGGGTTAGAATCGCTTTTCTAGGGTTTTGGGAGTGTTTTGATCGAAGTAGAAATAACCCAAAATGAAAAGAAATCGTGTTTTAAAACAGATCTGTGCCGATTACACGACCCGTGTAAAAGTTACACGGCCCGTGTAACTCACGGTATGAATTTAGAGTTTGGTCTGCAGAACTACACGACCCGTGTCAATATTACACGACCCGTGCTGCACATTTTACACGACCCGTGTCAATATTACACGACCCGTGCTGCACATTATAGTTTTTATCTACAGGTTTACACGACCCGTGTCAAAATGACACGACCCGTGTAATTCACGGTATGCTCAAAACATTCTCATGGAACTCCTACACGACCCGTGTAACTTCTACACGACCCGTGTAATCTCTTTTTAGTATTTATCAACTTCAAACTTCTACCAAATAGGATTTTTAACTACCAAACTCATGCTATAATCTAATTAATCTTTAATTGCACCAAGATTTACTCAAAATCTCTAAATTTTAATAACACGGTATTACAAGTACTTACCCCCTTCAAAAGATTCCGTCCTCGGAATCTCTTAGAATAGGTATGGTCTATACAACCATCTCACCACCACAATCACACATCACTTACAATAATGATATTATCCTTTTGTCATCTCATATGACATTTATATATTGTCATATCTCATTTACTCATAATATAATTAACGTCCGTCATCAGTCTCATAAGATGATCTCTATAACTATATTGGCTATCATCATTGCCATGTAGGCAAGTACTCACTCTTTTATAGCGCACCCTTCGTTGTAGCTTCGTCGACATCAAAATATCTCACCTTACTCCTCAAGTGATACTCGAATCACTATCATTATTTGCATACATTCATATTTATGACTCACATCAAGCCATATTCTCATTATACCATCCTTCAACAAGGAAAACGGTCCCACTGATTCCAATACTCATTCTCTCTCAATTTACTCCTCTAGTTGCAACCTGTCAATTATTGACTCCTCATCAACACAACTCATAAATATTATAAACTATATCGAGTTTCACTCACACCTCCTCTGAAATTGTTATTTAACTCTCGACACTTTAGTCACACAAGACTCGTTTCAGTTGTCTCATCACTACAACAGATGATAACTTCTCCAAAAGCTCATTTATCTCTACTCCCATCTCAGCACACATTTTAGGTTTTTCACCCAATATACAACTCACCGAAATCTCTACACATGGCTCAATAATAATAAAATTTGACACCGCAATCCCTACAATGAGATCATATCTCATTATCCGATTAATTCATTAATCTCAAGAAAGTAACTCAGATTATTATAGCAAAATCCACTATCCATCGTCTCATACGAATAAATAGTTTTATCATCTCGACACCCACGCATTTTTTTCATTGGCAGTAATTGGTTTGATTGTTAAGGAACGAATCCTATCAATCACGAACACAATTACTTTACTCCTTCTTTTAACTCATATCTTTTCATTATGTATTTATAAAACTCTATCTTGTTCTATATACAAGAAATCTCACACATTCTCAACACGAGTACATAAAGACGTACTTACTCACAACAACAATTTCTCAACAGTATTACTCGCTGTATTTTCTCACAATACCTCTATACTGTTATTCGGCCTCTGATTCGTCCTCTTATCAACCCGTAGGTTTCAAGCCACACAAGCTTACCGCTACGTTCATATCTATCCACACGCAAGGATATTACATGTCTCATTACTCCACATCATCATAAAGTACATGTCTGTTTACTCACAAGCACAACCACTATAGCACCACTCTGCCGTACCACTCCAGCTCAACTTATGGTACCCCGTACCAGTCTCCTATCTCGTTACTCACACTATCTTATAGTACCCCGTACTATTCTCAAAACTTACTATTCAACACAATCTCACGGTATCTCATACCGTCCTTTGATCAAATCATGGTACCTCATATCATTTTCAAATTTCAATCCATCTCCTCTTTAACTCTAGCGAGTCTCCCTTACGGTCTCGAGCCATAAAGAGTTACCGTCACTCCTTCTTTTGTTTGAGTTACAAAGGTCCCCACTACTCTAACCACAAGATACTCGTTATGTGGTTCCAATCTCAAATACTCAATATGTAACCCCACAAAATAGATGGTCTCAATCACATTTACTCATTATGTGACCCCACCGAATATGTGGTCTCAATCACACTTACTCAATATGTGACCCCACCGAATATGTGGTCTCAATCACATTTACTCAATTTGTGACCCACTGAATATGTGGTCTCAATCACATTTACTCAATATGTGACCCCACTGAATATGTGGTCTCAATCACATTTACTCAATATGTGACCCCACTGAATATGTGGTCTCAATCACATTTACTCAATATGTGACCCCACTGAATATGTGGTCTCAATCACATTTACTCAATATGTGACCCCACTGAATATGTGGTCTCAATCACATTTACTCAATATGTGACCCCACTGAATATGTGGTCTCAATCACATTTACTCAATATGTGACCCCACTGAATATGTGGTCTCAATCACATTTACTCAATATGTGACCCCACTGAATATGTGGTCTCAATCACATTTACTCAATATGTGACCCCACTGAATATGTGGTCTCAATCACATTTACTCATTATGTGGCCCCACAAAATATGTGGTCTCAACCACTTTACTCGATATGTGGCCCCACAATATATGTTGTCTCAATCACATTTACTCATTATGTGGCCCCACAAAATATGTGGTCTCAACCACTTTACTCGATATGTGGCCCCACAATATATGTGGTCTCAACCACATTTACTCGATATGTGGTCCCACAGAATATGTGGTCTCAACCACATTTACTCGTTATGTGGTCCCATAGAATATGTGGTCTCAACCACAAATTACTCGTACACAGAAATCTCGTCACATCTGCAGAACAACAAGCAATATATATGCAATATCATAATTTATATATTTTTCACATGCATATACTCATTATACACTCTTCTCCATGGTTGCTAAGTACTTGCCAAGTAACTACTTATAATCTCAGTTATACATGATCACAAAGCACTCGTTATGTGATATGTAAACCTTACCTCAAGTGGACATGAGATTCTCATCTCAATGCCAATTATTACACTTTATAACCAAAATTTTCTAACACATGTAAATTCAATTGATCTTTTATGTGTCCAAACATTTCACACATATTCTACTACATGTATTACCAATAATTAAACACATATAACTCATTACAACTACTATTTTAAGTAAATTACTTACATACCTCATAGCAACAAAATCTTGTTTTCTCACTACCTGAAACTTGCATACTTCGAATCTCAACTCTTGAGTGTACTCGGGTACACTCACATGTCTCAACTTTTAGGTCATGCTCAGCTTATGCTCATACTCTTTCTCATCATTAGTTGGAATTTCGCCTCAACCAGGATTCTTATCTCATCATCAGTTGGAATCTCATCATTAGCCGTAATCTCATCTCAATTAGTATTTCATCTCATATTCAGTTGACATCTCATTATCAACTGAAGTTCTCGTCTTCTCATTGGTTGATATCTCATATCAACCAAAATCTCGTCTCATCATCCTCTGTAGGTCCAACCGAATGTGACCGATTTATCAACTCGTCCTCATCTGTCTCCACATCTATATTCACACACAGAATATAACAATAACAAATATAACATAAAAGTTATACTTAACTCATAAACTAAAATCTGCAGCAGTATCTTTTCCGAAGCATGTGATAGGGGCTCTCTCCTCCTTCCGTTCAAGTCTAGGACTCTATACTCAAAGACCTAGTTCACTTAAACCATGCTCTGATACCAACTTGTAACGCCCGGTTTCTCATACAAAGTACACCCAAAAATTTTTATACAATAATACATCAAAAATGGGTATACTTGCACTCATCCCAGGAAAAACAAGATGTTATCAAACATTAATTACACAAAAGGTCCTTAAAATTTGACCAGGCATTACAAATAAACCTAACACAACTAAAGGACATGCTCTGAGTTGTCCATCTCTCTTTATCACATGCCTTTCCCTATCACTGCTACAAATACCTGCAAAACAACAAACAACTCAAGTGTAAGCTTATAAAGCTTAGTGAGTAATCCCAATTAACTTTCACAATCTTTCTCAATAACCACCCTCATATTCCTCTCTTGCTATTCTCATTAGCAAGATCTATCTTCTCTTAGTTCGGAAACCTGTAAACATATTAGCTTAACAAACACCAGCTAATTGTTAGTATCATCAACTCAATTATAAGTATCACGACTGACACTACTCATAAACTCAATCAAACACACTCGTATATACTCATTTCACAATCAGTTATACTCAATTATAACAATCCACATGATTGTAGTAGTCAAAACTCAAAGATTCTTTAACTCACTCCTTCTAGCATATACTCTACTCTTATACTCAATTTAAGTTATAACTCGTGTCTTGTTATTCATAGATAACAGAACCACTCTAATTCCATGTTACCGCAATATCAAAATAAAACACATATATGTACAACATATATATTACATACTACAAGATATAACTCTTATTTCTCAGTTTGTAAATTTGGTTATCTCAACCAATTTAAAAATCAATAGAAACCTGTTAATTCATAAATTCAATCATAAGAATGAATTATAGTTACTCACCTTATATTATCTCAGTATGTGGAACCCCCAAATTTCGCGTACCGGGCTCCTGTTTGCTAGACTTGGTTATAACACCATAGTCTAAATCAATTCTCGTTTTAATTAAGCTCAACGGACTATCACGGTCTCAAGTGTAATATACACATTTTAACTCTTTATTTCATATACTCAAAGTTTGGTTATTCTCAACCAAATCAAATCATAGCCTACTTCATATCTGAAAACAACATCAGATCAAAGCATAATTATCAGTAAATAACTACTCACCTGAGGTTAAATCGGAATATGGAACTCCAGAACCTCGTGTGTGATCCTGTCTAGCTTTGGCTGTAATATAATGACTCAAACTCAATATTCAATTTCAAGAAAATCTCAATCATGCTCAATATTCATATCAATCAAGGAATTGGAATCATAAGAGAGGGTTACAATCAAAAGATAGCAATACTATCCTAATTGTAACTTCCAATTTCACAAATTTAGCTCATATAACCCTAAAAACACAATACAAGTGTTTTACTAACTTGGGTATCGAATTAGAACTCCATCACACACACTAATCCAAGTAAACTCACTCTAATTCATACTAGTAGAAGGTGATTCATCAAAACCACCTGGAACTATCTCAAAACAAGAAATCTAACCGTCAAAACGAAGTAAAAATCAAGAAGAATTACCTTTCAAGCTCAAGGAACTAATCTCTAGCTTCAATTCGTGATCAATAAGCCTTAATCTCGACTTAGAAGGGTTAGAATCGCTTTTCTAGGGTTTTGGGAGTGTTTTGATCGAAGTAGAAATAACCCAAAATGAAAAGAAATCGTGTTTTAAAACAGATCTGTGCCGATTACACGACCCGTGTAAAAGTTACACGGCCCGTGTAACTCACGGTATGAATTTAGAGTTTGGTCTGCAGAACTACACGACCCGTGTCAATATTACACGACCCGTGCTGCACATTTTACACGACCCGTGTCAATATTACACGACCCGTGCTGCACATTATAGTTTTTATCTACAGGTTTACACGACCCGTGTCAAAATGACACGACCCGTGTAATTCACGGTATGCTCAAAACATTCTCATGGAACTCCTACACGACCCGTGTAACTTCTACACGACCCGTGTAATCTCTTTTTAGTATTTATCAACTTCAAACTTCTACCAAATAGGATTTTTAACTACCAAACTCATGCTATAATCTAACTAATCTTTAATTGCACCAAGATTTACTCAAAATCTCTAAATTTTAATAACACGGTATTACACGTGGCTTTTGCTTTAAGCATGGTCAGTCGGTACCAGGGAAACCCTGGAAGGGCGCATTGGATAGCTGTGAAAAATATACTCAAGTATCTGCGAAGGACAAAGAACATGGTGTTAGTCCTCGGTGGTAGTGATACCTTAAGAGTTGAAGGATATACGGATGCCAGTTTTCAGACGGATAGAGACAGTGGTCGGTCTCAGTCGGGCTGGGTATTCCTTTTGAACGGTGGAGCAGTTACTTGGAAAAGTTCCAAGCAAGAAACAGTGGGCTGATTCTACGTGCGAATCAGAGTACATAGCAGCAAGTGAAGCGTCAAAGGAAGCGGCTTGGCTGAAGAACTTTATCGGTGACCTTGGAGTAGTCCCGAGTATTCAGGAGCCCTTGGAACTGTTCTGCGATAACGAAAGTGCGGTCGCCTTGACAAAGGAACCGCGAGATCATGGAAAGTCCAGACATATCGACAGAAAGTACCACTACATCAGACATAGGGTAGAAGAAGGTCACCTCCTTGTAAAGAGGGTATCATCGGAAGATAATCCTGCAGATCCCTTGACAAAGGCTCTGAGTAGGATTAAGCATAATCAGCATGCTAGGAGCATTGGATTAAGAGATGATATAAGTTTTTGCAATTAGATAGGTTTTGAAACTTATAACAATGTTATGGTATTTGACTTATGTGATTTAATAATGGAGATTTATTAATGAGTAATGGTTTACTAATTTTGTCAATAATATATCATTGTGTTTCATTTTGCATGTTTTATTTCCTGAATAATTGGATTATTCAAATATCCACAGTCGTTCATACTTTTAGGGAGTAAGTATGAAGCAAGGCTGTCATGAATTAGTTGTAGATTGTCTAAGGAGTTAGACATTGCAATATGATTGCTGCAACATTCATGAGTACTTGGAAATGGAGATTTGAGTATTGGATAAACCCGCGCTCAATGGATTGCTTCATGGATTATATCACGAGCAATATTGAGACGATAATATCTTTTGATCTTTAAGCTAAGACATATGAGTTATGATTTACTAGACGGTTGTTCATTGATAATACAAAAACGCATCGGTAACTCGGTGTTATAAAACGTGTTGTTGTGAGTAATTTGTCTGGTAAAAGACATAAGTATATGAGTCAAAGTTTATTCGTCCCTTGACCCTAACGGGGAACAGATATCTGTAGGTCTCTCGATGAATTTGAAGTTGACTAAAATGGTTGGCCAACCGAGACTAAATTGGTAGTCTAAGAGTCATATACAAATCAGAAATCGAGGAACAGTGAATCAGACCAGATTGATTTTATCCATGTCTTGAGTCTGAAAAATATCTAGTTGGACGGAGGATCATCTGATCACTTATCTTTGGACAGAACTGACTAGGTCAGAGTTCGGCAGCAGTTTCTAGGAAGCTACAGTTTGCTAATTAATCTGAAGATAAATAGACAATTAAAGTCATAGACTTATCCAAGTGGGAGACTGTTGGATTAGGTGTCTAAGCCATGACTTATAATTTGTATTTATCTTATTAATAGAAGCAAAGTCCATTTGGGTTGCCCTTGGTAGTCCAACCGGCATCAAGGTTAAATAGAGAGAGAAATAAATAGTTCGTTAATTTATTATGTGATAATAAATTAATGATAAACTAGTTTGGAATTAATCAGAATTAATTGGAATTAATTAAAAGTGCAGGGGCTAAATTGATTATAAGTGCAGGGGCTAGAATGCAATTGTTCAAAAGTTGAACACTATAAATAAGGCTCTCCCCATCACTTGAAAACTTGCACCATTCCAAATCATCTCCTTGGAATTTCTCTTCTCTCCTTATCGTCTATAATCCTTCTCTAAGGTTTTATAGCGAGCCGTTCTTAATAAGAGGTTAAGACAGTTAACCTCTGCTTGGGCTTCTGGGTGTGATCTCATTTGAGGCAGGACACTTGTGCTATACACAGATCCATTTGTAGATGATCTTACTAATGATAATCTAAGCATGAACGTGCCCATACTGCATAGTGGAGTAGATCTAACAAATCAGAGGTTTCAAACTGATATTCAAAATCAGGATAAAATACAGTCGATCCACGATGACACTATCGGGCTCGCTTCAGTGAATTCTGAGTCCGTGGGTGGTTTTCAATATCAGGATCATTTTCAATTGATCCAAAGTAACTTAGAAAGTTTCAAGAATGAGAATTTTATGGTTGATTCTGGAAATCAAAAAATATTACCCATAATAGGTAACAATGAAAGTGTTAGTAATCAGGATCATACACAATTGATCCAAAATGAAAACGTTTCAACCTCGATTCCAAGAACCTATGAAATTCGTAGAAAAAGGGGTTCTAGAGATGCGTTGAGTAAGGAAACAATATTCATGCATTTTGACAAGCCCATTTTGGAAGCTGCAAGAGAACTCAACGTTGGATCAACACAGTTGAAGCAACGCTGTAGAAAGTTAGGTATCAAAAGTTGGCCTCGACGAAAGATTAAGAGTCTACAAACTCTTATTAACCATACTCAGGTTAAGAATTGTATTTCTTTTCCCCAATTTTAATACCATGAGATTGTAATAACTGAAAGTATTTATGCAACAGGAATTGGATAATAATCCTAGTAAAGCAGACGTAATACTTGGTCTAGAGAACGAGAAAAGAGCAATAATTGAGGGTTCCAGTTTGGAGATAATTGATACCATAAAGAGATTGAGGCAAGCTGCCTTTAACGCTATTTACAAGAAAAGAAAGGTTCAGAAGAGGGAGGAAGCTTCATCAGGGACCCATACACAGCAGCAATCTCTGCCTTCTGTTTCTGCGATGAGTGGTTTTAACCATGATTTTCTCAAGATCGTAAGTGAAGAGAACCCAGAAGACTTGGCAGCTGACTTAGCCCGCCTTCAGCTTTCAGATTGAATTTCTACCAATATTAGTTTAATGGAACTGTTGGTAGAGATGATGGAAGGTTTTCGATAATAGTTATTGGTCAGGTATTATCGAATTGTCATGTCTACTATGTAAGGATAGGGGTATAATAGGTACATAAAGTGTCTAGATGTATGGTTCTATAGTATTACAAAATACTCCTGTAGTATTTTAGCTTTATATTTTGTTTTAGAGTTTCTTTGTATATGGTTCTTGGTAAGTTTTTCGACTTGTTGTTCACTACGACTATTTCTAAGTACATGTTAGTCATACCTTGGACAAATACAGTTGATCAGGCTCTATTTGTCCTAGGTATGATTACATAACTACCTAGGCCTACTCGTAGTGTTCAACTCATCTTATTACTCTTGTATTGTTATGGTTATGACACTGTTCTAGTATGTATGTACTTGTACTTATACTTTATAAAAATATCATTGTATTTTAAAGTATATTTTGTACAGATTGTTTTAGAGAGTTTTAGTCCCATTGTATTTATAGTTGTATACCTTAAATGGATTGATATACTTAGTTCACTATAAACAATGCTCTGATACCAATCTGTCACACCCCCAAACCACGATGGCGGAAACGTTTGAGGGTGGATGACTTCATGAACAGTATCACAACAACGTTTGTACAATAGTGATCAAAGCAAACACATCCATCATATATATAATTGTAAATGTTACAATAGTTCAAAAGATTGTATGTTTTGAATACAATTACAATATGATATCAAAATACATAGTATGACGCCATAGCGACCCATCGTCAAAGGTTGTAGTTACTCTATCAATTTCCGGAGAATACAAGTAGTTTGAAAGAGTGTCAACATTACGTTGGTGAGTTCATAAGATTTTTGTATGAGAAAATCCATAATCCTTTTTCCTTGTAGAAAGATAGTGTTTGAAACCAGAAAATCCAATATTTTCTTATAAATGAGTAGTAGTCTTAAAACCCAAAGACCGAAAATGTATAGGTATTTGTATACTTGAAAATAGTATTACGTAGTTTTGTTCTTGTATAAAACCGTGTAAATAGGTGTTTACTAGTAGTCGAATCGTAGTTTTAATTCCACAAAAGTCGTATGTATAAGTAAACCGTACTTATATTTATATCTTTGATAAAACATAGTTTTAATTCCCATAGAATCAGTGTGTATAAGTAAAACCATACTTATATTTGTAACTTGTTAAAATGTAGTTTTAATACCATAAAACTTGTATGAGGAATCTCTTTCCTTGTAAAATGTAGTATTATAATCCAAGAAAATCCAATATTTTCTTATGAATGTATCCAAGTCCTTAAAACCCAGGGACTAAAATGTATAGCATAGTTTGTAGTATAAAGCCATTGAAAATATATATTTCCACGTAAACAATTTAATAAGTTGATTTCCCATGCGAGACGTCCTATAACCATACTGTGACCATGTAGGCCTGCTTCGACGTTCTTCAGGCGTCGGACTGTTATGATATTTGTCACCTCAGACCCGTCGGTCTAGATGTAGCTAGCAGCTCAGGTGCGGGGTTGTCAATCTCGTATAGATCTATACACAAATATCACGTTCTCTTACCGAGACTCTAGTTATAAATTTCAGGACTTATAGTATGTACTTAAATAAGCACTGTGAAGACCCGTATCACAAAAATGTATGTATCAATCAACTTGTTTACGTAAAGTTTGTATATGAAAAACCCTTGTATTTGCCCATTATCATTTTTCCCATGATAATATAGTAATGTATAATAATTATATATTTGTATATAATTAATTATCTTGTTCTAACGGTTATAGTAACATTTGTAACCACAAACTATTCCTATAATAGTTTAATTATCTTGTTCTAACGGTTATAGTAACATTTTTAGTATTCTTGTCGTGAAAAGCATATATTTACGAATATATGTGAAATAACTTATTTAAATGGTTATAAACAACATCTTTTAAGATATTTTTCATAATAGTGGTGTAATAACTTGGTTATGCTCTTTATTAATTCAAATATAATATTTCATGACTATCAAATAAAGAACGGCCAGGTAGAAGATCAAATGGGGAGGTAGGACCCTTTCAGCGTATAAGCCTTTCGGAAATCCAGCAACCTAGCCCAAATGATCGGCCTAGACACCGCTCTCGTAAGTAGATCATTCGATATTATATTTTGGAACTATAATTGAATTGTTGTCATAATGATGTTTACAAAATTCACATTTTGTTTACTACTGTTACAAATGAGTATAAATAGCTATTTTTATAGTTTAACTTGTATTCTCCCCCTTAAAACTTGAATAAAGATAAAAAGAAGGGGTATGAACTCACCTCAATGTCGACTAGGATCTTATCGCCAACTGTTGTTAGATCGCCCGACTCTTCGTGCTTCTAACTCGAACTCACTATATTTATAACTGAAATAGCTACTTCTAACGCTCATTCTTCGTATATTTCTATATATATCGAAGAATCTTTTAACAATACTATCTAGTGATATAGAGATCGAGATCTGAGGTGTGAGGAAATGAGAGGATTGAAGCCTCTATTTATAGTAAATTTATTTTCGTATAGCGGCCCTCAAGATACAGACATTTGACGTTTATAGCTTTTAAATTTTGTTTATGACAAAACATACCCTTAAAATACTCTTTAAATAGATTTAATAGTTTTTATATAAAATAAATGATTTTTGTTTATAAAAATATAATCTACAAAAATCGTAGTTTAATAATATCAACTTTTTAACTAAAAGTCTTTAACGAATTAACGAAAGGGTATTAATTGTAAGTTTAATAAAAATATAGGGTTTAAATGTAAATACAATTTCATTTTAAAGAAAAAGAAAATATTAAATATAAAACTAATATCAATAATTTTAAATTTTGACGTTAGATTATTCGTATCGACGACACCGTTTTGATGGTAAATTTTTCTATTTTATAAAACGACATAATATTATTGATAAACTTAAAAATACGTATTGAATACGTATTGTTCGAAATGAAAATACGAATTCTTTGAGGGTAAAATGTGTAAAATTGATTAAATAATGAAGTTGGGTCCACTTTATATAAAATTAAAATAAAATAATATAAATTTTTTTTTCAAACTTTCCATTCAATCTCCACCTACCGGTGGAGACTAAAATTTTATTTATTTATTTATTTATTTATTTTTGAATATTATATAAATATTTTAATAACTAAATGTCGCTTTCAAGTTAAATTAAACGTTTTTCTATCATAACTTTTTATATATAACGTTTGGTAAAAATATAAATATATATTCGGAACCGTCGTATTTTTATCTACGTTTTGATATAAAATTTGTAATATTCCGAAGAGTTTTAAACTTTTACCGTTCACTATTGACGCTGGTTACTATTCATGCCGTAATTTTTTTTTATTTTTTTTTATATTAAAACATCTAGTTCAGCATGGTTTGTTCGTATAACTTACTTAAATTAGCATACGTAATATTGTAATATCAAATAATACAACGTAGAGATTATGAAATTTACATTTCACATATTGACTTTAACGTACGCTTTGGTTGACTTAAGTTGACTTTCGTTGACTAATTTGACAGTTGTCACAATACACCTTTTCTCTCACCAAGATTTCTCTTCATGCAACTCCTAACTTTCACTGTTACATCATACAAATAATCCCAACACCCTTTTTACCTTCTCCAGTTGAACCCAAACCAAAGCCTTTTACCTCACTTCATTTTTTATCCCATTTACTTTTTTATAAAGCCAATTTAACCTTTTTTTAAATACCCATTTAGTTTTTAAAACTGATTTCACAAACTCTTACTAATCAAAAGCACTTTCTTAAAGCAACACCTTTCACATGCTTCATCTTTATTTTCATCATGGAAAAGATTATTCAAAGAATTATTCAAGCTCCTATTATTTGACATTCTTTAGCTTAATTTACATGTTTTTGATCTTATTGTATTTGTCGATAAAAAATAAAGGGAGAATAATGCATGTACATCTAGATCAAATTTTATGATTGTTGGGTTTTTGAGACTCTAAAAGATGAAGATTTATTTAGTGATCCAATGTGGTACCATTTCTAGTCCTCATTGATCAAATATCTAGTTTTACTAAGTTTTTCTCGAATCCAAATTATTTATTATTTAGATTGTATTTCCACGATACTTCATATTTTCAAGATGCTGTCTTTTTGAAGATTTTTGGTGTATTATGATTCAAGAACAAGATATATTTTAGACTTTTAAAGACGAAGTGTCATCCAATTTCAGGATCTTTAGTTCAGCAGTGATGGGTAGACTCTGAACTTGATCCATATTTGGGGAATGATTAAATTGTAGATCTAGATCTCATTTTTATGCCTCAAATTTGGTTCCTCTAAAGCCAAAGACATTTGATGTTAGAGATTCCATTGTCCATATTCAGAGGTCACACAAACTTCATATTTTCAAAGACATTTCAATATTTGTTTCTCACCGCATTTCATTTTCTAGAACAATATATGCTATTCAGATATTATGTGATTCACTTGCTTGTTCTCTCACATCATTTCCAAGCATTTAAGGGAAGATTATTGGAGCAAAAGATGTTATACAATGATGAGTGATAGCTAGGTTAATTAGAATATTGCCTAATGTGTAAAGTAAGAATCCTCTGTCGTCTATAAATAACGAGTGAAACTAATCATTATACTATGGTTGAGCAATATCATCTCTAAATAGCTCCCTAAAATGTAGTCTTTATGTATAAAGATTTGTCTAGGATTAATTCCTAAGCCTTACTTCTTCATTGTAACATTTGGCTCTTTCTATATATGAAACTATCATGTGAATCATCTTGGTTTATAAATTTATATCTAATTATCTTTAATATATTTGTCATTCTACAGCTAGTCGGTCAAAGTGGTTCCTAACAGTTTGATGAAATAGTCTTTTTGTCATTTGATTGGGTTGTGCAAAGAAACTTCAAACTTAAAATTCAATTAGTTTATTTGGTTGAAGAATCTAATGGTTGGCTTTAAACTCCTTGTAATTACCTTTCATTTTTTTCTAGCTCCTTTACCTTTCATTTGTTTCTTAGCTCATTTCTAGTAATAACATTTACTTGTTAAAAATATTGTTTTTTAGGTGTCACGCTCTTTTGCTAATATTTAAATATCATGAGTTGTATAAAAGAATATGACTTGTAAGAGTATGAGATAACCTTTGTAGTAGAGGTGAACAAATTAAACCAGTGTTAGATTTTTTTTACTAAGACTGAACAAGTTTAGTGCTGAGTGGTCTAGGTCTTGTCTAAAGTGATAGTCTTAAATTGGTCCCTTTTTAGGCATCTATCGGTCTTTTGCTGGTCTTGGTTGGGTCTTAGATCGGTCATGGTTCGGGATTAAATTAGTCTCGCAAAAAATGGTTTCAGGTCATTCGATCCACTCTTAACCGGTCTTGGGTTACACTACATACTCCTCCAACGATTAGATAACGATTCTCAACCAGGAATTTTATGCTTGTCGACACCTCATGGTTTTAGTAAATTTTCTCACTCAAAACATACAAAAGTTCGATTGTTTTTAGAAGAACTTTCAATTTATAAAGAAATCGACTACATTTATGATGTAACTATCGAAGAATTAGAAATTTTTGATATTTAAAATAGTGGCAAGAAAGAAAAAACGTTTGCTAATATAAAGTCGTCGTCATAATGGCTAAGGATGTACTAATGGTCCAAGATAGTATCGTAGCTTCACCATGTTGTTTTTCTTTTATTGGCACGATATTAAGTACATGAAGGTGATGTGTATCGGTTCAAATATCTAATTTCTGTGATTCTTAAAGACTATTATGATTCCATGGAGAAAGCAAAAAACTACATGTATCTTGAAGAAGGCTTAACCCACATAGAGCACTACATTTTGGAAGACGAAATAGAAAAAAAGGTTGGCATAAGCGTCATCATATACTAACAATGATATTGATGAAACTAGCGAAGACTGCATTGCCGACACTCAAGAAGGAAATGCAAGTTACTTCACAAGTACATTTTTAAAAGCTATCCCCAATCAAGAATACATGCACATATAGCAATAATAACTACAATTTTTGAAATTTCACTCCGGATATATTGTTTCAATGATATGTTTATGTAGTTAGGTAATATCTTGATACAATTTGCAAGTTTTTTTATATTAATGGAATATTTAAGTTTTTTATATTTATGTTATGGAAAAAAGGACCGAAAAAATATCGAAACCAGTTTGAGACGAACCGGTCTTGCCCAATACCGGTTTGGCAAAGACCGAAAAATAACCGTCCCAGACCGATTTTGTCCAACTCTACTCCGTAGATATCCTCTCTGCAAACTAAAGTGTATTTTAGTCGGTGTTTAGATAGTTTAGACCAATTTGTTAATTATTCTTTAATTTAAAACGCGTTGGTTTTGACTATGTTATACAATGTTACCAGCTTTTAAATTGCGTATTTGATAACGTTACATCCGGATTTTTTTTTTGGGTTTGTCACGCGGATCTTTCCCGGATCCGGTTCAGGAGGTGGATCCGGATGACTCCACCGCTAAAATAGAGGTTTCTTCTCGAACTCCCTCGATGTTGGATCTTCCTTCGTTGCAGAACTTTCCTGACCATCGCCGTTGAATTCCCGTCTTTCCCGGTTGTGTTTCTTGCTGGACTAATGTGATGAATACCCGTCGGAACTCTCTTCTCCTACATCTCCACCACCTGTATACTCTCTCCGTGTTACCGTCTTTCTTTTCCATGGAAACAAAAAGTCATCCAAGTCGACCGCTTCACCGTCCGCGTTTGCCGCCACCACCGTTTGCATCCGCCGATTGCTTCCAAAACTCCCAGCGCCGCCGGAGCGTTGCTGCTACGGTTCTCCTACCGATGACTTAACAATGATGGCGTTCCAGGTTGTTCTTCATCTGAAATATAGCTCCGACTTCTTTCTTAGGGTTTCTGATTTCTCCTAAAATTCTTGGGTTTTCTCATGTTTTATCGCATGTTATTCTCCAGAAATACCGCCGTGATGCTGGAGACACCAGACGCTGATTCGAGCTATGCTATTCCGTGGTCCACTCAAGGAAACGGAGTGTCACTCCATATTTTCCGATGTCACCGGCAAAAGATTCGGTTCGAACACTTTTTCCCTTTATGCACGGTAAGTCATAATCCTTTATTTCTTCTTTTTTCGTCTGTTTTTTATCATGAATATTGGTAAAAACGGTTCAAAAGATTCTACAAATCAGTTGGGTTACGATTCTAACTTGGGCCTCTTGCAGTTTTATATTTTTAAGGAATGTTTCAAACTGATGAACAAGCAATTGATTTACTTCAATGGCAGCAAGTAGTTCTGCTTGAAAGCCAATTCTATGAGCATTTTTCAATCAAGATAACAGGTATTGATTCTCAAACTAATTTGAGTTCTTTCTGGTTTTAAAATTAATTTACGTTTCGTTAATTCTGTAAACGAATTTAGTTGATTTGTAATTGAGACGAAAGATGGGTTCAGAATCTTCTATTCAAATACGGGGAGACTGCTATATGAACGAGGTATGTGATCTGATATGAAAAATAGTGTTTCTTCTGATTACAAGGGATGGTCTAAAAAATAAATTTTAATGAATAATGGATAATTAGGAAAACTTTTCATGCAATTAGGAAAACTTTAAGTAGATTGAACTTTTTCAAAAGCACAAATGAATTGAATGATTACTTTTAAAAGATAGAAGTTTTTGTTGGTGAACTACTAATTCTTGGATTTACATGCAATAATACTTCATTTTGAAAACACTTTCATGGTGAATGATAGTCCTTTACTCAATCTTCTACTAAACTCATGAATTCCATAATCATTTTGTAGATCGAGCTGTTAATTCTTTTGGGATATGGAACATGAATAAATGATATTTTTATTACAGTTTGAATCCATGAAATTTCATATAGACCTAGAAAGAAAAAGAAGACACATCTGGTATGTTGACATTTTCTGGAGTCCTTACTTTCTTTCAATTGTTTTGGCTTGTTTATCTCAAATTAGCGTTTTCAAACATTTGTGTGGTTAAATTCACCGAGTAAATGATTCTAAAAGAAGGCATAGTTAACAATCATAGGGTTCAGAAATATTCTGAAGCCAGAAAATTCTAATATGTTTAAAAATTATATCACACACAATCCTCTAAAATATGTGTAAACAATCTTTAACATTCAAGATTTTTAATATGTGACCCGAACTCCTTGGTATCTAAGAATTTCCCCGATAAGCTCCCCTCTACCCGACCCAACATACCTCCCACATATCTCTCCATCTCTAATGAACAAAAAGGTTGGAACCTCAACAACCTCCATATCTTTCAAGAACTGCATACAACTCTCGTTTTCATCACCGTTCATTCTTGCAAAAACTGCATTATCCATTTGTTTCGATAGTTTTAACACCGTGGGGTATACCTTCACGCAAGGCCCACAATGTTTAAGGCCAACGTCGAGGACAATTAGCTTTTGATCTTCCTTGTGATCAGCTATCAGTTTCTCAACATCTTCCCTGTTATGGAGTTGTACCTAAGAATGCACATGATGAAAATATATGATTTCTCCACGTTTATTTCTTAAAAACGTTATGTCAACATGTAAAACAATTGTTATATATCAATATCACTAATGCATACTACATGGAGGACTTAATTACCATAGTTCTCTATGGATAAACGGGAGAAGGACAAAAGAGACGAAAAGAGGCCAAGTTAATTTAAACGGATTGATGCGTTGGAAATTACAGGTAGACTTGTGCTGTTATGCACACGAAGAGCTCTCAACGGGTCCAATTCATATTTTTGTGGTATTATATAATGATTTTTAACCGAATTAAATAGGCGTACTTTTTATTTGTGGTCCGTACTCATGAATCATCATATATTCCTTTCAAGGTATTAAGTATTAACTTATGTTATCCAGTTTTTTCTATTTGTTTTCTTATTATTAATTAAGTATTTATCTTGCTCAATTTAGTTAAGATTTATAGAACGATATACTTATCATGGGCCTCAAAAACCGTAACACTTTTATTTTAAAGATTTTGTGATTTTACTAGTGTTTTAAAGAGGATGATCGAAAAGCTTACCACGCCGGAGTGATTGTCGCCATAGTACAAAACATCACCCATCAACATATCCGGCCCAATCCCTTCTTCTTCATGGATCTTCTCCATGTTCTTGTAGAAGCTAAAATGAGGCACCTTTTGTATCTTCTCTCTCCTTGCAAGCTCTCTCGTCTCCTCTGATTCATCACCCATCACCAGCAGAAACACGACGTCGTTGCATGTCTTGCTTAAATTCACCATGAATGGATACATGTTGCTGCTATGCTTGCTGTGACTTGCTGCATATTCAACCACCACTAGCTTCTGTTTGGCGTCACGTAACGCCGCCTCAAACTCCGCTACTGTGTGGATGTGTTGTACTTTGTCTTCTTCCTTGTTGGTTTTCGCAGCTCCACCACCGGCGCTTCCATCTTTCACGTTGGAGGTGGCAGCGGAGGCTTTTGTAATAAAACGTGCTGGTAGGGTAATTTTGGGTTTGTTGGGAAAGAAAGATTGGAGTTTAGGGTTGTAACCGTAAGAGAAAGCTGTATTGAGTTTGGTTGTGGAGCAAAGATTTTGAGGGGGTTTGATTATGAGGTTTGTTAAGGCTGCCATTGTTGGCCGGAGAAATGGAAGGTCGTTGTGTGTGATAGCGGTGGTGGTGGTGGTGGTGGAGGTGGTGGGGAGGGAAATGGAGTAGATGGGGTTAAAAAAAGAGGTGGAATGAGATGTTGAAATCAAGTGAGGAATGATGGGAACCACTCGTTAAAGTTTGAAGCTCATCCACCAATACGCACCACCCACTTTGATTTTTTTCGGTTTTCCAGTTTTCTTCTTTGATTTTTGATTTAGTCTTTAATACAAAATATCTACTTATTTAATTCGGGGGTCCCAATGTTTGACGATAATTGATTTTAACATTCAACTATGATTATCAGGGCTGGCGCTGAGGAGGTTTTGGGCTACAAGGCCTGTACCGTCTATGGGCCGAAAGAAAATATACGTTTAGTTTATTAGTGATTGAAATATCCGTCGATATCCATTGTAAAAACCTTTTACGAGGTATTAGTTATAGAATATCTTTGTAGTGTAAAAAATCATGATTTATTTATCGCAAACAGTTTGCTAATCCCTTGCAAAATTCTGTTACTAATACCTTACAAAATTCCATTAATAATCTATCGCAAATTCCATAACAAAATTAGTTATCACCGGACTGACCCTTATAATTATTCAAGTGTAAAAAAATTCATATTTACGAAAACATTTAACGTGTTGCTAAAATGTCATAGAATAAACATAAAGTTACAAAACTATAATAATCATATGTGAGACTAGACGACAATGTCAAACCTCAAAACTCTTAGGAGTCACAGTGAGCCCAAAACATTTTTAAGACCCGCCTTAATATGACAATTTTGTGTGTGTATATATATATATATATATATATATATATATATATATATATATATATATATATATATATATATATATATATATATATATACATATATACATACATACATACATACATACATAAGTTCAAATGAGAAATAACTTTATCGTGTGAATGTGAGAAGGAGTATAGACTTGTAGATTGGTGGAATTAATGGTTGTGATTATTTAGAATTATCCTTTCTTTTATAATTATTTTAATTGGAATTGTGGTCTACAAGTTGAATAAGAAAAGCAATCAACAATACTTCTTAGATTGAGACAAAAATACATTGCTAAATTGTTGCTATCTGATTTGAACTTAAACAATGATGAATTCGTGAAAGAAATAGTATAGTTGGGAAGCTTAGATGAAGAGAACAAGAGGATGAGAGTTGTTGAAGGAAGAAAAATGTTTGTTTGGTTGAACACTTTTTCATAGATTTTGAATTTTTGTTTTGGTTACCTAAACAATTAAAATTATGTTTCATGCATGGTATTGGTTTTATTCGATTATGACAAAGTTATTGGTATTTGTATGAATAACTTTTTTAAATATAAAGTGAAATGAGTATAAGCAAAATATATGTTATTTTTTAATATAAAACAATATTTTATGAATTTTGTGTGACAATGGATTTTGCATTTAATATGTACATTTGTTACATATTTGGCATACATATTAAAAGTTATAATTTGGATTTGAACATATAAATATGCAATCATAAAGTCATCAAAATTTGAATATGTATTCATATAGTTTTTATAATGAAGATTCACACAGAGAGAATGTTATATTATAAATATAATTAAATCAAGCAGGCAAACCGACCCACGTAAAAAAAAACCAAAAATAGGCGTGACAACCGAAAAAAAAGGGATGTAACGTCCGGGGAAATCATGGTTTTTAATTAATAGTAGAATTATGTTGTCTGAATCACTAAAATAACATGTCAGTGACTTAGGATACTTGTAATATGAATGCAAATCCAACATGTATAAATCCAACATGTATAAATCCACCTAAACCCAAGTTTTTTTTGTCCTTTCTCTTAAACATAAACAACCATAAGCATGTGTCACATCATTGTGACTCCTTACCATAAGTCATAAGAGTTTCACCATATATACATACATTTATGGATGAAAAAATCACAATTATAATAGAACATCCATCTTTATCATTAAAAAAAAAAACACATATATATATATATATATATATATATATATATATATATATATATATATATATATATATATATATATATATATATATATATATATATATATATATATATATACATTTATGGATGAAAAAATCACAATTATAATAGAACATCCATCTTTATCATGAAAGAAAAACACACATATATATATATATATATATATATATATATATATATATATATATATATATATATATATATATATATATATATATATATATATATATATATATATATATGGTTGGGTTCAACAAGGACTAAAATTATTCATGGTACCAAGGGACTAATCTCGATCGTCGGAATCAAAATCATCAACGACTAAAAATTAGGTTGTAAATTTTTTACATCGACGCACATGTAGATGATTATAACAAAAAACTCACTTCATTTTTTTAGTTTTTTTAAATTTTCGAAAATATTCTTTTTCAAAAATAAAAACCGAATATACCAAAATTCATAATTTTTTGTCCTCTACAAATAGACATCCATATTGATATACAAAAAATAATTTTTTTTCATAAGTACAGCTCGTAGAGGATTATAACAAAAACTCACTTCATTTTTTTTAGTTTTTTTAATTTTTCGACAATATTCTTTTTCAAAAATAAAAATCGAATATACCAAAATTCATAATTTTTTGTCCTCTACAAATAGACATCCATATTGATATACAAAAAATAAATTTTTTTCATAAGTACAGCTAGTCTAGATTCATAATGTGAATCTGAACTGTAAAAATTTGAATATTAGTAATTATTTTACTTTTAAAACTTTTACTACTTCAATATTATAACCATTTATAAGTAATTTACTTGATTCACAAGTGGATTTACTCATATTTACACGAAAATTTACTCATATTCACATATCAATATCATATAGTATTGAGAATTTACTTAAAAGTTTTTTACTATTTTAACATTTTAACAATTTATAATGAATTTACTCTGATTCACAATTGAATTTACTTACATTCACACAAAAAATTTACTCAGATTCATATATGAATATCATATGGTATTTTAAATATACTTTGAAATATGAATTTGATTAATCTACTTAGAAAATTTTTAATACTTCAACATTTTAATCATTTATAATGAATTTACTATGATTCATAAGGTAATTCCATTTACATTCACACAAAAAACTATTCATATTCACATGACAAGAAATGTACTTAGTACAGATATCCCAACAAGAAATGACAAGAAATGTACATTCACACAAAAAATTTACTCAGAGTCTTCTGTACAGATATCCCAACAAGAAATGTACTTAGTAACTTCAATAGTTATCCTAAACTTGAATAATTGGGAACAGAGTATTCTGCACAAGATTATGCACAAATATACCAACAAGATGATAGGAATAGTCTTTGCACCTGTAAAGTTTGTAGCTCTCTTATTCATATAATGAAAAACAAAACAATACCATCGAATGGCTAATTTAGCGCTCTTGAATGAGTCCAACATATGTATTTGGTCCACAAACATCACCACTACCACGTTGAATTCTGCAATAACAATTTTGCTTATCAGAGAAACATCAAAAAACATGATTTTTGTCATTATTACAAAAGGAATAAAGGACTGCAATTAGATACATAAAGATACAATCATACAAAGACTAAAGCAAAATCACGTGTATATATAAGCAAATCGGAGGCAGATAAAGGAGACTTTGTGGGGCAGGATTGATACAACTAAACAATAAACCAAAGGTTAGTTTACCAAGTAAAGCATTTACGTATTCAAAAAAAGAATTTGAGTTAAGCACATGATATTAAAAACCAAGAAACATAAAAAGAAACCCATTAGTGATTTTAGCTCCAATCAAACCTTACACAAATTTACGGCCCCCACAAACCATAAAAATAAACAAGCAACAAGAAATTAGAAGTTATAACCGTCTTTAAAACCCTATAGTACCAACGATTTATAGTGATTACCAATGGTTTAGTGTCTCTCGACACACGATCAGGGATCAACCAATAATTTGGACTTCATCGAGTATTTTGTGCCTGGAAAAATAAGAAATACGAAAAATCAAAATCTTTTACCAAATTAACTTATCGTAGTACATTCATAATGGAATCATCCATCACAATAGCATTAAATATCATCTTCAAACCACCAAACCTTGAAAAACCGTGGAGACCCGTGAGGACTTACTGAGTCGTTTGCAGAAATTGTTCCATGAAAGTGTGATGATTTAGGTAAGAATAAAATATCCATAAAGATATCGGACTTACCGTTTACAGAACCGTGGTGACCATTTTTCCAATAATGGCATCGTGAAGACCCATGAGCACCGCCGATCAAACATAAGAGATGATTGGTTCATTTTCTTAGCGGAGACGGGAGAACAGAGATAGAGAACACAACCGGTGATCCTCTCCCAAATCGACTGACGATGGTGGCCTGGAGACGATGAAGATGTGCTTTTGATGTGTACGATAGAAAGAGAAACAAAAAAGACAATCTACGGTTTTTAAGAAAGGGTAAAGGATAATAGGGAATCAAAGTTGTTTCAAATTTTTTTAGAGAAGATGGGAGGGAAAACAAAATAGATTAAAACAAGCACGCGCTTTTTTTTAACAAAAGATGACGTTTTTTTACGACTTACATTTTTGTTAGTCGTAAATCTTTAAAATTATACAAAAGATGACATATTTTTAATGACTGACGCTTTTGTCTGTCATAAAAAGATGTATGTCATTGTTCGTAAGTCATGAAAAGTCATTTTTCTAGTAGTGACAGTGAATAACAGAATAACAGTTCAGATTCACATGTGAATCTCAACTAGCGGAAAATTTGAATCTGAAGTGTAAAAATTTGAATATGAGTAATTATTTTACTTTTAAAACTTTAACTACTTCAATTTTATAACCATTTATAAGTAATATACTTTATTCACAAGTGGATTTACTCATATTTACTTGAAAACTTATTCATATTCACATATCAAAATCATATAATATTGAGAATTTACTTAGAAGTTTTTTACTACTTCAACATTTTAACCATTTATAATGATTTTACTCTGATTCACACTATAAATAATTTACATTCACACAACAATTTATTCAGATTCACATATCAATATCATATGATATTTTAAATATACTTCGAAATATGAATATGATTAATTTAGTTAGAAAAAATTTAACAATTCAATATTTTAATCATTTATAATGAATATACTATGATTCATAAATTTAATTCCATTCACATTCACATAAAAATTTATTCAGATTCAGATGACAATATCATATGTCATTGTGAATGTCAAAAATGAACATAATAACAGTTCAGATTCACATGTGAATCTCAACTAGCGGAAATTTCGAAAAAAAATCATTTTTTGTATATCAATATGGATCTTTATTTGTAGAGGATAAAAAGTTATAAATTTCTATATATTCAGATTTTTTTAAATAAAAAATAAGCCCTAAAAACTAAAAAAAGGAAAAAAAAAACGAAGTGGGTTTTTTTATAATCCGGTAGATGTACGTCCACCGTAAAGTGTACAATCGTGTGGATGAGATTAGTCCCTTGGTACCATGGTTTATATTAGTCCCTTGTTGAACTTTTGTGTGTGTATATATATATATATATATATATATATATATATATATATATATATATATATATATATATATATATATATATATATATATATATATATATATATATATATATATATATATATTCGAATCTTCGTATTCCTCCATTAAGAACACCATAAACAACAATAAAAACAAGAACATGGTAACTATAAACTAATTTGAAAAGGTTTGTCAAATATAATGATATTTCTGAAAAAAGAAAATAAAGGTTTTTTCTTGGAAAAAAATACGATCTTTTCCGAGCCAAAAAAATGTATTATCGGAATGTGAGGGAGAAACCGAGTTATTGGGCAAAATGAAAAAATAGGTCTTTTGGTAAAGAAGATATTACTTTTGCTCTAAACCGTTAAAACATAAAATTTTAGATTTTTTTGAAATTAATGAAGCTTTTTCGTAGTTTGTGGCCGTTTAATTCACGATATAATATATTAATATAACATGTATCACTAACTTAACTTATCATATGTGGTTGTAATTTTTTCCAATTAATCAATTATCTTGATTCGAGGTTGAAAACATACAGGGATAATCATATGTTGCGGTTAAGATATGTTCCTCTAAAAAATTTATGTTTTACATGGAGGGCTAGCCTTGGGAGGATTCCGGTGGCGGAAGCTTTTAAGCCCCAGAGGGGTTGGTATTCATCTCTAATTTGCAGGTTTGTTGTGTTGATTCGGAAGCAGTTGATCATGTTCTTGTGGGGTGTAACTTTGCTACAATGACTAGAGAGTGGATTTTTAAATGCTGCAGAGTCCGCAAGCAGCGATGGACCGTAAATGAAAGTTGTGTAAAAGGATATTTTTCTCATTTGACTTTCTGTTCCACTTGGTTCCACCATTTTGGGTGAGACCAGTGTTTTAAAAATCGGTTCGAACCGGGAACCAGAGGTGAGGACGGTTCGATTTGGACCGGTTTTATAACGATTTTCTAACCGTATTGAACCGGCCGGTTTTGGTAAAAAAACGGTTCAACCGACTGAATTGAACCGGAATGGACCGGATTGAACCGGACAGTCTTGGATTTTTGTGTTTGTTTTGGACTTCTTTGTTTGATTTTGGCTTCTATAATGATTGTTTTTATATGTTGCATTCTATTTACGTTTGTAATACTAAAAAGATGACAACTTTTGTAATCAATGTACGTAGGATAATTAAAAACATATAAAAATATAAAATCGGTTTGACCATCCAGTTGAACCGGAAAACGTCACCCGACCGGTTCAATTAAAAAACCGGTTTTTAAAACATTGGGTGAGACTAAATTTTAATGAATTAGTCACATTTGACTTGGTCATTGTCTCAATCCCATTAACATCAATCACTACTTCAAAATAACTTGTTCCGTTTTGTTCAATCGAATACTAAGTACCAAACGCTACATTAATTGTAAATGTTTTCACCTTTTCTTTATCCATAGCAAAACAAAAGAAGTGGGAGAAGTCAATCCAACCCAAGTGACTTTAAGGTAAACACAATTCTTCTCATTAATTCATTAATTTTACCACCTCTAATTCACTCCGAATTTTAATATGAGATTTTAAATGTTTTTATATTGTAACATCTAATTTTTTGGCCCAAGATCCATATAAACCGTCTATTTTTTAACATTTAAAAAGGCTTGAAATTTGGATGGAGGAAATTATTTCCAAGTAGTATAAATACATGTTTACGGCATTAAAAATAAAAAACATAGATACAGAGAAACTTTTCTCTAACGACTTGATCGTTTCTCTGTTCTCATCTCCTCCGTCGGCCGTCTCGCAACGGTTTCCCGTTGCTTAACGGCGGCGTTGCTGCATTGCCTTCTCTGTATATAATAAACGATCTACATTTTCTGAACAATTCCTTCAGATTATAAGTAAACCGTAAGATCCTTTTCCATATTCACTTCATTTTTAGATGATTATTGCATTATGTGCTTTTACGATCTCATTTCTTCATCAAAATTTCGGTCGATTGTGTTCTGAATTTCTAGGTTTATCTCATCTTCGTTTGTTGTTGTTCTGTATGAATTCGTGATCCGTAATCGGTGTATATAATTACATCATTATCTGTATTCCGTAAAGTCGTTATTTGGCAGACTTTTATCGACGTGCATTTACCACCAATGATAGACTCACATACAGACGAAACATGCCAATAACCGTTCGTAGATGCAAAACGTGTTGCCAAAGAACTTTTCTAATTTATTATTTTGAATTTAGTGGCGTATAAACCGTTTTTAAGCATCGAGAATGTTGTGCATCGTTTATGTTTGATTATCATGGTTTCTTTTTCCATTTCTAGGTTTCTTATTTTCGATATAGTTTCCATTTGAAATTTAAGAGAACAAAATTTTCGTTGTTGAAACTATATGCTTGCAAATTGGAAATTAGGTAGTTATATCGTCTCTCACTTTAGAAACACTGCACTTGACTCAATGTGTTTATCACATCCATGGCCAACAAAAAGAAAGGAATAAAGGATGAGGCGAAAAAAAGTTTTATGCAGTTTTAAGGCCGAAGAAATCACACTTTCATTTATTATCTACGATAATTGTATGATTTGTATCCCAAAATAAATGTAATAGCTGATAGAGCAAAAGCTTAATGAAAGTGTTTTAACATTGATTCGTTAATTATTACCATTTTGCTTTCAGCTTATTTAATCACTGTGTTACTTGTGACAGGGCAAGATGTTAGGATATATGCTGAACCGACTCCTTATGTATGTTTCGATCAAATATTCTTTCTTCTTTACGTAAAATCTGTACAAATGTTTATTAATTATAAATTTCTTAATTTATGCAGCTTGCTTCTTGCATATGCATATCCAGCTTACGAATGCTTCAAAAATGTCGAGAAGAATAAACCAGACCTGGAATTACTTCGCTTTTGGTGCCAATACTGGTATCACAGTTAACATCTCACTTGTTTCGAGACAAGTATTTTACAAATTTACCCCTTAAAAACCTATCCTACCATTTTTCAGGATCTTAATTGCTGCAATGACTGTTTGGGACCCGTTTGGTGATTCAATTATCGGATGGTAACTTCATAAGTCATAAAAAAAGATTTCTAAAAACATATTTCATTTTAACGTTTTGTTTTCACTTTTGTTTTAGGCTCCCAATGTACAGTGAAGCGAAGTTGGCATTTTGCGTGTACTTGTGGTACCCCAAAACAAAGGTGAGGTTTTTGGTGGTTTTATAGTATTGATGGAATTTGTGGGATTTTGAAATGTTTTTTGTTTTGATGATTTCAGGGGACGAAATATGTTTATGATTCCTGGTTGAAACCGTACATTCAAAAGCATGAACCAGAGATTGATCGTACCTTGTCGGAATTGAAAACTAGGGCTGGTGATTCTGCGTCTCTTTACTTCCAAAGAGTTTTGAGTTATAGTCAAACAAGGGCTTTTGATGTTCTTCAAATAGTTATGTCACAATCGATCCAAAGACCACCTCAGGTATGTTTCATTTTTGTTGTTTTTTTATGTTTTCTTATTAACGCTTGACCTATGAGCAGTAAAATAAACATCTTAATTGGGTTTACTAAAAAAAAATCAAAACTAATAATTTTTCAAATGAGTTGTTTAGGTTAACCTGTAAAACTTTTTATTCTTTTAGAAAGTTTTATAAATAACCAATCACTAAAATGAAAAAAATATATATATCGCAAATCATCACCTGTTTCTTTAAATGGATTTTGGATAATTGCTTTGATTAAAATAACTTTTCCGATAATTATTGTTAAAAAAACTTATTGACAATATAGAATTATAAATATTTCGCAAAGTCATATTCTATGAAATATTTATTTATTTTGCGAAATAAATAGCAAATGAAACATTTTTAGTGAGGGAAATCATTCATAGAACACTTTTTGAAAAATTATTCAGCAAAATGAGTGGTTATTTTATAGTGTTTAATTCCTATGACATGGTCATTTCATGTTTCAATACTTCCTATTTTGTTCATTTTAATGATTAACCATACATATTATTACTAAAAAAAACACTATATTCTTTTATCCTAGTTTTCCTAATATAACATTTTACAATATTTCAAGAACTCAAAAACACTTTACACAACTTTAACATGCTAAATACGCAATTTTAGCCAATTTTTAAATTCACTCATTTTTACATTGCTAAAAATGGAAAGTTAATATTGAACGAAATTGCTGATCACCGGTGTGAAATTCCCGAATTACTTGTTATTAAAAGAGTAAATTACAAATTCGGTCCCTATGCTTGGCTTAAAAGTTCAAATTCAGTCCAAAAACTGAAAGCAACTCAATGTGGCATTTCATTACGGATATGATCCCTGTATTTTACACAAAATATCAAGTTCAATCCAAAATTCGAATTCATAGAAAATGGGTTAGTAAAGATGAGCAAAATACAAAAAATAAGACGATATTGAGATAGTTTCAAATTCTGGATCGAACTTGCGATTTTGGTAAAACACAAGGACCACATGTGTAATTCAATCTTATTAAAAAGAGATATAATGTTTAGTTTTGAATGAAATAATAGGGGGGTGCGCCAATGCAAACCCAAGCGGCGGCGCCATATGCAACCGAGCCATCTGGAAATGGTGACAATGGGGCTCGTAATAGGTTGAATAAAACTGGTGCTGGTCCAGCTCGCTAAATCTGAGATAATATATGACAGGTCATCTTCTCCACATGTTAGTCTGGAAGCTGTGATTATTTAGGCGCTAATGGAGTTGATTTGCTCTCTTTTTATATAATATATAATATAATATATATGTATATCATTCTTTTATAAAATATGTATCATTTGATGCTCAATAAAGCCGTACTTATACGTACACAGTACACTCTTGTTTCGCCACCATATTCATGCACACACGATAAACTGTCATACGTTGATGATTACATTTTATATCATTATTTTGTCAACTTGGTTTAGTACTCTGGTGTTAACAATAAAACGTAATGTCAAATTTTAGGAATAAGATCTGAACAAAAATCGATAGACGAGTACCAAGGCCAAGTGATAAATTTATTAGTTATCAATACGAATAAATAATGAATTATTTATTATTCATTAAATAAAGCAAGCAAATAAAATGGTTCATTTGTTAATTAAATTTATTGGTTTGTTTAATATAAGTAATTAATTAATTAATGTGTTTTGAGTTGCTTGACTAATTGGCATGAAAAAAGATTTACAAATGTTCACCCACAATGCAAGTGTATAAATGAAATGCATAGCAAACATTATGAAAGTTGTCAACATTTGAAACACTAATCTCTTTCCCTCCCCAAGCTGTGAAATCGGTGCTCCCTTTCATTCCCTCTCATTTTGATCCATGACACAATAGTCCCCTTCTTAGTTAGTTGCTGATCTTTTCGTGTTACCACAACTTTCTATATTACCCACTTCAAATTCAGGACGGGGACGTGTTATATCACGATCTAGTTGTAAATCGCAATTTAGATGTTTACACATAACCTCATTGAAAGCAATAGAAACATTAAACTTGCTCCAACGTGCTTGCGCTTCATTCTTAACATCTTTAATACTCATTTCATATCTTTTTAGTATATATGCTTCTCGGTATACACCAACCCATTTGTTGACACTTTCGTTAAGTCGTTTCTCATGACCTTTCATTTGAACAATGTTTTTGTTACCGAATATTTTCTAGGTTTTCCGCTTGATGTACGTTATACAATTCCCTCACTTGTGCCCCACAATGATGCTTTTTGTTATTAACACAAACCTAATATTCACTAGTGATACAATATGTTAACATTAAAGCAATATCTTCATCAGTATCCTATTTATCACATGTTTTCCAGTATTTTGTGTGAGGTTAGAATACTTTCAGTGACAAAAAATTGATTAAGATTTGAGAAAAAGATTGGGAGTTTTCATAGCCTTGAGAATATGGACAATCTTCAGAATCATCAAGATTAAAATGAATTTGGATACGAATGATCCATGATAGCATATACGGAAAAAGACATTAGAAATGAAGAGTTGATATTGAATATGAATTGCATCAATATTATACTCTACTTATAAAGAATTTTTTTTTTACGAATTTTGGTATTTTTTAAATATTTTGATTAACATAATGCAGATTTTAAAGTTGATAACTTTTATCATATATATATATATATATATATATATATATATATATATATATATATATATATATATATATATATATATATATATATATATATATATATATATATATATCATTCAAAAAACATACACTACATAAAAATAAACAAATGTGAACTTAGGTTATGGTTGTGGGTTGGGTCACGATAATACATCAACTTTTTTTGTTTGGTGGTGAGCGATCATAAATGAGGTGAATTTTGTGTCTTGGTAAGACGTAAGTCAAAATTCACTTTTTAAATTGGACAGTTTAATAGGGGCCTTAGTAAGAGCTAAGCAGAGGCAATGATGGGACTATGTATTTCTTTTGGACACCTATTTTCTCTAAAATTACATAAAGATCTAAGAACTATATAGGGATACAATTTATACCCATTACCTACCGGTTCAACATTTTTTATGTGTATGGTCAACAGAGCATTAATAAACTTTAACATTGTCTTAGACTTTATTTTCACAAACATAAGGGTGATTAATTTATAAATGATATATATATTGAAAATACCAAAATGAAACTTTATATTCTTTTGTAGATGACTGTAACACTTGTAAACATCATTTCACTCATTCCATCTGTTAGAGAATGATAAGTTAAATGGCTTTAACCTCACAGATCGATGTCAAACTTGAGGACCGTCCTTAAACACGAGTATAAGTTACATGTCCTTGACCCTCCTAATTTATACGACATTTGATTAAACTTTATTAAAGTTTTTCACAAACATAAGCATGATTAATTCATAAATGATATATACTAAAAATACTAAAATTAAACTTTATGTTCTTTTGTAGATGACTGTAGCATTTGTAAACAACCTTTCACTTGTTCCATCTGTTAGTGAAGGATAAGCTAAATGGCTTTAACTTAGTAGACTGGTATCTAAACTTGAGGGTCGTCCTTAAGCACAAGAAGAAGTTACATGTCATTGAAACCCTACTTTATAAAACATTTGATGACTATTGATGTTGTATGAAATGCCTAGATAAGGAAATTCGATGTGTTGAATGAAGTTGCATGCCTTATGCTTGTAAGCATTATCCCAAACCTCCAGATGGATCTAGAGAACCATGATCCATATGAGATGACAGTCAAAATATGAAGAACAAATTTCGCAACAGACCAAGTAAAAACTACTTGAAATTATTTGAATACTTCATGCATGCAAGATGGGGGATAATCAGTCGGTTGTCACTCATATTTAAAGGATTAAGAGCTATATTAACCAATACGAGAGGATAATATCTTTATGGACACCAGGTTGGAAATGATTCTAATTGTGAATAGTTAGCCAAAATTATATGACCAACTCATTATAAACTAACTCATTATAAACTATAATATAAATGGTTAGGATATGTCCATCTCAAATTTTCATGCGAAGCTCAAGACTGCTAAGAAGAACATTCCTAAGTCCTATTTAGTACTTATTATTAGGGATAGGCATGTGAAGAAAAAGTCCAACTACAAAGGGAAGAAATTCTTGATTATGATACTCCCTATCAGATCCAGGCATCTTAATCTTTTTATTCAATTGATATTCTACTTTGTTAATATGCTAAGCACGCAAAAGGTTTTAGATTTATGTTAATCAAATAAACATAAACATACCAACTGAAATCATCGATGAATGTAACGATGTATCTTTGACCATGTTTGTAACACCCCTTTCTCAAAACCATAATTTAATATAGTTTATATTACAAAACATTTTACAAAACGTGACCATGAAAAGTCACCAAAATTTTTCTTTATAAACTTTATTCTGAAAGGGTATTACAGACTCAATACAGAAAACCATAATTTAAACTTACTGTATACACACTGGTCCCACTCCAGCTCCTGCTCATCTCACCTAAGTACATAGCATTTAAAAATAATACGTGAGACATAAAGTCTCGTGAGTAATATGGGTTTTAGACCCAAAACTTTTCTGCTTTAAGACTTGAAATATAAACAAGTAAACTACTAGAACTTATTACATAATAAATCTCAAATCTCTTTTCTTTTCTATCTTCAAAACTCAAAAATACTTTCTTTCTCAAAATTGCTTTCTTTTATCAAAACTGTATTCTTTCTCAAAACTACTTTCTTTTATCAAAACTGTATTCTTTCTCAAAACTACTTTCTTTTATCAAAACTGTATTCTTTCTCAAAACTACTTTCTTTTATCAAAACTGTATTCTTTCTCAAAACTGATCTCTTTCTTTAAAAACTGCTTTCTTTCTCGTTTTCTAGTGACCAACTGAAACTCATGAATTAATTTAGTTTAATTCATTCTACTAGCTCACCTCGCGGGACAGAACAGATCCGCCCGCTAGGTTATGCTCATTCTGTCTCCCCTTTGTGACTTGGAACGGATTCAAGCACAAGGGTATACTAAGCTATTAAAATCGTTTGAATCAATCAAATGCAAGAATTGAAGTTCTTGACCAAACTTGAAATTTCTCAAGAATAGCAATCTACTTCTATGTTTTAGAGTTAAATTCTTAACTAATGACTTATTGGAAGCATTAGCTACTTAACCCACATGATTCTTAACTGAAATTGCAGTTTCAATTCCATTCAAGAACCAATTCAAGCATACGTATTATAACATTTCTAAACTTCTTTCATTAAGCCATTTAGACTTCTATCCTGTTATTTAACACTTCTAATTACTCATAATACATCCATATATGCTAAGAATGGTTTTCTTTCAATTCTTTGATCGTTATATTAACATATACATTCATATTCCTAAGTGGGACAGAATCTGCCGAAACAGGATACCCTGTACGAAAAACGGCATAACTCACTCTAGAAGAATCGAAACGACTCACCGCTTTTTGATTTAGAAACTAGACATCTGTAGGTTTCTTTTCATGTATGAAACATAATTTTTGGCCTTGTAGATTTGTACAGTTTTACAGTTTAAGTTGGCGTAAAAATTCTGTCAGAATACTTTCTTACTTTCATTCTTATTATTGTATAACTTATGAAATTACAATTTCATTTACTTCTTATTCTTTTTCATACATATGCTTAAAAGGTCATTATTTAACCTATTAAGCACTTAATTCATTAGTCCTTTCCAAAGGAATCATTCCAATTCCTTATCTAACCATTTCTAATGAAACTTCAACCATGGAATCATCAATTCCATTCCATTCGGCAAAATTCCAGTTTTTATTCAAACTTCCATTTTATTAATTGAAATTCTTAGGAAACCACTTCCAATGGTTTATTCATATATAAACATCATTTATGACTCATTACATGACTGAAACCATTATCTTAAACATGATTTTGAATCCATGGAATCATTTGATTCCAAGTTTTTCCAAAAAATCTCCATTTTTAACATTTTTACATAAAAACTGAAATTACTTAAATTTATCAACTAGTAATGATTTATTACTTCTATTATTACATATTAGACTTATCAAGAACCATTAAAACCAACTTGTTCTTACAAACCCGTTAGTTAGGGTTCTTGAGCTCAAATTCCTATTTCTTGATTTTTAACACATTCAATGGTTACACTAGGTTTATATGATGACTAAGACACAAATTAAGGCTAGGAATCATAGGATAATCCTCCTCTAGCCACTGAAATTTCGAAGCTACAGTAACCCATATACGGGAAATGGGTTAAACAACCCTAAAAACATGTTTACTAACCTTGTAAGGCTTGGAATTACTAATTGAAGGCTTAATTCTTCAATTCCCGTTGCAACCTTCAAGAATCTTCAAGAATGATCATTCGGGAGCTCTCTAGAATCTGCTCCCGTTCATAATGAGGAGAAATCAGATTTTTCTCTCTATATATACTTGGCTACTTTGCCTAATTGACACTTTGGTCCCTCAAGTTCTATCTTTTCCACAATGGCACAAAAATTCATTTTATAACATTATAAGTTTTACTTTCTTTCATTCTTACCCCAAAATTATATTTTCTTTACATAGAAGTCATTTGTATGCCAAATGACCATTTTGCCCTTTTTTACCAATTTCTACTATTATGACATCGTTCAACCCAAATTTTACATATGTTTATTTTATAGGTTTTACCATTATTTTCGGGTTCTTACAATGTTCATGGTCAAGGAAAGTTCTTTGCCATAAAGGTTGCCACTCAGCCTAAGAAGAAGGAATATTTTATAAAAGATGTTGAGTGTTATTATTATTGTAAGAAAGGCTATTAGAGAATATCCAACATACCTTGCAGACCTTAAAATAGGGAAGCTGGTGACACAAGCAAGTTAGATATATTTATATGATATGATTTTATACTTTCTCAAAATTCTTGGGTTTATGATACTAATATTTGATGTTATGTACAAAAAGTGGAGAACATGTGAGGGGGCTGATAATAATGACTTGAAAGCTACATGCGGAATTGTTGAGTTATATTTCTAAATTTTAGTTAATTTACAGTTGTACATTAATTTGGGTTGGCTAGTTTTTAGCCTTTGTTTGTAGTAGTTAGTTTTTTCATTCCAGTATACTATATTGTATTTTCTTGTAAATATAATATTGATAAGTTTGAAAAAAATAAAATATGGAAACCCTAGCATCAATGGGATCAGAAAACAGTAATGTGGGTTGGAAATCCAACCTTAGGCTACGCTGCCAATGGCTCACCAGTGCACCAACGACCAGCAGCCCAATGACTAATGTCTGGTGAGGTCCACTTAAGCGAAGCCTACTAGGCCTACCCTATGCATAACCGACCTGGTAGAGCCTAGTAGCTCATTGACTTACCCTGACAAAGGTGACATGTAGGAGCCTCGACGGTGACAATCGCTCGCTGTGGCGACAACGTTTTTATTGAAAATATTTTGGGGATTACATACTTTTTTCAGCAATCTTTCTTTGGTCAATTTCATTAGTCCGGAATTGTTTCGTCTTTAGATTTTGATTAATCGTAATGGCTCCTGAATTAATTTTAGGAACGAGCTTGGGCAGCACACTATCTTTTATTTTTATTTTATTAAATGTGTATGATGTGATTATATGCTTTAATATTGTATATGAAATAAATAAAAACATGAACTTAACTTTTTAATAATTTGTATATTTGGAAAATATGGTAAATATAAAAATTGGTTTTAGATTAAAATTTCATTCTAATCTTGCTTTAACGAAACCACAAATAGTGTCATCCAATCAATGGAACAACTTGCACTTAAAATTCTTGGGTATGGTTAAACATATCCATTTTGCAACCCTAAGGTAAATTTTTGGCCTTGGTCAAACCTAAGCTAAAAGTCACATGTTCCAAATAGATGATTTAATATGGGCCACGGTAATACCCGAGCATGAGGCAATGATGGGACTAAACTTGCCAATTTGACAGTGGTTTTGTTTTCCAAGTGTCACATTAATATAAAATAATTGTATTAGCACGTAGTTGACACTCATTACCTACTGGTTGAACTTATAGTTCTATGTATTATCAACACGATATGACAATAAACTCCAATGCAAATCTTAGCCTGTATAAAGTTTAGCTTTTCACTAACGTAGGTGTGATTAATTTAAAAATGATAAATATTGAAAATACTATAATTGAACTTAACATTTTTGTAGATGACTATAACATCCGTAAACAATCTATCACACTGTTCTCTACTAGAAAAGGAAAAGTTGAATGGCTCTAACTTCACACAATGGTATCATAACTTAAGGATTGTTCTCAAACACGGGAAAATTTACATGTAATTGAAAACCCACTACTAGAGGTACCCTCTGATGTCTCATTTGTTGTCCTACAAAATACCTAGATAAGGATATTTGATTAGTAGAATAAAGTCGCATGCCTTACGCTTATAAGCATGATCCCAAAACTTTAAAAGGATCTAGAGGACCTTGATGCATATTAAGTGCTATGTGAGCTAAAGAACATGCTTCAACAACAAGCCAATAGGAACTGTTTAAAATTGTTCCAACACTCCACGTATACAAAAGGGAGAATAATCAGTCGGTTGGCACTTACGTCTTGAAGATGAAGATCTATATTGATAGATTGGATAAACTTAATTCATCATATCTACTAATGAATTTATTAAATACCATTATCTGATGAAGCTTGTAAAACATATAATGCCTTCAAGAATGAAGTAGAAAAACCAACTCGATAAGACCATCAAAGCCATCTGATCTGATAGTAGTGGAAAGGACATAAGTCAAGAATTTCTAGACCATCTAACCAATTATGGGGCCGTCACACATTTTACTTCACCTGGTACACAACCACATAATAAAATGTACGATGAGAAGCATCATATCTTATTATATATGGTCAAGTCCATGATGTATTTGGCTACACATCCATTAACCATTTAGTGTCATGTCTTAGAGTTTACTACACACAATATCAATATGGTCCCCAAAAAAGAATGTAAATAAGACACCATCTAACTTATATCATAGGCAAGCACCCAAATTGTCTTACTTAAAGGCCTAAGGTTGTAAGGCTCACATAATACGTGAAATCTCTAAAAAACTAAAGTACAGGACAAATGAGTTTATTTTTGTAGGATAACCAAAGGAAACAATGTGATACTATTTCTATAACCCTGTTGAAAACAAAAAATATGTTGCTTGGAGTGCTGAGTTTCTAGAGAAAGGTATCAAGTTACGAGAAGCAAGTGAGAGAACTGTAGAACCTGAAGAAATTCATGAACCAAAAAATACAACACCTTCTGATAGTTCTAGTAAACAACGTATTGAGTCACATCAAATAGTTCTAGAGGCACTATGCATGGCACACAGCTTTTTACAGATCAGCGAGGGTGTCTTAACATGTTAAGAGATATTAATTTCCCATGACTGATGAGTAATTAATGAGATCATAGAGATCCTAGTAACTACCACGAAGCTCTATCAAAACTAAAATTAGATAAATTGTTGGAAGCCATGAATGCTGAGATACAGTCCATGAATGACAACCAAACTTGAAATTTGATTGGCCTTCCACAAGAAATTAACAGTGGTGGTTATAAATGGGTCTCGAAGAAGAAGATTTATATGGATGGGAAAGTACATACCTTTAAATAATGACTTGTGGGAAATGGCTATATGCAGACTCATGGTATACACTATGAGGAAGCATTCTCCACAGTTACGAGCATTAAATAAATTAGGATTCTGATTGCCATAGTCACGTATTATGACTATAAGATATGGTAAATGCTTAAGATTGCTTTCTTGAGTAGTAACCTAAGCAAGGACATTTATATGGTGTAACCAGAAGGGATTTATAACACCTTTACTTTACCAAATTTTTTGCTTGACACAATTGCACATATGGTGCAACTCAAAAGTGTAATTTTACACGGGCTGTGTTTTTTTTCATGTGCACTCTGAACATATAGTTTTTCTGATCGGGAAAGTTACACGGGTCGTGTAAGTTATGTACATTGTTACACGAGGCATGTAACAATGTTTACCATTAAGATAATTTCCATGGGGGTTACAAACTAGTACACTAACCACATGAAAGTATTTTTAGGTTTACAAACCTTAATATCATACATGTTTACCATTAAGATAATTTCCATTTTTAAGTCCCAAATCATACTTGTTCTAGTCTTCCCAAAAGTCGTATGAGTAGGCGATGTCACTACTAATTGCTTCCAATACTTGGATACATGTCATTTAAAATAAAAGGCAATACATAAGACTTTTTATCTAGCGAGATACATAAGTTTTAGACACATAAGCATTTAATCATTTTCAATTATATTCCAATTCATTTCAAATCATTTATAATAAAGCATAAGTTGATAAACATATTTTTATGCACAATGCAGTGCATGATCCCCAAGCACATACAAGTTTTGGGGAGTCCACATCCCTATGACCGAAATTGCTAGCACCCCCACTTAGGATGAACATATCATAACCACCTGATGACTATGTTAATATAGTCATTCTTGCATCATCCCAACTTTATTTCAATGGTTAAACAATCATTGTAAAAGCTTAATAATCATCCATTACATTTTAGTCTTTTTGTTCCATTTTGACCAATTAACCAATTTTTCCCAGTAAAATATCATTTTCTTGCATACTTGTGCTAACTCAATGTCATTTAATCTAAAAATATTCCAAAATTTATTTGAATATGTTTCAATAAGCATTTGGCCTATTTTGGACTTTTTCCTAATTTTTGACTAAGTTAGCTATATTTTCCAAAAAAAAAAGGTGTCAATGCTAGCATTTTAGTGATCTGCTAGTTGTTATTTCAATTTGAACACAATCCATTAGTATTTTAGACTTGATACAAAGTCCAATACATCATTTAAACTCACTCTAATTCTGCCACGTTTTGACACTTTTACATATTTAAGCATCTTACTTTCTAAAAATGTGGTTTATTGCACTTTAGAATGCGTTTGATATGATTTGCATGTCAAATATATTTCATGCATTCATATTAATTCTAAGAATACCAAACATCTTTCATTTACCCATTTATATCATTTTTGGCAATTTGGCATATTAAAGTTTTTGGAAACAGAAACTATTTTAAAACTTGTATTTAACCACATATTGTTTTAGTTAATCAACCATCAGTTGTGTACTTGTGGAGACAGAGAGGGTATCTCCACAAAATTGGATTAAGCTCTTGGTGTAGAGGCTAACCACTATGCATACATGTGTTCATCTGCTTCCTTAAACTGTTACAATTTTACATTTTACATATTGTTTGTATTATTGTAATTGTTGGTTGGAATTTGTATTCTTGAAGTACTTTGTATTTTATTGTTATCAATAAAGAATTTATGTTTATATTTATTAACTTTGTTTGGGGAGTTTAAAAGTTTGTTAAAATTATCTAAATTTCCATTAGCACACACCCACAAGGTGCACATGTTGCGTGAGTTACCTCTATTCACACTCTTATTAACACGTCAACTATTTGCAAAAGGGCACTTTCTTATATGAATGTCAATGATACATATCTTAACATAAATCTATTTAAACAAGTCTATATGAAACCTCTTCATGGTGTGTCCTAAAAGAGCATTAAGTTTGGTTGAAAAACCAAGTGTTATTATTCGCTTGTTGTGATTTATATTTTCACATAGACCACCAACACATGTATTTTCACATAGACCACCAACACATGCATCATCATCTTGCTTTTAGATGTTGATGACATAATTATCATATGGAGTGACACTTGGTTATATAAGTTGATATCATGATTATACTAAGATTAAATAATCTCTCCATCAACATTTTGAAATGAATGACGTGGGGTTACTTCATTAACTTATAGGTCTTAAAGTTTTCGCACAAGAACAAGGCATTCACTTAAGTCAAACAAAATACGCTTTCGATTTTCTCTTTCGAGCCGGACTTACAGAAAACACAATTGCTTTTACACATCTTAAACCAAATCTTTAATTGAAACCTAACGATGAGTCACTTCTATGTGATCCTACCCTATATCGCCAACTAATAGGAACCTTAGTTTACCTGATATTCACATGTCAAAACATTGTTGATGTAGTTCATGTTTTTAGCCAACTCATGGAGTCTCCACATACAACTCGATATGTTATTGTTTCACTTATTCTCTGGTACATCAAAGGCTCAATGTTCAATGGCGAATACCTTTCTTCAACATCCTCTATGGATTCATATAGATACTCTAATTCTGACTAGGATGGAGATGTTATTGATCATCACTCCACTACGAGGTATTGCTTTTTTTATCGCTTCCTTCCTTATCTCATGACAAATTAAGGAACAATCGATCACAACCCCTTTCACCGAAATTTAATATCATGCTCGTTTCAGCGCCACTCAAGAGCTAGCTTATATGGCGTATCTCTAATATGGGTTTTGTTCAATCATCGCCCATGGTTCTTTGGTTTGGCAACCGAAGTGTCATTCATATAGCTCACAATGATGTTTATCACAAACACACCAAGCATATCGAGATTGGCTGTCATTTTGTTCGACAACATATTGTTGGTAATACCGTACGTTTGTTGTTATCTCCACCATGGCTAATATATTCACCAAAGCTCTCCTACCAAACTGTTGTCATCTCATACTTTTCAAACTTAATTTGATCTCTTATCAACCTCAATTTTGAAAGAGGTGATAACATTTATATACATGTAGATTATATATGGACATCCTATTTAACAATCTCATTCTAGTTTGGTATTTCATACCAAAACTATCATTTATATATAAAAGAAATAGTTGCTTTTTTTGGTAATTCGTTACTTAAAATGGAATAATTTAGAAAAAAAATTGCAAGAAAAAAGATTTGTATTGCCGAGTACATTGTCTTCCCCCCATCCCACTTCCGGTGCTCTCATACCTCCATTTCATATTTTCACCCACCGCCACTCTCTTTCTCTGTTTTTCGTTTTTCCCAATCTCGCTCATGCGAGAATCTTCAATCTTTCCACCCCATTTTTCATCACCAGCCACTTCACTAACATAATTCACAAAAAGAAACCCAATTCCAGGGCTACAATATTTTCAGGATCTGTAACCTTCCCTAGATTTCTATGTTTCCCAATTCGGAAACATGACCTACTGCGATTGATTTGATTTCAAAACCGAGGAAAACAACATGTACGAGATTGATTGATATGAAAAGGGATTCTTTCTCTCATCTTTAATAATGGGTTGTTAGGGTTAAGTGATCGTGGTTGGGTTACTCGGGTATTCAATTTGAGATCTGGATGATAGATTTTGAATTCAATATTGGATAAAGAAATTGATCGAGACAAGATGGATATGGATTATAATGGCGATGTGGGTCGTCTTGACCCCGAATTGTTACAGCTCAATGAAGTGTCTTCTATGGCTATCAAGTCAAATTCTTATGTTGCCGAGAAGCTCTTCGAGCAATGGCTTTCCCTTCCCGAAACCACTCTTTTGGTAATTAATATAAATTTAATTCTCTATCTTTCGTAGAACGCTTTCCCTTGTGATTTTTTCATTTCGATTATTCATGTTTCCTTTATCGTCGATATTGCCAACAACAAGGTGACAAATTGATAGTTGATTGATGGTGAAATTTAATGCCATTATAGCTGTAGTTTCTTTCGTCTAAATTGGAAATCTACCATTTTACTTTGGGTGTTAAAGTAATGGTGGCTGATGTGTTTCTTCAACAGTTTATTTATTTCATTTTACAAGGTAACAGGAAAATTAAAAGAATATATCATAAGCTATAAATTTATAAGTTTCTTTTGTCATTTAGCCATTGCTGAATAAGTCCATTGTCCATGATTTATTGTTAATGGTAGAATCTATATGGAGTAATTAACTGTCATTTCTTATCATAACTTCCAATTTTCTATCTCAAAAGAGCATATCAAGTATGCTAAATCTTCAAAAATAGAAGGTAAAGTAAAGCAAGAAAAAAGGTGATTTTAACTATTTTTTATGACCAACTTTTTGTTTTATAAACATTTCAAAAAGAAAACCACATTTATTTTGCAGCTTATAAAGAAGCAGCAGCATATGCTTCAAAATATCTTCAATTATTGATTCTTGTTTTCTTATGTTTCAATCTTTATTTCCATATTCATCCCTCTTTTTTACTTTATATTCTATTACTTGTATTTTGTTACGGGACTTGGGTATCGTTGTTGTTGATTGATTGTATTTTTATACAACAAGCACTTTTTTCATCTTTAATTTGAAATCAATAACATCAACAGTATTGATCAGTATTTCTTTTCTCAAAAATTGTTAGCTACATTACTTGTATCATTTCATTAAATGCTTGATAAATTAACCACATAGTCCTAATATCCAACTTTTTACCAAGAAACATGATACTTGTATCCCTTTTGTGGTACATTATTACTTTTAGCAAACTATAAAGTTTTATGATGAAAAAAACTTATTTTGTTTTTAACATTTTTTGGATTATAGGTGAAATCTTTGGTAAACAAGGCTAAATCAGGCCTTACATTGAATGTATCTGCAGCAAGTTCAAGCCCTAAATCTGCATGTAGCAACTCTGTGCCACCACTTTCACCAAGAAGTTCTTCTTCTGGTTCGCCACGTGTCACTAAACAAAGGGCGGGCCCCTCTGTTTTAAGTTCTCCTTTGAAAGTAGTCAGCGAGCCAGTCAAAGAGTTCATACCTCAGGTTTTAATTTTTATAGCAAAAAGATTCTTCATTTTTGACTTTTTGTTTGTAAAAATTGTTTTTGTTATTTTTTTTTTTTTCTAGAATGTTCTAGATTTAACTATGGTGTTTTGTTTGTAGTTTTATTTTCAAAATGGGCGTCCACCACCTAATGAATTAAAAGATAAATGTTTGTCAAGAAGCAACCAGTTCTTTTATGGTCATGCAGATGGACTATCTTTGGATGGTAAGATTTAGATATTTTTTTTTATTGTGTTGACCGGATTTTATTATTTTATTTTGCTAATTTAGTTTAACTTTTTTGATGAATGAATAGAATTTAAGCCTATTACAAAGGAAGTATGCATGCTGCCATCTTTCTTTTCTTCCACTCTTTTTAAAAAGATTGATGTTGCTAGCACTGGCACTGTAACCAGGTGAGCTTTTTTATTTTTTTGCTGTTATAAATAGTTTTAAAGTGAATTACAGATTTACATCTTTGGTCCCTGAGCATAACTGACTTTTTCAAAATTGGTCCCAAAAAGTTTTCTTTTGCAAATTTGGTCCTTATTTGAGGTTCTTGAAACGTTTCGGTCATTGTTTGTAAAATGACTATTTTTGGTCCTCGTGTGTTGTTTGACTTTTGCAATTTTGTCCCAAAAATATACTCATTTTACTTGGAGTAGGGACCAAAAGTTAAAAAAAACCTCAAATAAGGACCAATTACCAAAATTGAAAATTTGAATTTTCCGGACCAAAGTTGAAAAAATCGGTTATACCCAAAAATGTAATTCACTTATAGTTTTATCTGAATTCAGCTTATTTCTATGTTTTGTGCTACAAAAAGAAAAAAAGAAAAAAAAAAAAAACCATGGATGCATTTTTTTACTAATTATTTATTTGTGTGAATTAAAAATACTTCCAGGGATGCATTTGTGGATTATTGGATCAATGGCAACATGCTGACAAAAGACACTGCAACTCAGATTTATACATTATTAAAACAGCCAGATTTAAGATATCTAACTCAGGCAATTCTTTTTGTTTAAAATTTAAATTTTAATAATTCCACTTTTTGTAGTTCTTTCATTTGACTAGTCAACTTTGAAATAGGAGGACTTCAAGCCCATTCTTCGTGAACTTTTAGCAACTCATCCAGGATTGGAATTCTTACAGAGCACACCCGAATTTCAAGAAAGATACGGTAATATACAATTCTTTTTATCACAATTCTTGAATAATTCCTTCTTTTTTCAAATATATTTTTTTAACATATTGTTATTGGCAGCTGAAACGGTAATATACAGAATATTTTACTATGAAAATAGAGTGGGAAATGGCCGTCTTACCCTCAGGGAACTGAAACGTGGAAAGTTAATTGCTGCAATGTTGCATGCTGATGAAGAAGAGGACATAAACAAAGTTTTGAGGTAAAATACTAAAATATTACATGTTATTAACTTAAAGGGTATAATTGTCTTTTCTCCCCACAGGTTCTTCTCTTATGAGCACTTTTATGTAATATATTGCAAATTCTGGGAACTCGATACAGACCATGATTTCTTGATTGATAAAGAGAACCTTATAAGATATGGTAACCATGCATTGACCTACAGGATTGTTGACCGAATTTTCTCCCAGGTTTATAACATTTTTCCTTTTTTTTTTTTTTTTTGTAAAATTAATTAATTTCTTCCGTGGTCTTGATCGAATTTTATATTTTTTAGGTTCCAAGAAAGTTTACAAGTGAAGTTGAGGGCAAAATGGGATATGAAGATTTTGTTTACTTTATTTTATCCGAAGAGGATAAATCATCTGAACCTAGCCTCGAATACTGGTATGACTGTTTTAACTACTTAAGTTGGTTGCTATTTCTAAAATGGAATTTTTATTTTTTTTATTTATTTTTAGGTTTAAGTGCATAGATTTGGATGGAAACGGGGTGCTGACTAGGAATGAATTACAATTTTTCTATGAAGAACAATTGCATAGGATGGAATGTATGGCTCAAGAGCCTGTTCTTTTTGAGGACATTTTATGTCAAATAGTCGATATGATAAAACCACAGGTACCTACCTACCAATACCTTCATTTTTATTTTAACTAAACTTTTATAATTTATACAATCATCTTCATTTATATATACTTAACAGGAAGAGGCTTATTTTACGTTACATGACTTAAAAGGAAGCAAGCTCTCTGGTAGCACTTTCAATATCCTCTTTAACCTCAATAAGTTCATGGCCTTTGAATCCCGTGACCCGTTTCTCATTCGCCAGGTAAGCAATCTCACAAACTAACCAAGGGTAAAACCGTAATTAATGTTTTTATTTTGTTTGAAACAGGAACGCGAGAACCCGACATTGACTGAATGGGATCGATTTGCACATCGGGAATATATTAGGCTTTCAATGGAGGAAGATGCAGATGATGTGTCTAATGGTAGTGGGGATGTATGGGATGAGTCTCTTGAGGCTCCATTTTGAGAGGTATTCGGGTCCAAATCGGGTCGACCCATTTGGGTTATGGGCCGGGTTGTTGGTGCATATTGTTTCTTGAATTTATTTTTCATGCAGGTGAAGTAGGACCGGAATTATAAGTTATATGCTTGGTGGAAGGGGTACTATACCATAACAAGAAGTTGACTCTCCGAGTATTTTTGCGAATTTATTTTTAAGCATTTTCATTTTAATTAGTTTGTTTCTTGCTTGGACTGATAGATGTTCTTTTTTTGCGGTTATAAAATTTGATCAACGTTTTCTCAATGGGGATAGCGGGTTGTTTTTTATGTAATGTTACAATTGAATTTTCTGTATGTAATATCTTCTTTGAAGATACGGGTTCGTATGCTTGTGCTATGCTCCATGTTCGCAATAATATACAAATTGTGTTACGTAAAAGAGTGATGATTGTGATTAAAATTCTTAATGAATTGATTAAGGGGTTGTTTGGTAACATTTAAATGGAACCATTCAAAATAGGTCAACATTTAACTTATTTGGTACAGTATATGAACGACCTTCTGAAAAGATAAGGTACCTTATATTCTCCTGTAATAATATTTATTACTGGATTAAATCATTATATGGGAGGAAGTGTAGATGATCATTATACTTGCTACAGGCGGGAGAGAAGGTGTTCACCGGACAAGCCTTGATTTGAAAAACAGTTGAAAATGTAGAAGTGATCCGAGAAAGAATGTTGGCGGCCTAAACCATCAAAAGAGTTATGCAAACTTAAGGAACCGTCTGTGTTTTTGAAGTAGGTGTGCAAATCTTGGAGATGACTCTTTAGATTTGGCAAGAAAGGAAAATTAAATCCAAGGTACCTCAAACTATTTACAATTCTAGAAAGGATCAAGAAACAAGCTTACAGACTATAATTATCATCTGATCTCTGATGATCTTCGTAATGTATTTCGTGTATGCTATATGAGGAAATGGCTTGTCGGAAAACTGGATTTAGTACCTTTTAAAGAAACATGACTAGATCATGAAAGTAAGTGACTTGTAGAATAGCCTAGCGAAATCATAAACAAAAAAAAAAAAAAAAAAAAAAAAAAAAAAAAAAAAAAAAAACTGAGAAGAAAGATGATGATCTACTCCTCACCAAGTGGAAGCATCCAAGATAATCAAAACTTACTTAGATTTACGATTCCGAGGACAAAACCATCCTAAGAGGTAGATTATTGTAATACCCGTATTTTAGGGCTAGAAAATTTTGGCATTTTAGAACAAAGTATAAATAAAATAAAATAAAAAATTTCTTTGAAGACTAAATTATTTATACATCTAAGTTCAAGTTCAAGCCTAAGCCTCATAATCACCTTCCTTGCTCTAGGACATTGTGATATATTTCTCCCATGTATTTTATGTTTAATTTGATGGATTTTACTTATCTCCTCAAAAACATACACCATTGTATATCATCTTGAGTTCTTTTCACGCAACCAAAACAAAATCAGATGGGGTTAACACCCTTCTTGTTGAAGGAAAATACAATAACCATATATAAGCTTTCACACAATAGCTCCATCATACATTTATACTCAACTTTACTCATTATAACAATTTTCATGGCAATCACTTAGTTTCTTAAAAAGTAAAAAGGTTCACACTCCTTTCAGTTACAAGATGTGTGAAAACAAATGAAAGGTCAAATCGCTTGTCCTTATGCGAGTAATGGAGAAGCTTGCTTACTTTGTCACTTGTTAGTCGAACCATTTCATAACCGGTAAATCCATGACAATAACCAAAGTTAAACCATTTCATCTTATTAAAAGTAATCATGGTGAATGCGGTGGTTGTGATAGATTTTCCTATAAAAAATATAAAGTACAACACTTTATACCTTTACCCAACGCTAAATATTGACTCCCGCCCCATAAATTGATATAGAATACGCTAGTACCCGTAACCACATTCTCTAAAATAGTATATTGACTTAACCATGATGTGACGCGTTTGTATAAACTTCCATAAAAAGTTGACTGACTTTGGTAAAGTTCCAACTACATAAATTTTCCTTAAATGCATATTTATTCGTTGACCATCTTCACATTTAGCAATACTTTCTACCAATATTGTGTGTGTATATATGTTTATATGTTGTAAGGGATCTTGTAGAATCACCAAACACAATGACGCGTTCAATTGTTAAGTACCAATTTATGGCTAATGAACGAGCAAGGAATACAACCTTGCAGAAGAGGAAAGCGAGTTTGTTTAAGAAGATGAACGAATTGAAGTGTTTGTGTAATGTTGATGCTTGTCTTGTAATGTATGAGAAAGATGAATCTCCACCTGAAGTTTGGCCTTCGGATTCTGAAGCACATCGTGTGGTGAAAAAGTTTAAAAATTCAAGAATCATTGGTGCAAATGCTATGATTGATCAGAAGGCTTTTCTCCAAAAGAACATAACCAAGATGAAGAAGCATTTGGAAAGGGAGAAAGAGAAAAATGTAAAACGTGAGATGGTAAGATGTTTGTTTGATGAAAACAATCAAGTGGATTTGGAAGGATTGAAGGGTTTTATTGAAAGTGAGATCAGATTGATTGATGTTTTGATCAAGAAGGCTTTTGAGAAGGGCAAAGAGAAGGTGGTTTAGAACTTTCTTTTTTGGGATATTTATGTGATTAATCAATAGATATTAAAGCTACAATGTTCTATCTAAATAAAGCTATATATTATTTGATATAGAGTTATTACATTGGTGCTTAAATTGTTTTTGTCCATGTGCCAGACTAATTTCTCTTCGAAGCATTTTATCAAACAGGTTGCGTGCATGTTTTCTTTTTGGCACCCCGTTTTAGTAACTCCCTCTGAAGCATTTGATCGAACACTTTGTATGCATGTTCCTTTTTCCTGCACCTATTTAGTAACTCTCTTTGAAGCATTTTATCGAACAGTTTGTCTGCCTATTTCCTTCAAGGCTACAAGTAACACGTTTAACATAAACCAATGTCAAGAAGAAGAAGAAGAAAACAGCATCATAAATGCAGAGAAAAAGCAAAAACCCAAAACAATTTTCTCGAACACAAACATGTTTATTACCAATTTAAATTATTTCTACCAAACGTTATGAGGAAAACGAAAACAACCTACAGAATCAATCTCCAAGTGCAGAAGCCCTAAAATCTTAAACAACTTTCAGCAACAGGAAGAGAAACGGAGGAGAGAAACAAAGTTCAAAATGAATCGAGACAAATTACGACATGGATGCCTCATCAGGTCTGGCACGCTTTGAAGGACGTGGACTACATCCGTTGTTAACATCTGGTACTTCTATTTCAGAGGTTGACTTTTCCTTTGACTTGTCAGTATCTTTATCTGATACGCATCGATCATCATGATTTGAAGCTTTTGCTTTTTCAGTTTCAGGGTCGTCTTCATCTGGATTAGATGATGAAGCCTTTAATCTTCCGTTTTCCATCTTTCTTTGTTGCTCAAACATCATTTGAAGGTACTTTCCTTGTTCTTCTATTCTTAACTGTAAATTTCTCTGGATCTGAAAGGAAAAAAAAGGACAATTATTATAAAAATTCAAATTTCTACACAAAAAAAAAAAAAAAAAAAAATCATTTCGATGTTATTTGAAATACCTCGAGCTGTTCATGTAATTGCTTTTGAACTTCCATTTGCAGTTTCAATGCATCAGTGAACCCCAAACTCCTGTCATCAAAACCGTATAACAAAATTTTCATGTAATAATTATGGATTTGCGTCTTTTAAACATGAGAAAGAGAAATAGACTTACTTGGATTTGATATCCATCGATACCATGTCATCAATAGAAGTCGACTTCTTCTCTGATGTTCCTGTATTACAATTATCATAAAAAAATAAAGTTAACAAAATCATTTTCTATGAAAGATCATGAACATTTTCTAAAATCTATAATGAATAATAATAACAATATAACATTACCTTCAGATAACTCCGGCTTGTACCTAGCTGTTCTATATTTCTGAAATCAAAGCAACAAAAAAACATCAAATCCGAAGTTTGACTTTTCTGGTCAAACCAACAAAATTCTAATATACCTGCAGATGACTTTTCACATGATAAATCGTCAAAGTTTCAATATTCATAAGCTTCAAAACTCCTTTCGGTGTAGCTCCTTTAAGTCAAACACAAAAGTCAGCACACAAGTTCTTAAACATTTTTCTAAATTTATAATAATTACTAAAACAAAAACACGCACTTTCACTACCACCAAGCTGATTGACCGCTTCAACAAAGGATTCATGGAGTTCAGGTGTCCAACGCATGCGCGGTTTAATTGAAGGTCCAGTAGACGATGGACTGCTGACTGGACATACCTCTACACTTGGCACAATTGGCCGAGGAATTATTTGCATTTGCTGCACAAAATAGCAACCTCCTTTACTCTCTTTACATTTTTATACAATTTTAGTTTATTTAAATGGAGGATAGTCTACAGATACCTTTGTTGTATCTAGGGTTGGTACGTCCACATCAGCCATGATGTCACTCCAATTTGAGTCGATGTTATCATCAACACTCATTAATTGGTCGGCCCATTTTTGCCAATCGGTTCCCCTACCGTGGTCGCCGGCCGGAATCAAAGCATTTCCGGCGACATTTTCCGGGAAGTCGATGAGATCTTTGAGTGATTCGGCACTCCATGAAATGTCATCGGTTTGACCGGGTTGTGAATTTACAAAATTAGACATTTGGTTTACTTGGAAGGAAATGGTATCGGTTGAAGAGATGGAGTTTACTGACACCATTTGGTTTTGACTAGTGAATAGAGTGTTTGATAGGTCTTTTTCTGAGATGACAGGTGGCTTTTTATATTTTCCTTCCAAATTGGATGGAATAGAAGATGACATGGCTCTTGAAACACCCATATCATTTAGTTGGTTTTTACTAGATCTTTGAAGGCATACAGGGGTGTTTGTGTATGTCCATTTTTGTCCATTCATAAAACCAGCTTCACTTTTTTTTCTGCTTTATCTGACTTTCTGTATTAAGTCGTTCTGTCTGCAAAAACTTCATGCATTAGTTACTTTCCCAATGTGCATATTCGATTTGTAAGAGTTTGGTAATGAAGGTTAAGTACAATTGATAATTGAAAAAGTAAAATAGCTTCAAACAAAGGCAGACCTTTATGCGCCACTACATGGCTATAAAAACAACAAGAACATTATGATGCTAAAATCAATTGTTTTGATTGAAGATTCCCGCAAATCTAAAATCTTCCTAGAAATAAGAAATTGTATGGAAGAAGGCTACACAACGGCCACAATTTCGAAGTAAGATCAACTAAAATAATGAACAATAGTAGGTGTAAAACCTAATATTTGCATCGATTATATCGAATTCAAAACCTTACTGATTCAACTTGAACTAAGTCGATTTGATGAGACAAAACAATTCCACTGTTCAAATTCTCATATTTATTCCCCAAATTCCCAAAATAACGAAAACCTACAAATACTATTCCATCGAATTCGAAGGAAGAAAAGGATATTAAGTTTCAATCGCGAATTGAATCATAATAGGATCATCGTATCCAAGTAAGTTGCCGAGATGGGGTTTGTGCTATATGTTCACCTCAACAATCGATTCAATCTTTTTCGCTTTTGAGGGTACACGATTTCAATAAACGAAGAGAATAACGAAACAAACCTTGGTTTCGGCGGGGAGTCAAACAAAGATTGTCGTAAGCAACGGGGACGTACGGAACAACGGAAGCAAATTGAACTCCCCAATCCCCAATGAATGGAGTACAGAATGATGATAGACGCAGAACACACGACTTTGAGTTCTTTATGCCTATTTGTACACTCCAGTTGATCGAACGATCTTCGCCGTTCGTATGGATGAATTACGATTGAACGGAATTTGGACGGTGGAGATTAGAGTGTGTACATGATCATAACTTGCGGAAAAACAGAGGATCAGGCTGATTTTAATGGAATGAAAAGGCACCTCATTGAAGTGGGACTTGTTGATTTCCGAATCAAAAAATCATATACATGTCCAACAAAGTTTTTTGAAGTATAATAAAATTCAATTCAGTTTTTCTATAACCTAAAATTCAATAGTTATTGCTATAATATATATTATGGATTTCATATCATGCTACTTAGTGTATATATTGGAGATATCATTATAGATGGTTGATAAGCATCATCAGACAACCTATATATTAAATATGATTTATAATATGACAGCTTAGGTTGTTTTAACTTACATGTATCTTTTATAAAATTTTGAATTTATTGGTTATAAATATTTTCATCACGATATAAAAACTTGATTATGTTTAGGACAACCTAATTTTCTAATAAGTAATAACACGGCTCAAGAGACTATATAAATTTGTTTAACATATTTGAATACGATTGTCATTAATACATTTGTTTCGGATTTAGTCTTTTCACTTCAACCAACCCACATGTGTATATCTTAGAGGTAGCAAAGCACCTGGAAGAGATTGAATTATTATTATGCTACATGTTATTATAAAAATCATATAATTATAACTATGATATTCTTTTAATAAAGTGATTTAGAGAAACTGTATGTATCTAGACGTGTTTTAGGTGTTTAACATATCTGACCTTTTTAATTAACTTCTATAAATTTATCTATTTAACTTGTTGGGAAAAAGCATAAATGTATATAGTTAAGTGATTCTAAATTGTCTTCTCTAATAAATCTCATACACGATTCTTTTTTAATTATGATACTTCGCACATTTTATTCATGGGATTAATGCAAAATGTTTATTTACTTTTGTTTGACATATCATGCTATCTATATATTGGATTCTTCTAATCAATATGGTTCGTGTAAAATGTTTTCCTGTCAAATAACTTTTTTTCTAAAAAATAAACATGATATATTTGCAAAGGTGTGTATTTTCAGATCAACCCTGTCCAATCGATGTAATATAACATGTATTTAGTAGTACCTGTTCTTGAATGATAGGCCACCCCAATATTAAAGCTTATGAGATTCAAATCAGGTACCACTCAATTTTGGAATATGTTCAATTCCAAGCGGTCGCATTTAGATCACATTTATGGTAGTATCATTTGGCCCTTTGCTTTTTGCAAAACAGCGTTCACAAAGTTGGGCAGTAGCATGTCCATTCTAATTAATCAACTCATTTTGACATGTATTTAAAAATATCATTTTTTTTAGTTGTTATTCAATCCCTTTTTACATCAACTTTTTGGTATTATGGTTCAAATCCTATTTTAGAAATTAATTTTATTTTAAGTTAGCATGAAATTACAATTTATGGATTATTATATGATGATTTTGAAATTTTCCATGTATAGAAAAGAAACAGAAAGAGATAGACTAGAAATGACATCCGTTCTGTCGATGTACGTTAGTCTAATCCTCAACCAAACAATTTTGGTCCATGTAATATATAAGGGGAAACCCCTCGAAAAAGCCAACAATTATCCTTTAATGCTCAGAAAAATCATTATGTTATTATATTGTATGATAAAACCATATTATGTTCTAATCATGACTAAAATAAAACTTTATAATTGAAAACCCCTTTAAGAGTTGGTTACCTAGCCTACATGACTTTTGAAAATCGAGCCTATTACCTTCATATACGTGAAAACATATATGCTATTATTTTGTAAAACCATTTTATGTTCTGATTTTGTATGATAAAACATTTTATCTTCCCCTTTATCCCTATATTTTTCTCTTCGAAAACACTTGGTTGGAAACGGATCAGTTGTCAAAATTACGAAATACCTAGTACAGGGAGATTATGCTTTGAAAGTATAGAAGATTTTTCAAAGTGGAGTGAGCCACAAAGCGTAAAGAGTAATGGTGCGAAGCGAAATTAGTCATAAAAAGGCCCAATAAGCAAATTTACAACTTTCATATTTGTAGTTGATCTATTAAGCTTCAAAATTACATAAGATTTGTAAAATCCAAAATGAAAGATTTTTTATGATGCAAGACGACACACATATAATGTGGAATTCGACTCATTTAGTGATTGGTCTACTAATTCAACGTAATGTTTTGTTAACAGAATTTAAACATTATTTACACAATAAAGAAAAAATATATATTATCATTGAAGATTCATAAAGTTTATTAGCTCAATTATTGCTTTGAAATTTGTAACGATTTCTTAATCCTTAAATACACTCCTACCAATGGCTAACAGATATGGTTGTAAACGAACCGAACGAACACGAACGAAGGCTTGTTTATGTTCGTTTGTTTAAGTTAGCCGAACAAACAAACAAACACGAACAGATAAACGAACGAGTTTTCTCGTTCGTGTTTTTTCGTTTAACAAATTATTTTGTACATGTTCGTTCGTTTATGTTCCTGAACATGCTAAACGAACATAAACGAACAAATAATAAACAAACACAATTAAACATATATGAACATAAATAAACATATAATATTGTAATGTAATCAAACACAATTGAAACATATATGAATATAAAAGAAAATTAAATAAACGAACATAAACAAACGTAAACGAACAACATAAACGAATATTCACGAATATAATTGAACATAAAAGGAAATTGGTTGATTGGAATTGAGTATTCCATTGTGGGAATCCATTAAGTGGAATTATGGATGTTATGGGATGATTCACTTGTTTATGACCACTAGAAACAAGTTTGGGTGAGTAAATTGAGTGTTGTTGTCATAATTAACTTGGAATTTGATTCATATATGTTTTCTTAAGAAATAAGAACTTGAATTAATAGTTCTCAATGGATAAGGTCGTGAACAGTTAGGAAATCTATGGGGAATCAGTGCAATTTATTCATAGCCCTTGTGTTTTCATGTGTGTTGAGAATTGGAATGAAGTGGGACTTAGTTTGGGTTAAAAGGGGTCAAAAAAGACCAAAAATCGGGCTTACAACGCATTTTACGTGACCGGCATGGGGACCACCATTGGGTTGGCATGACCTACGCAAATTGACAAAATGAGAAAAGTCTCATGATAACCACGTGACCTGCACAAGTTTTTCCCTTGGGTTACGCGGCCTTCGCCCCTGTGTAACCCACTTTCCTTAGTTATCTTGCTTTGAGTCTTGTGGTTTGGGCTTTGGATTCTCGTGCTTATTTCTATTCTTAGGGCATGTTTAACCTAAGATTTTCCTTATCTTATGAAGCAGAATACCACCATGGAATTTAAAATGATGGTTCCCTTTTCTTGTATAAGAGAGTATAAGTGGTGCAACTTTTGTAGTGAAGTATCAAGTGTTGGTTGCAAGTAGGAGGTGAATTTACCGCTAGTACATGTCATTGTACTTACTACACTATGATTTGAAATGTTAAATATTTTTCAAGCATTTATGTATGCAATGTGATTATATATGTATTATTTGTGCATAGCATAAAAAGGAGTTTTAAAGATGATTTTATCTAAAAGAGTTTAACGTTTTTAAAAGAGTTTTGGGCATGCTATTTGTGCATTCCATATAGTGTGGGGTGTGGGGTTGACTGAGTGATCCAAATATGACTACCCATAAAGAGAGAATTTTTCAGCTACACAAGCTGCGGATTAAGATGACTTAAAGATGAACTAAGAGGTTTTATCCCTAGAGGAGTGGGATTGCATGAGGAGAGTAACTAACCCTCGTGTGGGGTAGTGTGATGGCCACTAGTCCTAGTTTTGTCCCCTTGGGTGATTGTGTGGTATGCTTTGTACTTATCATTTGAAAGCTTGAAGGGATGCGACTGAGGGTGAGTTTAGACGTTTATGAGATTGACTTAGGTTGGGGATCGACCTAAAATAAAACCCTTTCAAAAGTATACGATAGTCGTGGGATGGTTTTGGATTTTTTTGAAGGCAGTGCATATTCTTGTCATACAAAAATACAAGAAAAATGAAATCAATATATCTTGAAACTTCTACATTATTTATTTATTTGAATAACAATATATCTAAAACTAGAAAATTGGATTTTGAAGGGTCGAAGTAGAGGTGCACATTTACCGCTTTAAACCGGTTTCGTTTTTTTTTTCAAACCCGGTTTTTTAAAGAACCAGTTATAGTCCAACCGGTTTCAGTTAAAACCTAACCAGTTTTGGCCGTTTTTTAAATGAAATTGACTCAAAAACCGGTTTTTTAAACCAGTTTGGTTCGGTTAATCAGAAAAAAAAACCGGGGTAAAAAACCGGTTTTTAACCAATTCGGTTCGGTTAATCAGGAAAAAAACCCGGGGTAAAACACTGGTTCGGGTTGTGATAAAAAACGGTTATTTAAAAGCTGGTTAATAAAAAATCGTTTTCGTTTTTCTTTTTGGTTTTTAAAAAAACCGATTTGGTTTGTGGCACATATTATAAGTTCATTAGATTTATAAAGAAATTAACTTTTGGTAAATTATATATATGGTTTGGTTTGGTTCGGTTTGGTTTGTAGCGATTACTCGGCTAGGCGGGGAGTACTCGGACGAGTACTCGGATAACGTAAATTATAAAGAAATTAAATTTTGGTAAATTATATATATGACAAATATTATAAGTTCATTAGATTTATAACAAAATAGATGAATATCAATTAATTTAGGGGTTTATTTTCATTTTTTTCAGTCAACAAACCGAGTATAAGGTTTGACCGAGGAATTTCCGAGGAATTCCGAGGAAATCCGAGGAATTTCCGAGGAAATCCGAGGAATTTATGAGGAATTCCGAGTAATAGCTAGTCCGATTTATTAGACCGATTCTTGAAAAATTGCCAAGGTACCTAGCCAAGTCCGAGTACTCGGCCGAGTTGGCCGAGTTTTGCAACACTGGTTTGTGCACCTCTAGGTCGAAGAATAGAAGAAACTTGTGATATGTGTGTGCTATGTGTGTAACTATGTGTGCATGTGATTGTGTATATATGTGTGTGAATCTATGTGTATGTTGTTGTGTATGTGACTCATTGCTAATGTCACATATAACCCTTGGGATTATTTGTCATAGGTCCTGATGAAAAGTGACAGGCAAGTTTTTCAAACACATTTTACTGCTGCTAATGAGAGGGCACTTATATTGATAGTCAAAGTACCATTAGACTTTACACCCGGAATACCGCCCAGATTGATTATTCTACTGGGGTTGAGGCTCATGTAAACTCAATATAAAGATTATCACCAACACATTGTACATAAGAAAGCTTTCTAATTAGGCAATGTACTTAAAACTCTATCTAATCATAACATTGTACTTTTCATTTTAACGTATTTTGACATTTCATTTTGAAAAATATACCCAATTATAGCAGAGAGTATTGCTTCGTTTATATTGCTTTAATTGAGTATATTTTTCATGTACAAAACTGCGATGACAAGTAATGAAAGTAGGATGTCAAAATAAACACGCAAATGAAAGTATGTTGTTATTCCTTGCATTTATCCTAAAGTAAAAAAATGGTAAAATGCACATCCACCGAACCATGTAATTTAGGGTTCACATGGTTTATCCATATGTTTTAGAGCTGCCACAGTACGTCTACTTATTCACATCTTGCTTCTTCACTTCATCAATGAACATGTGTTGTTATTATTGGTATGCAAAAAGGGCACATGTGTTTATATGCTTAATACGTACTGTCGATACCTATGTAAGACATTCTAAAATCTTATATTGTTTGACGTAAGATTTTAATGGATAATAAAACCAACTAATTATCTAAAATGTGATAAAAACAACTTTTAATTGCTAATGTAATAATATTTTCCAACAAATAGGACACTAGGAAGTGTAGGTTTTTTAAAGAAGTTTTGTTTAGTCGCCTCTTGATTAAGTTTTTTCAATTATTATTTGCTTTTGTTGCCATTTTCTTTAGTTAGATGATCATTTTAATTGTTTCATTATTAATTATTTTGGTCATACTTTATTTTTATTGTAATAAGTCATTAGATTCTTTTCCTCATTACATCATATCGTCTTTACATATACCATAAGCTAGGGGTGAGCACGAGAAGTCGGTAAAATTCTTGAGCACTCATACTTCGGAAAGGTTCAAGATTTGGTGGGTTTTCTTGAAAAATTTTAGAAAAAAATTGACATATTCTCTGCATCATCAACACCATTAGTTCACCTTTTTTTTCCAAGAAATATTGGATGTAGACAAGCATCTCCAACATTGGTCAAAGAAAGAGAATTATAAAAGCATGGTGAAGGGAATGATGACCAAATATGACAAGTATTGGGGTGTCGTTGAAAAAGCGAACCATTTTATGTTTTTCGCGGTTTTACTTGATCCGCAAATGAAATCAAAACTTTTGGAACATATGTTTAGCACTATGATAAAGGAAGAAACTTGGGACAAAGAATTGAAAGTGCATTCCATGGTTCAACAGGTCGAAAAATATATGGAGGAATTATTTACGACCTATAAGGAAAAGTTCGATAACGGTAGATCTTCTCAAGAGGAAAGTTGTAACGCCAAGATACTCTTTTTATAAATATAATAAAAAGGGTAAAATGGTCATTTTACCTTGGAAGGGTAAATTGGTCTTTTGGACAGAAAAGTATTTGGTTTGAAATAATATTTTGAGTTTTGGACTTAAAATGTTATAAAAACTGATTTTTGGTCGTTTTACCACAAAAGGGTAATTTGGTCATTTGACCATACGCGGGACCAAAAATGAAAAATATTGTTGTTTGTGGCAAATGTATAAAGAATGAAAGTTTTATTGTCATAAAACTTGTTTGTTGTGGTCAAAGTTCAATAAAATGGAACTTAGGGACCTAATTTGTAAAATTTGAAAATATAAAAGGAGAAATATCTCCATTAATGTTGGCTGAACATTTGAGAGACACGGGAAGTTTCTTCAAGCCAGGATTTTCTGCAGAATTCGTGAAGATGGAAGGGTGGAATTGGAATCCTAACTTGGAATTAGTGATTCCTAAGTTAAGTAAGGTTAGTGTTTGAATTCTAACCTAAGTTTTTGAGTGTTCTTGATGAAATGAACTTGATGACTGAAATTTCAGTCAAGAATTATATGTTATAATAGCTTAATGCTTCCAATAAGTCATGCTAATAAGGGCTTAATTCAAGAAAATGGAAGTAGGTTGTTATTTTTGATGATTTTGAAATTTTGGGGTTTTGGGACTAAGAACCCTAATTCTTCATTTTGATTGATTTAGTTGTTTTGAATGGTTGAAAACCTTGTTAAAGTATAAGGTTTTAGCCTAGAAACAAACCCCAAACGATTAAGGACTGGATTAAGGACTTAATGGGCCAAAACTGCGTGTTACAGTGCACAAATCGCGGCTGGACAGGAGACATCTGCAGGCGACAGGCGCGGTGCGCCCAAACCCCTGGCGGGGTGCGCCCAGGCGCAGTGCGCCCATGTCTGGGCGGGGTGCGCCCCTCAGACAGGGACTTCAAAATGCTAACTTTTGCTTGGCTTGTCCGTTTTAGCTCAAATTTGGACCATAGGCTCGTTATGGTCTGAAAAGTTTGGGAAAATTTTTATATCGAGTTTTCGACCCCTCGGGGACACTGTAGATCGATTCGAATGCCTCGGTGAATAGTAAAATTCATAAAAAGTTAGTAAACGGAAAGTTTATTAACTAGGCATTATTTGTAAAGATATTGTATTGAACTCTAGTGTATTAGAGTCAATGTAGATGATTATTAACCTATTATCATTTGGTATATAAATGGATAAATAGGTATGGGACAAAATGGTTGTGGTGCACGCAAAGGCAAGAAACAACCGAAATTGAAACGCAGCTAGCATCCAGGTGAGTAATCTCACTGACATCACATATGATATGTGTTGATTGGACTGTTACAGGTTGAAACAGGTTTGGGGGACGAAAATGATGATCTAAAGTTATGGTAAAAAGGCAATACCGGATAAGCCGTGAGTCAATGAAATGACAAGAACGGAGCCGTGAGCCACAAATGATTTCTGGATTTTTATATCCAATGGGTGCGGCCTATATGGTTATGATTTCTGGATTGTATATCCAACCGGTGCGGCCTTCGGGCTATGTCTCCGATGTGGCCTTCGGGCTATGACTCCGGTGCGGCCTTCGGGCTATGTCTCCGATGTGGCCTTCGGGCTATGACTCCGGTGCGGCCTTCGGGCTATGTCTCCGATGCGGCCTTGTTGGCTATGATTTGGTGCGGCCTTCGGGCTATGAATTTGTTACAGGTACATGGTGCGGCCTTTTGGCTATGATATCGGGTATTAAACCCAGTTGATACGGCCTGCGGGCTATGATTTATATATTGATATTGTTTTGGTGCAGCTTATATAGCTATGACATAGGGTGCGGCTTATTTAGCCATGATATATGATGCAGTCCATTGTGACTAAGAAATATGGGACAGAAATGGTTAGAAATGATTATCTGTGCAAATAATTGATGTGGTTTGATAATTGCAGGTTGTAATGAAGTAGCCTGTAAGGCTACAAAATTAGGATGTGAAATCCTAAGAGATATATGGTCAGCCAGTAGGGCTACGAGTTTGGATTCGATATCCGAACAGATATACGAATATATTTGATACATGTTATTTGCAGAAATAATTACTCACCGAGCTTTGTAGCTCATATCGTTTGTTAAATGTCCCTGCAGGTTAGCATGATCCTGATAGGGAAATAGATGGAGTCCGTGACTCGTGAAGTAGGACTCTTAGATGCTGTCAGTAGCAGCCCGGCTTCAAAGGAGACTACGGTATTTTATACTCTCCTTGATACGCTTGTACCCGTTTTTACTAAGATATACCCCTTTGTTATGGTTAAATGAAAAATTTTTCAGGGGTGTTTTGTTTTAAAAGCCGGGTGTTACAAGTTGGTATCAGAGCCGTGGTTTAAGTGAACTAGGTGTCTATAGAGTAGATTCCTGGACTTAAACCCTGAGATAGTAGACATGATGCATAGTTAGGTGTATATAGTTGTTATTATATATATATATAACCTAATTGTTGCTAATTGCTGACGTATAAGAAGTATGAACCGTGAATCTTTATGGAAGACATTTAGGGCGCGAAGCTCTAGGAAATGGATCAACCCTTTATCAAAGCTCCGTAATACGTGGAGAAAAAGGGGACGGAAAGCAGAAAAATACACATGACAAGCAGTAGTAGCTGATGTGGTCAGATAAAGAAATCGGTTGCTTACCTTGGATGATATTCAAGGTGAAAGAACAGTAGTTCAGACTACAAGAAAAGCAGAGATATTAGTGGACTTCTCAGAAGAAGTTGCCACAGACCGGTCCAACCTTAAAAGGAAGGGACCAAAACCGAGCCGTTATGTATTGTGATCAGTGCAGGAAAGGCACTAAGGAAAATTGTAGAGTTGAGACTCTACCGTTGACATGCTGAAATTGCAGATGATAGGAGCAGATTGCTCGAGCTTGTTGTATGGGACGGAAGTGGTTCCAGCGAGGAACTATAGATCACTTCCTTATGACATACTCACATGCTAAATGTGGAGTAACGAGTGGTGAACCCAGGAAAGAAAGAAGAGATGGATGGTTAAAAAGGACCAGTGGTGCCTTGATCTTTCCAGCAGATTATGGAAGAAACTCGTGAGGAGACAGATATGATCTCCGATGTAAATGTTTTGAATATAACTTCGTGTATGTTATATTTGATCCATGAAGCTATGCTTTGGATCGGTGACACTGATGTTGTGATTGGATATTTCATCAACGATTATGGATGAAATTTTGGAAGTAGCTATGGTAGATAGCAAGAATGTTCTAGATATTGAACACCTGGAAGGTAGTTTGCCTAGGATTTACGGGACCGTTTTTCCCTAAAAATCTGAAGCCGATAACTACCAGCGAATCTGAAGCAATTATGCTTATGAATTGGTTAGCAATGAATTATGCTAACATGAATTGTAGAAATAAGAACATTATGGTTCTTAGAACAGAAATGAGCGGATGAACATTCATGGTAAATGACCGTTGTTGAGAATACCGGTTATTTTCCTTTGCTTAAACTCGGAAAAGAGTTAGTAAAGGAATGATTTTGTAGTTGGCATACGTGGTATGGGCCAAGCTAAATAAAGCAGTGATAGTAGTGTACTACTTTAAATAAATTTTCGGATGTTTCTTTTGAAAAGAACTTCCAAGATTTCTGCCAGATTGGCAAGAAGAGCTTATGATTAAGCTGGTCTTGGGAGCCGTTCCTGTTATCTAGGCTCTGTGTTGATTGGCCTCTGCAGAGATGGCAGAGTGGTAAAACAATTGGAAGAAATTGTTTTTGAATTGGGATCTCATATGGCCGAATGTGTCATCGTGTGGAGCCCTATCTATTTGAAAAGAAGAAAGATAAGTTAATGTGTATGTACATTGACTACTGAGAATATGATATTCTCTAAACCAGATTGAATATGAGGTACATTGTACCAGATACTGGAGTTACTACACTGAGTTAAGTGATATGTTAAATTCTCCAAGTATGAAAATTTGGCTAAAAGAAGTTACATATTCTTTGGGCATGTTAACAATGCCAGAGATGATAAAGTAGAACCAGTGGAAAGAATGATACCGTGATAAAACTGGAACCGCCTGAGGAATCTGACTGACATTGTAGTTCCTTGGATTTGGCGGGTTACTATAGGAGAGTTGTAGAAAACTGCTCCTTGATTGCTGGTCAGTTGACTAAGGTTGACTAATAAAAGTGTAAAGTCTGAGTGGTAGAAAGACCACAGATATGTTGTAAAGGTTTGGAATAAACCTTGTGTGAACCTCTAACGTTAGCAATGATGCTAAGCAGAGAAGATGGATTGGATCGTTGAAATATATCCAACTTTGATTGTGGATGCATGATGTTGCAATAGCAACTATGATTTTGGTATTAAGATTTTGAGACACTATCTATATGGTGTAAGGCTTACCGTGTATAAGGATCATATAAGTTTGAAGTACTTAGTTGATCAAAAGAAGCTAAACATGAGATAGCAAAGACATATGGGTTACTTAAAAATTTCGGTTATGAAATCTTGTACCATCTCGGAAAGGCGGATGTGATTATAGATGCCTTGAATTAGAAAGAGTATCTTTTGAAAGATACAACCACATGCGTGAGTGTGGCGAATTGATTTCCTGAGTTGATTCAGGTAGCACAAGAAGAAATGTGCAGGTTTGAAAAAGTGAAAAATGAATGAATGATTGGCTATTGAAAGAAGCTAGTTAGGAACTCACGGCCATTTAAAACCCTTGGTGGTTGTGTATGTGAGTTCCAAGCAATGCGAGATATGAAAATTTACCCTTAAAAGATATATATTTGGGTAGATATGCAAAAAGTCCGGGGCAATACCAAACTGAGTAGGATAATGTAACCTACGCATTGGTGGCCGGGATTAAAGAAAGACATTGAAAGACATGTGAAAAGTGTTTGACTAGTGTGTAACTACAGTCAAATCATTAGAAACAAACGGAAAATTTAGCCGTTGTCGATCCCAAAGAAGAAATGGGACAAAAATATTGTAGACTTTGTAATGAAGTCTTTGCAAGTACCGCATGGGTATGACACCATATGGGTAATTGCAGATTGATTGATGAAATCAGTGTAGATTTATACTAATTAAGGAAGAATTTAGATCGAAAAAGTAGTGAAAAACAACATAGAAAAAGAAAATCGTTGACGTGCACTACAGGTGGCGACTGTATCGGATCGAAACACTAGAAGTATTTGCTGAATTTAGCATTAATTCCTAGAATTGATAGTTCAAAAGTACTAGTAAGTACTGTATAAGAATTGCAGAAATGATAGACGAGGCAAGAAAATGATGCAGACTCTAGAAGATATGCTTGAAAATTGCACAGCAGACCCTAGTGGAAGATGAGAAAATCGCCTATTTTTGGTAGAACCCGTAGATAATAATTGTTTTAGTACTAGCATTTAGATGACTCGTATAATGCATAGTATAGAATACCGTGTTATCCTTCGATTTATAGGATTGAAGATGTGGAACAGCCGTTGGCTAGATCCTAGACGGTGATACAAGTTAAAAAGAAGACTTGATAAATACGAGAAAATTGAAAAATGGCTAAGAAGCAGTAACGGTAGTACAGGAACCATAGAGTAAAACCGTTGCAATTCCAGATGAGGGATGTCGGGGTAATCAAAAGATCCATTGGAAAGACTAGAAATTGAGGTGGGACAAAAAGGAAGGTTAAGTCCTCATTTATTGGACCTTTTCCATATGTTCCACAGAGTAAGAATTTTGGTGTACTGAACGAAGTTTTGTGATGAACTTCAAGATAATTGTAAAGTTTTCTATGGGTCTCATGGTTCTGAGAACATAGATTGATAAATTCTAACGAATCCCTCATGTTGAAATGAGGAAGATAAGTGATTAAGGTGCCCGGGACAACCGGAGGAGTGATATGCAAGTGGTGATATAACCACGAGATTAGAAGACTAGTATGGTTAAGTGCTTAGGCAATACCATAAAGGTTTCCATATGATATGAGAAACCGGAATTGTAACGAGAAAGAAATACCCTCGCTTGATAGTATGATTTCGAGGACGAAATCTTTTGAAGGAGGGGAGAATTTGTAACGCCAAGATACTCTTTTTATAAATATAATAAAAGGGTAAAATGGTCATTTTACCTTGGAAGGGTAAATTGGTCTTTTGGACAGAAAAGTATTTGGTTTGAAATAATATTTTGAGTTTTGGACTTAAAATGTTATAAAAACTGATTTTTGGTCGTTTTACCACAAAAGGGTAATTTGGTCATTTGACCATACGCGGGACCAAAAATGAAAAATATTGTTGTTTGTGGCAAATGTATAAAGAATGAAAGTTTTATTGTCATAAAACTTGTTTGTTGTGGTCAAAGTTCAATAAAATGGAACTTAGGGACCTAATTTGTAAAATTTGAAAATATAAAAGGAGAAATATCTCCATTAATGTTGGCTGAACATTTGAGAGACACGGGAAGTTTCTTCAAGCCAGGATTTTCTGCAGAATTCGTGAAGATGGAAGGGTGGAATTGGAATCCTAACTTGGAATTGGTGATTCCTAAGTTAAGTAAGGTTAGTGTTTGAATTCTAACCTAAGTTTTTGAGTGTTCTTGATGAAATGAACTTGATGACTGAAATTTCAGTCAAGAATTATATGTTATAATAGCTTAATGCTTCCAATAAGTCATGCTAATAAGGGCTTAATTCAAGAAAATGGAAGTAGGTTGTTATTTTTGATGATTTTGAAGTTTTGGGGTTTTGGGACTAAGAACCCTAATTCTTCATTTTGATTGATTTAGTTGTTTTGAATGGTTGAAAACCTTGTTAAAGTATAAGGTTTTAGCCTAGAAACAAACCCCAAACGATTAAGGACTGGATTAAGGACTTAATGGGCCAAAACTGCGTGCTACAGTGCACAAATCGTGGCTGGACAGGAGACATCTGCAGGCGACAGGCGCGGTGCGCCCAAACCCCTGGCGGGGTGCGCCCAGGCGCAGTGCGCCCATGTCTGGGCGGGGTGCGCCCCTCAGACAGGGACTTCAAAATGCTAACTTTTGCTTGGCTTGTCCGTTTTAGCTCAAATTTGGACCATAGGCTCGTTATGGTCTGAAAAGTTTGGGAAAATTTTTATATCGAGTTTTCGACCCCTCGGGGACACTGTAGATCGATTTGAATGCCTCGGTGAATAGTAAAATTCATAAAAAGTTAGTAAACGGAAAGTTTATTAACTAGGCATTATTTGTAAAGATATTGTATTGAACTCTAGTGTATTAGAGTCAATGTAGATGATTATTAACCTATTATCATTTGGTATATAAATGGATAAATAGGTATGGGACAAAATGGTTGTGGTGCACGCAAAGGCAAGAAACAACCGAAATTGAAACGCAGCTAGCATCCAGGTGAGTAATCTCACTGACATCACATATGATATGTGTTGATTGGACTGTTACAGGTTGAAACAGGTTTGGGGGACGAAAATGATGATCTAAAGTTATGGTAAAAAGGCAATACCGGATAAGCCGTGAGTCAATGAAATGACAAGAACGGAGCCGTGAGCCACAAATGATTTCTGGATTTTTATATCCAATGGGTGCGGCCTATATGGCTATGATTTCTGGATTGTATATCCAACCGGTGCGGCCTTCGGGCTATGTCTCCGATGTGGCCTTCGGGCTATGACTCCGGTGCGGCCTTCGGGCTATGTCTCCGATGTGGCCTTCGGGCTATGACTCCGGTGCGGCCTTCGGGCTATGTCTCCGATGCGGCCTTGTTGGCTATGATTTGGTGCGGCCTTCGGGCTATGAATTTGTTACAGGTACATGGTGCGGCCTTTTGGCTATGATATCGGGTATTAAACCCAGTTGATACGGCCTGCGGGCTATGATTTATATATTGATATTGTTTTGGTGCAGCTTATATAGCTATGACATAGGGTGCGGCTTATTTAGCCATGATATATGATGCAGTCCATTGTGACTAAGAAATATGGGACAGAAATGGTTAGAAATGATTATCTATGCAAATAATTGATGTGGTTTGATAATTGCAGGTTGTAATGAAGTAGCCTGTAAGGCTACAAAATTAGGATGTGAAATCCTAAGAGATATATGGTCAGCCAGTAGGGCTACGAGTTTGGATTCGATATCCGAACAGATATACGAATATATTTGATACATGTTATTTGCAGAAATAATTACTCACTGAGCTTTGTAGCTCATACCGTTTGTTAAATGTCCCTGCAGGTTAGCATGATCCTGATAGGGGAATAGATGGAGTCCGTGACTCGTGAAGTAGGACTCTTAGATGCTGTCAGTAGCAGCCCGGCTTCAAAGGAGACTACGGTATTTTATACTCTCCTTGATACGCTTGTACCCGTTTTTACTAAGATATACCCCTTTGTTATGGTTAAATGAAAAAATTTTCAGGGGTGTTTTGTTTTAAAAGCCGGGTGTTACAAAAGTTGTGCAAAAGTGGTTGATTGTGATGACGACAACGAATTTTTGGGTGATTTTCTAAGTAAGGGAGATGTCAACTCGGTTTCCATTGATACCGAGTTTAGAAGGTATTTGAAAGATCCACTGGAGTGTTACAACAAAAAGTTTGACATCCTCAAGTGGTGGAAAGAAAATGGTCATAGATATCCTATTCTCGCTCTGATGGCCAAAGTAATTTATATAACATTTTCGTTAGTTTTTGCTTTAATTAAAATACTGTTGTTATAATTTTTAATACTTTGTTGTTAGATATTTTGGGGATACAAATTTCAGCAGTCGCATTTGAGTCGGCGTTTAGCACATATGGTTGAATATTGGATGATTATCAGACTAATTTGTCGCCGATGATCGTTGAAGCATTGGTTTGCACCCACGATCGGGTTAGGAAGTCAAGAAAACCAATTATAGACGACTTGGACGACATATTTAAAGATGATGCTATTGCTTTAGGTAACTAGTTTTCAATTTCCAAAATAATGTATGTTGTAGTAACTTAGTTATTACATTTAAATACTAACCATATTTTATTTTTGTATTTATGAAGAGATTGAAAAAACGTTAAAGATGGGTGCGAGTGGAAAAGAGACAACGTCCATTGAAGTTTAAATCGGTTGTTTGAACTTTGAAATATACAATGATATTTTTGGCACTTTAGTTTTTAACATTTTATTTGATTGTGTTATTGACACTTTAACATTTTTGTCATTTATGCATGTTTGATTCTCAACATTTTAGTTTTTTACAATGAATTTGCATTTCTATATCTTGGTGGTCCTTTTGGGACAATAACAGGAGGATTTGAGACATAATATGATGAAGGAACACTTGGAAATGGACTTTTAGGGAAAGTAATGGGTGTTTTCCACTATACATGGTGCTTCTCATTATTTTGAAGTTCGCCAAATAATCACAAAATTACAAACATACCTCTATCAATATTCAAAGCCATGCTACGTCTCTTCTTTTATTTCTATCATTTTTGATACATACATCTCAGTAGGGCTAGGTTATTTTAAGAATGACAATTATTGTGTAACTTTGTGACTAGATCTTGACCGTTAAATCAAAAAAATTAGTGGTTATGATTGAGAGGTTAAAATTGTAAATAAAAAGAATATAATTAATTAAATTATTTAAAAAACGGTTATAAGGGCATAATTGACATTTAATAAATCTACCAAAAAGGAAATTCCGAAATTTTTGGGATGCAGTTACATATCTCTTCCCTCTCACCACTGTAATCAATTTCAAAAGCATAAAATACGTTTTCATTCTTGTAAGAATGAAAATTTTGAAACTTTTTATTTTGGTAAAATGTAATTTCATTTTGATGATATGTTATTATCGTAAGATACAATTTCATTATGATACGATTTTGAATATGGTAAGATACAATTTCATTAGAAGTTCTCTTGATATTACATTATTGACAGAATATTTATTCTTGTCAGAATGAGTTCTTAAACATGATATATTATTACAAAATATTCATTCTGTAACAATTCTTGTAAGAAATAAACACAAAATACATGTACAAAAATAAAATTCTCTTGACATCACATTCATTATAAGTTCTCTTGAGATTACATTCTTGACAGAATACTTATTCTTATCAGAATAAATTCTTAACATATTATATTATTACAAAAAAAAACTCATTCTGTAACAGACATACATATACTATAAAACTAGATGATAAAACTGTCATTCTTGTAAGAATAAACATAAAATACAACTACAAAAATGAAATTCTCTTGGGATTATTGTCTTCACTGAAAAGTCATTCTTAACAGAATGAATTCTTAAGAGAATGTGTTTTGTCATAAAACTCATTTTCAGCAGAATGAGTTCTTCAGGAGATGCAAAAGAACAGCTCCTTGACTGTGAATCGTCGCTGGTGTGTGAGAATGATTGTTCCGTGTGATAATGAAGAAATAAGAGAAAAATCAAAGTTTGTCGAGATGATGATTGTTGTAAGGATGATGATCAGAATCGAATTCTTCTTATCCTGATGTTGAAATGCGTAAATGTGGTGGTGGTTTGGGTTAGGAAGCGATTGCAGGTGTCGATAATATGGTCTTGAGGATGATTCTTACCGTATAATGTCGTTTTTTCTGCGTTTTTACTGAATCGGAAGAAGTCTTGCGATAACCGAGCCGGTGGTTTGTTGGCGGTGATTAAGAAGATGAAGGTGGAGGTGGTGGGCGGTAGGGTTTTGTGGTGGTGTAGGAGGCAGGATGGTAGAAATCGGTACACATGATTTTAATGATGAAGACGTGATTAAATGAGGGAGAGTGAGAGAGATAGTTAGTTACCTATATTAGAGGGATCAGTTACCAAAATTAATGGGTTTAATTTAGAATATAATTAATTGAAAAATATTCAATTACTATAATGCCCTTATCCAGATTTTTGAAATGATTGGCTCATATTGAGTCTTAAGGTAACACAATAATTACTGATATATAAATGATCCTAACTCCATCTCAGTATACCTTATATATAAGAACTTGTAACACCGCGTTGACGATTTTTTTTTTTTGTTACTAATACATGTGGCCCGGTTGTTTTTTTCACTTGTAAACGGAATAACAAACGACAAAACATCTAACTTTTTTGTGCCGGTACTACCCGGGTCCGGTACCAACCCGGCACCGGCGATCATACATGCGGGCCGGTCCTCGGGTCTTACATTTTGCTTCACACGGTTCTGGTTCCAACCGGATCGGTTCTGGTCCCGGTTTTGGCCGGGCCGGGCCTCGTGCTCACCCCTACCATAAGCTAATACAAATTACATTATATGGTGGACAATATTACTTATTATAACCTAGTACATCTTATAAAATATTATAAAATTGAGGACAATGACATAAACAAATAATATTATGGGCATGCAGAGATGGAAATAAAATCAGGAGGTCAAAAGACACCATGAAAATAGAGTTCAAGAGCATGTGATCTCCAAGTGAAATCTTCAAAATCACACAAACAAATCCTCCGATTCCAACGCAAAAAACCACATTAAAACTGTAAGAATTTTTAGTAATTCGATCAGTTACAGACTCCCTTGATCTCAATCGAGAAGAAAGTAGTGAGATGGGAGACAATGGAGGCGGAAATCAGGCCATGAAAGCGTCGGCGGACGCAATGTTAACCGTCGCCGATAAAGCTCCCCTTACTTCCCAGAGAAAAGTCCGATCTGATCTCGATGCCAAACTCCCTAAACCTTGTACGTCATTTCTTCAATATTTTGTGCAATTCGAACGATCTTAATTTGATTTAGGATCAAATTGTAGTTTCATTTTTCGATTTAAATCATTTGGGATCGAATTTGCTTTCAGATTTGGCTCGAGCTGTGGCTGCACCAGATACCGATAACGTGAATGGAACGTCATGGGGTAGGCACAAGCACCAGAACATGTCAGTTCTTCAACAGCATGTAGCCTTCTTTGATCAAGACGATAATGGCATCATCTACCCCTGGGAAACTTTCAAAGGCAATTAATTAGTTCTCCTCTATATACCATTTTCAGTTTATAATTTTCCGGTTAAGATCCAAAATTAAACAAGATAAAACAAACGAACGATTAACCAACTGCAATTACAATGCCTTGATCAATTGCTACTATCATTTATCAGGATTTCGTGACATAGGATTCAATATTGTTGCTTGTTTGTTCTTCGCCATGCTTGTTCATGGAGCTATGAGTTACGCGACTCTACCTGTAAGTAGCCGATTACTATTTCTTCGTTTAAAAAAAGCATCTCTAATCTTCAAAACATTGTTTGATCAAAAAATTTCTTGTTATAGACTTGGTTACCATCACCTCGCTTCCCAATTTACATAGAAAACATACACAAGTGCAAGCATGGAAGTGATTCTTCAACTTATGATACCGAAGGAAGGTGAGAATTTTTTATTTATCTTTTCATTAAATCAAACTGATTTCATCATTTCAAAAGCGTAAATAAGCAAAAATCATAAGTATATTTCTGTTAGATTTGTTCCAGCAAACCTCGAGAACATTTTCAGTAAATATGCTCAAACGAAGGCGGACAAGCTCTCTTTTAAAGAACTGTGGCAAATGACAGATGCAAGTCGCAATGCTTTTGATTTCTTTGGCTGGTAAATCTTCTTAGCGACACGTTTTGTTCCTTTCTGCGACGGCTTTTGTCTATTAGCGACGCTTTTATTCTTTTTAAGACACTATTTATATGAATGTTATAGGATTGCAAGCAAGTTAGAATGGGGAGTACTTTATATGCTTGCAAAAGATTCAGAAGGTTTTCTGTCAAAAGAATCTGTAAGAAGGTGTTATGATGGAAGCTTGTTCGAGTATTGTGCAGATATGCAAAAGGACGTTGGTAAAACGGCATGATTAATTAAGGCTTTCTATTTTTATTTTATTTTATTTTTTATTTTGGTTATAAACTTGTACTTTGTGACGTTAAGATTCGGAGTTCTTTAGGTTTCTATCTTTTATTCATCAACTTAATTAGTTATTTCTCATATTCCCCTACCACAAACCATTAATTTGTCAATTTAAGATGATTTATTATTTATTAGGTTCTAAAACATCTAACATCGTTTCCCTTTTCGAATTTTTTCAAACGTCAAAAGTTGTTTTTTTTTTTTTTTTTTTTTTTTGTTATCATCTTTTACTAAGTTTGTTCAAAGAAAGAAAGTTTTCCATATGTGTATTTTGTATATATAACTGCCTACAATTATGTAAATGATGTTTTATTTGTATTCTCATGTAGAAGATTTTCCAAGAAACATACAAACCATATATACCAAACAAATTATGATCAAAATTCACTGAATAACATACAATTATACGATACTTTTAAAAACAATCGCGTAATATCTTCACCAATCTGCACCACAAAGTACAAATAAATTAATTTACCTTTGTCAAAATCCCGATCCGGCACGAAAACTATAGAAGGAATAAAATGTTTATTTATCTACAAGATTCATTCATAACTGTTTAACTTTGATGATGTTGATATTTTAAACCTAAATTGCAGTTTTAGTTTCTAAAATTTTCATTTAAATTTCTCTGGAAAAAAAAATTGTAGTGACAAACACTTTAGAATAAACTAACCGTCACGTTTTTTTCTTGAAGATCTGATGCAATAGCAAAAGGCAGATAATAGAGCTAAAGCGACACCTATACCCACCACAATTGCAACCACCTTTGCCGAACCACCTCCTATGTTGCTTCCTGTAAAAAAAATTGCAACATGATTTAAAAAGTTTACATGTGTATCGTGATACAAAAATGCTTGCAACACTAAAACAGTGTCACAAAATCTCCCATTATTCTACCAAGTTTATTTATGATGCCGTCAAGAACTCCACATGGCAGTTTTTATGACACCTATCATTCGACGTGGCAGTAAATACTTCTCTGGCTTTTTGGATTCACAAAAAGCATTGCAAAACTAAAAAGATTGTTTGATTTGTGATGGGAATCTTGCATCTTTAGTGACGACATCTTGCGTTACTAAAGACTATATCTGTTGAGAAATCTAGAAAACTTAAGCAATGCGTAATAGAGATACATAGATACCTTGAGAATGATTCCCTCCTCCACCCTCGTTCGGTTGCTCGTCGCTATAACTAACAAAGCAATTTGCCAAATAAACCTCCCCGGAATCAGATCCCCAACATTCATCTTGAGCCACTTGAAACGCATTATTTACACATTTGCCACACTCACACTCTTCCAAACTCCCATCACATTGCGCCGCCACATAAATCCCCTCATGGTTCGTAGCACAATGTCCATTCCCACTACTCATTACACACCTTGAAATCGCCTCAAAAGCTGCATCCCTAACTTCTTGGAACCCCTCGAACCCTACTCTCCTCTCACCACATTTCTTGTGTTGCAAGTAATCTTTTTGAACACCGATCAAAACCCTATCAGATTCTGGCTCTGGTTCGGGTTCTAAGCTTAGGTAGCAACCTTTGAGCTGAACCCGAGCCAACATAATACGTGATCCACATGATAATCTTGGGAGGGTGTTCGTTATGCAATCATGGCAGTTTTTGTTTATGAGATCGTGTCGGCATTGAAACATACCGGAGACTGCAAATGTGTCGTCACCGGTGCTAGTTTGGTAAAACTTGGATTTTGAGGATTTTTCCACAAGTTCTTGGATTAGGGATGAAACCAAGTTCTTGGGAAGGCGAGTTTCGTTTTGACATTGTTTGTAAACGAAGTCGGTGTAGTGCGAAGCAGTATGGGATTTTGGTGATACTAAGATTAGTAACGTAAAGCTGAGGAGAATTGATGGAAATAAATGAAGGGTTTTTCGTGGTTTTGACACCATGGGAATGATGTGATATGTCGTATACTCGGATCAGATCAAAAGATTCAAAGATTGAAGATTGTTGCTTTGCTAAGGGAAAAAATTGAAGGACTAAATTTCTTGGTTGATGGAAAGGTTATGGTTGGAGGAGTTTGATGATTTTGTGTGGTTTTTCCCACCCAAATCCAACTAATCTTCAGAATCCTTTGACATAAAACTTGGCTAGAGATGAGGCAGGGATGATTCATTCAAAATCAATATTATATCAACAGTTTATTATAATTTTGTTTAAATTAATATAGGGTTAATTTTGTTTATCTCAATAGGTTTTACAAAATTTCAGTTTTGTTATATTTAAAACTGGTAACATGCGTAGTAGGTAACTTTGTGATTTAGTGATATAGAGTTGTGCTTATATGATGTTTTATTCAAATGAAAACCAAAATAGTAAACTAGGAATTCTATACGACAACTATATGTTAACACTTACGCTGTGTTCTTGAGTTTACTTAAGGAATGGAAAGGAAGGGAGGGGAAGTAAATGTGTGTTCTTGAGTTTTTGTTATGGAAGGGAATGAAACAAGACGTGTTCTTGAGTTTTTTTTTAAAGGAGGGGAAGGAAAGGGTATATAAATTACACTGAAAACCTAACGCCCCAAATATGGGCTGCTTGGAAGGGATCCCTTCCATTCCATTCCATTCATTTCCCCCTCCCTTTACCTTCCTTCCATTCGCTCTCCTTCTTTTGTTTTCCATTCCATTCCCTTTGTAATTTAACTCGAGAACGTAACGTTAGACCAAGAGGTGCCATTAACCTTCAGCCTAAGGGGTTTTAGTGTCACGTAGGCGTCAACTCAACAAACCCTCACTAACCCCTCACCCTTTAAATTGTTGGAAATGGTAGACCCTCACTATCACTTATTTTTTAATTAAATAATTACTTAAAAATAAATAAAATTAATTTTACCAAATAACATTTAATTAAAAATGCATAACATTACAAAATAAAAAAGAGTACACGATAATTAAAATCCTAGATACGGAAAATTAAAACCTGAATACGATAATTAAAACGTAGGTGAAATTTTCACAACATTCCATGCTTCGAGGTGCGTGAAGTCTGTGTTGTGTGTCACCCGATACTGTTATAGGGCTTGCTCAACAATCTCATCATCGGTTGTACCGGTTGTCGGTTCGCTAATAGGTGTAAGTAAATTTGGTTAAATTTACGTAATTTTACTGACAAATTCCTCATTTGTTATTAAGCTGATGCGTACACCGATAATGTATTGTGCCTAATATACTGTGAAACGATTCCTCCATACGTTCCTAGAATTGGGTGTTTTTTCCCACATAGACCTCTTAGTTGATGTTGATGTATGCGGTTGCTAAAGCTGCCTCTTCTCATCGAGTCCATCCCCAACGAATATTTCTATTTCGGTCGTCAGTCATTTTCAATAAAACTTTGTAGCTTGTTTTATATTTTATAGAAAGTTGAGAAAGAAATGTGCGCTTTTTAAATATGGTAGAAAGGTAGCCATTAGGAAAGGAGGAATTACAAAGTTGGACATATTTTGGGGACCAAAATGAAACACCCACACCTCAAATCGTGCAGTTTGATATACCCATGGGAATGCTAAACCCGTGGTCATCCATCCAACCGGGGCGGTGTACCCGCGCGGGTAAAAACCTCCACGGTGCAAACCGAAAGGTGCAGCCTCATGTCACCTGTTAGTCTTAGACCCTATTTGTAGCATCTTAATTAAAAAAATCAAGGGGCAGTCTCTTAATTTTTCAGATTCAGTGCGTTTGGTAGCATTCGAATGAAAACCTCTTAATTTATCAAATGCCTTTTAAAAATTAAGATGTGGAACTATGTCCGAAAAAAATTAAAAGCCACCCACCCATCCCCTACGCACTCTACCCACCGAGATCACCCTACCCCCACCCATCCCACCCATATCCATACCCAACCCACTCACTCCCACCTTACACCACCCCACCCCTACCCTATCTACCTCACCCTACCCACACATCCCACCCACCATATGTCACCCTCGCCACCTACCCCTTCCTACCTACGTCACCCTAATCACCCACCCACTCCTACCCCTACCCCTACCCCACACCACCCTACCCCCACCACCCTACCCCCACCCACCCAACCCCACGTCGCCTCATACCACACCCACACCCACTCATCCCCTCGCCCTATTCACATTTTATTCAGAAAGAAATAATATAGAAGGGTAAAATAGTCATTTTATTATTTATCACAGCAAATTAAATGTTCCAATCAAACACCATGTTAAAACTTCAGATATTCAAAATTCAGACACTCTTAAAAGTCCAGACCTCTTAAAATTTCAGATCTTAAAAATTTAGATATTGTCAAACAGCCCCTTAGTCCGAGAAACTTTTCTTGGATGTTAAGTTGCTTGTTAAAGAAGTAAAAAGTTTTTGAGCAATGTGCATGCATGGATCGTATGTGTGCATGGATCTTGTGGATTTTTAAAAGCAAACGTTTAATTTGTTTATAATCATATGATTATCAATAATAATAATAATAATAACAACAATAATAATAATAATAATAATAATGAGTTGTTAGGTTTTCAAAAATAAATATAATTTTGGATTCTTTAATTTTTTTTTTCCGATTGAATATTAACTTGGTTTTTTTTTCCTTAAAAAGGCCTTGTATTTTTTTTTCAATTTGACCATTTTAGCATGTTTATCGGTAATCTTCCAGTTTTAGATAACTTTTTTTGGGAAAACCCTCAATTTTTCTTCAAAAAACCCTCACCCTTAACTTTTTTTTTCGAAAAAACTCTCACATTTGAAATTCTTTTTGGAATCTATTTTCAGCTTTCTTGTTTTCCTATTTGAAAATTTTCAATATTAGAAGTATTTTGATTCATAAAAATATCATTATATTCTGTTGGGGCTCAAATTTTAATTCCGTTTGAATCAACCTTTTTGTTTTGACTCAAAATTCTCATGCTCTTCTTTGTTGCTACTTATAATGTTCTTAATACTTTTTAGCATTAGAATATGAAGAAAACGCTTGATTTGTTGTAGGTGATGAACAACAGTCTAAGTTGGTTTGGTATCTTAGATTGTTTTAAGAATCAAACAGAAGGATTACATCCAAACACCAATATATGTTTAAAATCCAATCTAAGTTTTCATGTTTATATCGTTAAAACCATTGTCAAGCCAGACTAGACAACTGTTTTTCACCAGATATAATATTTGAGCATACTGGACATAGATTTTGATATTTATTTTACTAACTAGAATCTGACATGATATCTTTCTCTTTGTTTTGAAAAATTAAATATTTCCTTCAAAATTTATCATTAACAACTATCAAAAACACTATAAATAGCAACAACACAAAAAGAATCATGAGCCAAAACAAAAAAGTTGGTTCAAACGAAAACAATTGAGTCTCAAAGTAATATAATGACATCATTATTGATCAAATCACTTCTAATATTGAAAATGTTTCCAATGGGAAAACTTGAAAACTCAAATTAGATCTAAAAATAAATTGGCAACCGTAAGGGTTTTTCCAAAAAAAAAAAAGTTGTTAAATGTGAGTGCTTTTTCAAAAAACAATGTTGAGTGGTTTTCCAGAAAATTGTCTAAAATTGGAAAATTACCGGTAAACCTGTTAAAAGAGTCAAACCAAAAAAAATGAAAGTGTACTTTTAGAAAGAAAAAGTTAAATTTTAATCCAAAAATATAGTTGTATATATATATATATATATATATATATATATATATATATATATATATATGTTATAATTATTACATCTAGTAGATAATGTACAATGGACCAAATTGGATGATAATTTTCAACTCTAGATAAATCATCTTACTATTTATAACTATTTGATGATACATGAATAGAGTCATTTGTAGTATAAATACCACTTGATATAAAGAATGAAAAACACACCAATTTGAATACATCTTGTAAAGTGTTCAAATTATCTCCAAGTCTCTTACTCTTTTATAAAACTTTAGTTTAATTACTTCAAATTTATAAGCAATGTGATTAAAAAAAGTGGAAACCAAACCTATCTTAATCAAGGTATGTATCACTTAGTAAAAATAATAATCATAATAAATAGTTTCATCATAAAATGCTAGAAAAACAAAATCAAACAACAACTAAATAAACAGAATGGCATATAAATAAATAAATGAATGAACAAATTATACTAACAAAACAAATAAATAAAAAATCAAATTTCATGTACCAGTCCATATCCATTTACATCATATAACACCGGTCACACATATATTATAAAAACAAATAAAATTATTATACTATTATTAAAAAAACAACATGATTTGATACTTGACTTTACAAATTGTATTGGTTGCAACTAAAATATCCCTTTAATTTATCAGCGCACGCCTTTTGTTTCCTGTTCACGAAACAAAGCAACGAAACAATCAAATGTAGCCCATTGTATTGCATGTAACGCAATACTGTATTATACATTTTTAAAGAAGATATACTAGAATGCCACCATCTTGACCGTCCATCTAATCTAACTCCACACATAACATAACAATATAATCATATTCTTATTTCTTAAATCAAAACTCTTCCTAACTCGAGAAGAAACAGTCCGACCGAATTCCGTTCACGCAACCCAAAACCCGTCTCAAGTCTCAATCACACGTCTTCTTGGGCCCCTTCACCAAATTCTCCTCAATTTCTCGTTACTTTCTTGAATCAATGAGCAACTCCCACAGTTATCTTAGATAAACAAACACAAAAATCTGTAATTCAAGAATCAAGATCTTATCTAATACATGTTTCGCTGGTAAACTTTTTGTTGAGTTTTTTTTGGTTGGACAGTCTACCTGTAAAAACATTAACTTTATGTTCCCAAAAACTAAAATCTTGACCAAACCCACCTCAATTTCCCCTTTCCCACATTGAACTTCTTCATAACAATCCAGGAAAATTGGTTGGGGATTCTAATAAATTCACACACAGGTATAAATATAAATCTTTTATTTTACTGTAGCAATTTACCCACATGCACACCCCTTTTAATTCGAAGTATAGGTGTGTTGTGCTGTGATGTTAACTAGGCTTAAGGTATTTTCAATTTTTGATCATGGATATAAAGATGTTCTTGCAATTTGTTTTCAATCTAGGGTTTTTGGTCTCCTTCCATTATGTAATTTGAGGTTTCTGTTTGATACCAATTTTGGGGATCTGACAAGTTTCATGATTATAAGTCAACTTTTTGCAATTTTTTAACCAGTTACGGTTTTTGTAAATGTAACCCTAGATTTGATTTTGTGATGCATGTTTGGTTCAGTTAGGAATCTGGGTCGGGTCGGGTCAGGATATGTTTGTATTTATTTTGATCTTGATTAGCGGTTTGCGAATATCAAATTTACTGGTTTTTTTGTTTCTTTTATTTATAGGGATAATTAAATCTTGTAGTCATCTTCAACAGTGAGCTGCATTTTGGGGGCAACGAATATGTAAGTTCTTTGAACTTTCTATTTTATTTGTTCTTGCAAATTGAAAATGACAACTCATCTGATTTTACTGAAAACTGAATACGGGAAACAGTTTTCCGTAAATAAACAGAGCCTAAGAAATTCAAGATTTTGCATTTTGTGTTGTATATATTTCTTAAAGAAATCCAAGATTATAATTATTTCACATTAATGTATTATATTTCTTAGGCCTCCCCTCAAAGAAGAGAACCTCGACATTCCATCAATTCCACCAGGTTTCGAGTCTTTTACACCTTTTAGAATAGACAATACTACCCTCGCATCCACAAGTGGTTCAGCACCACAAACGGTAAAAAAAGAACACGAGGTCACATATCACGAGGGTAAAAAGGTAAAAAGGTCTCTTAGGCGTAAAGCAGGGATAAACTACTGTAAAATTGAATGCAATTCAGGAGACGAGTCTAGTTCCAAGCCATTCAATCACATTGTAATAATCCCTTTAAACTTAATTCCCATTTTTCTTTTCCATTTTTTCATTTTTCAATATGTCCAATTATTTGACACATTATTGATGATGCAGGATCAAACTTCAAGATCCCGCCTCCCAATTGGGGTTACACGTGGGTGTGAAAAGTGTAGCAATTGCCAAAAGGTTTGAGCTTTCTTGTATGTTGTAAATTTGTAATAAATCTTTTTGTTTATTCATGTGGTAAAGTTTGAAACTTTTTGTTTTCAGGTCACTGCAAAATGGCATCCGGAAGAATCCCGGGTGCCTAATCTTTCAGAGGCTCCCGTATTTTACCCGACTGAAAAGGTTAAAGCCTCCTTTTCTTGACCCCATTAAGTTCATTAAGTAAATGGATTTTTCATTTTGTTTTTAGGAATTTGAGAATACTTTAAACTACATTGAAAGCATACGTGATAAAGCGGAATCATATGGCATATGTCGTATTGTACCACCTTCATCATGGAAACCTCCATGCCCTCTCAAGGAAAAAACCGTATGGAAAACTTCGATGTTTTCTACTCGTATTCAAAGGGTTGACAAACTTCAAAATCGGGAGTCTATGAGTAAATTGTCAAGAACAAATCACCACAAAAAGAAAAGAAGGCGAAGATGCACGAAAACCGTGGTCGATCAAGATTACGGTTGTTCAAATTCGGATGATTTTGGGTTCGAACCTGGTCCAAGTTTCACACTTGAGGGATTCAAGAAATATGCAGATGACTTCAAGAAGCAATATTTTAGAAAAAATACGGATGATTCGGATATAAAAAGTTCATGGGAACCCTCGATTGAAAACATCGAAGGTGAATATTGGCGTATGGTAGAGAAGCCTACCGAAGAAATTGAGGTAGTTTTAAATGTTGTTACCCTTTTGATTCTATACAACAACAAAACAAGAAACTAGGATATTTACTACTCTACTAGCAATAAAGCTCAAAGTAAAAAGTTAATATTGTACGAAAAGTAAAGACAGATAACAAAAGAAACTAGGACCTATACTACTCTGCTAGCAATAAAGCTGAAAGTAAAAGTTAATATTGTACGAAAAGTAAAGGCTAATAAAAAAAGAAACTAGGACCTATACTAATCTGCTAGCAATAAAGCTGAAAGTAAAAGTTAATATTGTACGAAAAGTAAAGGCTAATAAAAAAAGAAACTAGGACCTATACTAATCTGCTAGCAATAAAGCTGAAAGTAAAAGTTAATATTGTACGAAAAGTAATGACAAATAAAAAAAGAAACTAGGACCTATACTACTCTGCTAGCAATAAAGCTGGAAGTAAAAAAGTTAATATTGTACGAAAAGTACAGACAGCTAAAAAAAGAAACTAAAATCTATACTACTTTCATAGCCTGATTTTAAGCCTCCACACCCGCGTATCTAAGGTCTATGTTACCTAAAGATAATCTTTTTTTGAATGTAGGTGCTATATGGTGCCGATTTAGAAACGGGTACATTTGGTAGTGGTTTTCCCAATATGCCCTCTCAAGTTAAAGATTCGGATGAAAAATATCTCAAATCCGGTTGGAATTTAAACAACTTCCCAAAGCTTCCGGGGTCGTTACTCTCATATGAAAGTAGTGATATTTCGGGTGTTTTGGTTCCTTGGTTGTACATTGGAATGTGCTTTTCATCGTTTTGTTGGGTGAGTGAATAGAAATAGCAACGTACTTTCATTATCTGTTCATTATAATTTATAACACCCTACTTTCATTTAATTCTAATGCAGCATGTGGAAGACCATTATTTATATTCAATAAATTACATGCATTGGGGCGATCCAAAACTATGGTACGGTGTACCGGGAAAAGATGCCATTAAATTAGAGGCAGCTATGAGAAAACATTTACCGGATCTTTTTGCAGAACAACCCGATTTGCTTCATAAACTTGTGAGTGAGTTGTATCTTTGAATCTACATTAGGAACAAAAAAATTTCAAGATTTTTTAAAGATTCAAGAATCATTTCAGGTTACACAACTTTCTCCATCGATACTAAAATCAGAGGGGGTGCCCGTGTACCGTTGCATACAGAATCCGGGAGAATTTGTGTTGACTTTTCCTCGATCATATCATTCGGGGTTCAATTGTGGTTTTAATTGTGCTGAGGCTGTGAATGTGGCTCCTGTTGATTGGTTGCCACATGGGCATAATGCGATTGAGATATATCGCGAGCAGGGGCGAAAGACGTCAATTTCTCATGATAAACTTTTGCTTGGGGCTGCAAGAGATGCTGTTAAAGCTCAGTGGGAAATAAATTTGTTGCGAAATAATACGCCCGATAATCTTAAATGGAAAGATGTTTGTGGGAAAGATGGGATCCTATTGAAAGCAGTTAAGGTAATCTTTTTTGTCATATGCCACGCATATTATGTTGTATAGGTTAAAATTGCAATTTTTGTGAGACTAATGCCACTACAGCTGCCGGTAATGACAAATGACACCGGTAATGGCAGTTGACAGTTGACAGTTGACAGTTGACAGTTGACAGTTGACAGTTGACAGTTGACAGTTGACAGTTGACAGTTGACAGTTGACAGTACACAGTACACACCGGTAATGACAGTTGACAGTTGACAGTTGACAGTTGACAGTTGACAGTTGACAGTTGACAGTACACAGTACACAGTACACACCGGTAATGACAGTTGACAGTTGACAGTTGACAGTTGACAGTTGACAGTTGACAGTACACAGTACACAGTACACAGTACACAGTACACAGTACACAGTACACAGTACACAGTACACAGTACACAGTACACAGTACACAGTACACAGTACACAGTACACAATACACACCGGTAATGACAGTTGACAGTTGACAGTTGACAGTTGACAGTTGACAGTTGACAGTTGACAGTTGACAGTTGACAGTTGACAGTCTTATGAAGCTTTCTTGTGTAGGAACGTGTGGAAATGGAGCGTGTGAGGAGAGAATTTCATTGCAAGACTGGTCAAGTGTTAAAGATGGAAGCTACATTTGATGCTACAAACGAGAGAGAATGCAGTGTATGCTATTTTGACCTTCATATTTCGGCTGCGGGTTGTAACCATTGTTCACCCAACAAGTATTCTTGCTTAAATCATGCAAATCAGTTTTGTTCATGTCCATTGAGCTCAAAGTTCTTCCTCTTCCGTTATGACATGAGTGATTTAGCCATTCTTGTTGAAGCTTTAGAAGGCAAGTTAAGTTCCATTTACAGATGGTCAAAACTTGATCTTGGACTCATATTAGCTAACCATGTACCTAAAGATAGCCCGCCCAATATATTGTCACAACCAAAAGAGACATCTTTTGTGGAAAAAAATGATGTTATTATCCTTAGTGATGACGAGGGTCAAGATTCATTCAAAAAAAGCGGTTCTTGCGAAACTAATACACCGATTGTGGCCGACATCACTCGTGGGTCCCACCAAGAAACGGTTTCTTGCCATGTCATTGAAAGTACGTTGCCCTCACGGAACAATCTTGAGAGATGCAATAGACGTAAAGGTCCTTGTATTGCTAAAATTGTTCGAAGGTTAAACTGCAATGTTGAGCTTCTTGAATTTGGAATCGTGCAATCGGGAAAGTTATGGTGTGATAATCGTGCCATTTACCCTAAAGGTAAGTTTTTTACTATTAAAAGATTATCGGGTCCCATTAGAAAATTAAATATTAAATGTTTAAACTTGTGCAGGATTTCGGAGTAGGGTTAAGCATATAAATATTCTTGATCCAACAAATACGTGCTACTATATCTCAGAAATCTTGGATGCGGGATGGGATAGACCTATATTTATGGTATCTAGATTCTAGAATTGTCTTCACTTATAAATCTTGTTAATTTATTTGTTTGTTGAACGGGTAATTAATGAAAAGATTGTTTTCTTTATCATTTTAGGTTTCTTTGGAGAATTGTGTAAGTGAGGTGTTTATCCATTTATCAGCTATGAAATGTTGGGATTTGGTAAGGGAGAGAATTAATCAAGAAATCTCAAAGCAACATAAATTGGAGAGATTAAAGCTTCCACCTTTACAGCCTCCCGGAAGTCTTGATGGCATGGAAATGTTCGGTTTCACCTCGCCTTTCATCTTGCAGGTAAATCTTGAATGTTGGGTTTCTTGATTGGCAAAAGTGAAGGGTGTAATTGTCTTTTACTATTAATCAAATGTCGGAAATACTCTTTAATTTGTGAACATCTAATTGACAGGGAATTCAATCAAAAGATAGGAATCAAATGTGCAAAGAGTACTGGGAATCAAGGCCTTTCAATATTCAAGATCAAAGCAACCAAATGAGTTTGTCAACAGGAGCTGATAAAATCGTATCGGGCCTTTTCAAGAAAGCAAATTTGGATGAATTAAACGTGTTTAAGACCATTTTGACCAATGATGATTCAAAATCTGATCAAAATAGAGTAATGAGACTCCTCAATGAAGAGATTGTGAAACGATTGAAACAAATTAAGACATGTTCATGAGTGTTAAAAAGACTGACATGATCTAACGTTTCTTTTTTAGGTTGTGTGAAATGTTTAAATCTTGTGAAGTTATGGTTTAGTGTAGGGTTTCTAGTAAAGTGATGGTTGTGGGGTTAATGTTGGAAATTTGAGTTATTCGACAAAGTCCCCGTTTTTGAGACTATGTTGTTGTTTCTTTTTGACTATATGGTTAAAGAAATATATTAAAAAAACGGAAAAGTTTCCAAACACCCTATACCATTTTGCTCTACAGAGTACAAGTAGTTATATTTTTCTTTTTTTCTTGGTTATTGTTTTTTTTTTCTTTTAACTCTAACGAGTATCTAAGAATTATGCTTTATAGTCAATCTTTCAGAAAATAATTCATTAAGATTTATGATTTCTTTTCTTCAATAAGTAGAGATCAATATAGTCATGGTTTTATTGATGAGCCTAAATATAGACTTTTCTGAAGATTTCATAGTTTTTTCTCCTGGTTGTTAAACATTTGGTCAGTCAACTTGGTAAAATCCAATGTCATATACATTTAAACCGGGTAAAACTTTCTTTCAAAAATCAAGATAATGCATAACAAGGAATGATAGTACCAAAAAAATGATGGTTAAAAGTAAGATTTTATAAATTCATCACATAAACCGATGTTTTCTCAAATAAAATTCAACAACACATGCAATGACCGCTCTTATATTTCGTCTTCTTCTTCGAAGGGATCCCGTTCAGGATAATCACCAACCTGCATAAAACACCATTTATAAAGCAAGAAAAACAAGAAAGAATCAGGCAGATAATTAGAAAAAAAAAAAAAACTAAAAATGGACCATTTTATGTACTGAATATTGAATTATAGTAATAAAATGATTCTAACCTTTACTTTGTCTGGTCTAACCATGGCTCCATGGAGTGGTGGACACTCAAAGAACCGTGCCCCTTTCACCCTATCAACATGACCAAAAATAATTAAAAATAAAAAAAATTAAAAAATACCCAGATGTTTATTTCTTTAAAAAACTAATTTTGAATTGCAAGAATTTGTCTTACGAGCCATTGTGTTTTCCCAAGGGTTCATCATACTGGATTCCAACCCAAAACCCGGGTCCAAGTGTTTCTGCCCGACCCACAAATTTCACAATTCCCCTTTTTGCCCCTGGGTCAACTTCACATCGATCTCCAACCTTGTATGATAATATCAACAACATTATTATAATGATAATCGGCTAATAAGTAATTTCAATTTGGAATAATATTAAGTTGCACAATATCAATGGAAAAATACCTTGATGTTTGCAGAAATATCTTGCATATAATCATCACCCATCTGTCCATTATAAAAAAAGTCAACAGTCAAACTAAAAATATAACACATGTTAGAGTTTCCAAAACTTTACTCTTTTTTTACAAAATTACCACCTTTTCCTGGCCAGAACTAAATCGAGGTCCAAGCTTCTCCTTAAACTTTCTGTATGTACCTATAAACATAAACCATCTGAATGAAACTAAATGACCATTTTACCCTTACTTTCCAAATAACAAATTTCACAATATTAAGCAACTGTCATATATAGCTGTCAATATTAAGCCCTTTAAGTTAAAAAGAAACAGCACCTTATATCAACTTGAATTTTTTTTTACCATGATCAAGTATGCAAAATAGGATTTTTTTTTTTTTCTTTTTTTAAATTACCATCAAGTTTATCATATGCTTCATCAGAAATCTTGTATTTTTCCACGAGTGAAGTATCTTCCAGCCACCCACCAGATGTTACAGATGATGGATCAAGATCTATAACATGCAACCGATATCTACAATATATAATTAATGTAAAATAATTGTTACTAAATCATAACATGGAGATGGTTTCCATCAAATATAAACAAAAAAAAAAGTGAAAATAACACTTGAAAACTCACCCGTCTAGTGGAGAGTAGAAGCCAAACGGTCTTGTATTATCAGTTAAATCTGATAATTTAGCACCAGTGTCATCATATAATTCAAGTTGCATTGAAGTAACAGAAGTTCCACATTTTTTCCATAATTTGTCTTTAACAGCTTCTACTGTGCTCTAAAAACAGTGTCATTGAAACCAAGACAACTCAATGATCAAACCATGTGTGTTTCCATTATGTAGAAAGAAGGGAATTAATAAAAATGAGCAGAAAGTAGGGTACCTCAAGTGAGAACCTAGCTTCAGCAGAGAATGTCTTGAGATTAGAATGAGTTATACGTAACAGAACAGAGTCATCAGTTGGAAGTTGTAAACGGGATGCCATTGATCTTGTTTAATCTATACAGAAAATGCCTTAGCTTTAATGAGGTAGAATGATCTATGTTATTGAAAGAATTCCATACACAGCAAGTGAAAATGCACAGGTTGATGCATATCTGACCATGGTGGTGCTACGAAAATGGGTATTTTCTAAAACAATAGAGAATTAACGACTAATTTGGCTTTTTTTGATTCGAGTCATTTCATCAAACAGTTAGTGGGCACAGGAAGAAAAAGCTCAGTTGGAAACAAAATGAATGGGAACCCTAGAATTTGAATCAATTAAGAATCAAATGACACGTGAAGAAAGGGAGTAGAAACTAACCGGGAGTTCTAGGGGCTTGATAGATTCGTGATCTGATTCTGAAGAAACAATGGCAGGTCTTGTGACCTGCTAACTTTCCCCTGCGCTTTTTTTACTTTCTAAAAATGTGCTCTAAAGTTTCACTTTGCATCCCTTAGTTATTGATTAAACTCATGTATTGTCCATACGTTTTCAAACTCTCACTTTTAAATCCCCCAGTTGATGGTTGGCGTTTTGGTCATACGGTATTATAGATATTAGACACTGACTTTTAAATAAAAAGAACATGTCTTTTTGTGTCCGTGTCGTTATTTTATATAGGGAAAATAACTTATAAGGGTAATTATGTTTCAAAAATGTTCAAAACACATCATCCAAGTTTGGTTTGTTCAAAAAACATCATCCAAGTAAAGCTTTTATACAAAAAACACCATCCAAATAAGGCCTTTGTACAAAAAACACCAACGAACTACATGTTTTGTTTAAATTTTACCCGATGGTAACCGGCTCTTGCAGGTTAAACTGTTCATCTGTTATTATGTCATGTCACTAAATATTAGGCCAAGTCATCCTTTAACCTGCAAGAGCCGGTTACCATCGGGTAAAATTTGAACAAAGCATATAGTTCGTTGATGTTTTTTTGTAGAAAAGCCTTACTTGGATGGTGTTTTTTGTACAAAGGTCTTACTTGGATGGTGTTTTTTGAACAGACCAAACTTGGATGGTGTTTTTTGAACAGTTTTGAAACATAATTACCCTTATAAGTCATTTTCCCTTTTATATATTTTTAATTATATGTTGAAGAAAGAATTATGCCTCTTATATTTGAATTTTCATTATTATATCAAAGGTATTATAGATAATTAGATATTAGACATTAGACATATCTATATATCTTATAATAGAAGCATATTTCAAAGCACCACATGCATTTGAAACTCCCATGTCTTTTCATATTTCCATTGATTTTCTAACTTTCTATGTCTTTTCATATTTCCACAACTCAAGAGTTTTTTAACCTATGATATTTTATTGTTAGTTATCACACCTAATTAATATAAGAGTTATACATAATTCACATATAAATTCGATTCTAGCATGAAGAATATGATAATTGAGGCATATTTCAAAGCACCACATGCATTTGAAACTCCCATGTCTTTTCATATTTCCATTAATTTTCTAACTTTCTATGTCTTTTCATATTTCCACAACTCAAGAGTTTTTTAACCTATGATACTTTATTGTTAGTTATCATACCTAATTAATATAAGAGTTATACATAATTCACATATAAATTCGATTCTAGCATGAAGAATATGATGAAAGAAAAGATGATTTGAGAAAACACACACTTTGAAGTTGCATATGTTTATATTGTATTACGAAGGAGAAACATGAAGAAACTATAACAAATTACAAGTCGCAAGGCAAGAGAAAAACGGCATGGTTGAGAACACATATTTCGAAGGTACATATGTTTATATTGTATTGGGAAGGAGACATGTGAAGAGGCTAAAGCAAATTACAAGTTGCAAGACAAGAAACAAAATGCATATTGGTTCTACCCCAACATAACGGTAGGAAGATATATAATATATTGATTATTCATTGTAACGTTTTCTAATCCATATTCACCAAAATGGTTTTATATTGTTTGAATAAGTTGGCTTATGTTGTTTGATAAAGTATTTAGTGGTCATTTGGTTCATATAATATTTTTTCATATTAGCTTTATTTGACAAGACTAAATTATATTTATTTACCTACAAGTTTTATGAAGAAACGATCTACAATAATACATTCCTCAAAGATAATATATGTATTAATTTTAGTATGTTTTATTTTTTGTATTAGATTCTAATGTAGTTCATGTTAATGTGTTATATTTTTAATATTGGATTGTCTATATACAATTGACTTAAAATAGATGATTATATTGTTGGTTGAGTAACAAGTCATAATGTATTCAACTCAAGACTTACAATTCCCGAATACATAGAAGTTTGACATACAAATAATTAATGTATCAAATTGAATTATTAAACTATTAAAATAATAAATTATCTTTTTTCTATAAAACGCTTCAAATGTTTTAAGGCTAGACTTGGTTATATTTCTATAATTTTAATTATCAATTTTTAAAGACTGGCTCATTTTTTCAGATATATTTTAAATCTAGATTTTATATCACTAAATATTGATTACGATGAATGATTTATAATAATTTTTACATTTATTAGAGCATTTTACTTTCACCATATCGACTTGAAACTCTTAACTATTCAACTTCCAACATTAAGTTATTTATTAAATATAAAATATATCATCTTGATGATCGAATTTTTGAATTATTAATATACTATACTTAAGTTGTTAATTAATGTATGGTGTTAAATACAAAACCTAAGTTAAACTTTTTAATTGACAATATAATACATTGAATTTGTTGATCGAATGATGGTCTAACTGCAAAACTAAAATCAAAATATAAACTAAACTAAGACAATGATCAAATGCTTTTTTTTCAAAATAGTTAAAAGGCTTCAATCTGTAAAATATAAAACCTAAATAGAAATCTAAACCTAACTAAAAAATATATAATTTATTTTTTATAATAATTGAAAATTTTCATGGATAGTTATAAATCAATTAACAATCTACATATTTATATGAAGATATATTTTTTATAAATATATAAAATATGTTTGAAACTTTTAACACTTCAACTTCCTGCTATTACCAACACCATTAATTTATTTTAATACACAATCTCTTCACATTTCAACTAATTAACCACTACAACCCAAAAGTTTTTGAACTTATGGTACTTAATTGCTACTTATGATACATTAGTTAATATAAAGATATATTAGTTCCTATAGGTAGCTTATTTTTGGTAGAGTTTGGAAAATAAGATGGAGGAAAATACGACTTGACAACATACAATAATTACTTTAGACTCTTATTTATGTTATTACTGGTATGTTTTATTTTATATTTATTTTAAATTCAGAGATAATTTATGTAAATATATTTCTATATATTTTTAATGTTGGACCATCTATAATAATTAACTCCAAAAAAGGTGTTATGTTTTTTGGTTCGATGTTTGGATGAAAAATTATTATTGATACATATGTCATATGTTTGATTTATTTTTTGTTTTTCATATTTTGATTAATTCTAAAATGTTTATGTTTATATTTGATTGGTCATTATATTTTTACTATATTAATTTACTCATGCGCAACGCGCGGAAATACGCCTAGTATAATATACGGGAGGAATTGAACACAGTCACACAGATTACAATTGGACTTGAAAGTTGAAATAAAAAATTCAAACCTGGAGGTTGGACTTGTCGATGTCGTTGAACGATTACAGGAATCGGACTTCGCTAATCGTAAATTCGTAATCGGCTCAATTCGTCACTCGTCAGTTTGTGAGTCGTAGTCGCTAATCGTAATCGGCGGCTCAGCTGTGATCTGTGAGACTGAGTGACATAGTGAGGGATGAGTCGCACTGTCGCAGTCGAATAGTCGATGACGACCGGTTCTTACTTCTTAGACTAAACGAAATGGTGGGTTATTTTTCATCGGCATCTACGTGTAATCTCCATGCCGCCGGCATGGACCATTCCCCTTCAGCGGCATCCATACGCAGCGGCAGCCCCTTGCCTTTGAAAATGTAATCGGCATCTGTTGTATTGCGTTGAATTAAAAAAAAATTATATCCTCTAAAATCCAATTTTTCATAGGCATCCATTCCAAGTTAGAGGCATAAAAAATCCATTTCGTAGGCATCCTACGTGGATCCTACGTGGCAGGCGATGGCGATGGTTTCATAGGCAACCATTCCCTTTATCCTTAGAGAAAGTGTCGAAGTGATAAACTGAGGTCTGAGAATGGGTATCGGGTAGGGTAGGAACCGAATAAGGGTTGTAACTTATAAGGTTATTGGGTGTAACTTATAAGGTTATTGGGTTTGGGTACCAATGGTAATGGGCCATAGTATTGATTTATTCCTTGTCTTTGTTGGTTGCCCATATTTCCATAAACTTTGTCAGTTATGTTATACTATTGTTCACATGAATACATTGGTGCTTAAATCCTGTTGACTCGAAAAGATTTAACACCGTATAAACTTAGATGGTGTTAGTAAGTCTATAGTTGATGAAATTTTGTGGTATTTACAGTCAACTGATCAAATGGGTAATAAGAAGCTTTGAAAGACGATCCTGATTCATTTACAGTGGTAAGTGGTGCTTGGGCTTCTGTTCTTGATGGTGAACATGAAGCTGATGCGAATGTAAAACAAGTCGGTGGGCAGGAAAGAGTTTAGTGGTGGTGTTTTTACATCGATTTCAATGTCTAAACCGCATATTTACATCGATTTAGATATGGAGAGTATCGATGCACTTGCTGATGCGTTAGATGAGTTTAGTGGTCTTGTTAGTCATGATTCTAGATTGATATCTAGGGTTTGTTATGATGAAAAAAAGAGTGAGATTTTGGCTGTTGGTAATGGACACGTGGAGGCGTTTGTGTGTACTTTTGAGGAATATAAAGGGGAGTTTCAAAGGGAAACCAGAGCCCAGGTTGACGATTGATGCGGTACGTATTTTGTTGATTTTGATATTATTACAGTATGTATACATCAAAACCGTAAAGAAATATATGTGATTTTCTACAATTGAAAAGAACCTAAAGTCTTGTGTTATGGTTTTGGTGTGATCTTGTAATGGAACCCATTTGGAAACCTTATAATTGGAGCTCTAACGATTTTGCCCCCTTTCACTAGTTCCCATCTGTAGTAGATCAATGTACGAAAAGAATAAATGTTAGTTTCATGAGTTGTGAAGCAGTTGCAAACAGACCAGTGGTCTTACAAGGGGCTGGACTGGTCCCAACTAGACCAATCCAGCCCGATCAGACAAAAAGTTGCAAGGTTTTGTCTATAGAAAGGAAGTTGTAAGTTTTTGTGTATGTGATGAGAACCATACCTGTATTTTGTGACTAGAACATGTAGGAAGGTGGCTAAGAAGACCCTGCTGTATTCAGCACCGGCACATTGCTTCATGCCCGAACCAAAAGGCATGAAATTCTTTGCTACCACATTCGAGTTTAAATCCTACATTTTTATAAAAACCAAAAGAACCATGGCTATTATTCTTTACATAATAATAATAATAATAATAATAATAATAATGCTAACAAGGTCTTCTATGATATATCTATACCTTCCATCGCCCGGGGTTGAATGAGAGAGGATCCTCGAATTCACTAGAGCTCAAGTGTAGAGCAGCCGAGGCTAGTAGAATAACCCAACCTTCGGGTATCGTATATCCTGCAAGTAAACATTCGATTCCTTTAAATCTTACTCATAGGGATGTCGACAGGGCTAAACAAGACGGGCCCAGGCCATATCGGATTCAGACCGAGCCTGATTGGATCGGTCCGAACCTTTGAATGGGCTATAATTTTTTAAATAGGACCTGTCCTAAACCAGGCTGGACACCAAGACCGGACCAGATTTGGACCGGACTTTTTGGATCCGGTTCAGGACAATCCTTATGCATCAGCTTTATATGCATATATACCGTTGACTGAAATGTCTTGTAGTGCCCGTCGAAGCAGTCCTGGAGATATGTTTCCTAGCCTGAGTACTTCATTTATAACCTGAAATTTCATAATAAATAACACCAGTGAATTAAATATATGCATATATATAATTATATGCTAGTATATCAAGATTAGTTTACCTGAAGAGTGAAGGTCATTGATTTATAGTCACTCCATGTAAGAGGGGAATCCATGTTTTCTTTCTTTTCGAGTATATCTTCATGTTCTGCCTGAAAAAAAAAAATCAAGTTTTCCTCGTAAATTTTACAATAAAATCCCAATAAATTATTTATTTTTTATATAAAACGTACAATTAGTTCATCAAGCACTTTAGGGTGTTCGGCGAGAAACTTGAAAGCTAAGGCACACGTTGTTGAGATAGAATCAGAGCTCACAAACAGAAGCCCAAACATCAACTGGATGATGAACGCTTCTGATAAGAATTCTTCAGTGTCCATATTGTTAATTAGATGTTGGAGCAAATCTTCACGGTTTTCACTCGAAGAACGCCTTTTTCTTAATACATCACTCATCAATTCTCGCACTTGCTTGTGAATCTATGTGTATTCGTGAATTCAGTTAGAAATAAGCCATCACATATTCACATATTGTATTTTAACCAAAAAGGTTTTGCCTGGTCAAAGTCTGGTCAACGGTAGTTTGAAAAAAGCTGTTTTTTTTACACCTCTAATTATGTAAATATTATATGTATATACCTTTAAGCACTTGTGATGAGCGGTTCCCGGGATGTTTAGAGGGAAAGACATAAGACCATCAACGAGGTCATTGAACATGTCACTTAACTTTAGAGGTGTGTTGTCAAGATCACCACTAAACAATTGTTTTGCCGCAAAATCAATGGTTAGCTGCAACAAACAATAGTTATGTCAATTCGGTATTTTAACTTTTCGACACAAACCATGTAAACCACACGAAAAATCCGAAAATGTTGCACTGAATCAAAACAACATTTTCGGCTTTTTTTTGGTTATAAAGTGTGTCAAATGATTCACGGTTTAGGGTTTACAGTGATAGCAGCGCTTTTGACTTCGGTAGATTCTTGGCTCGACCAAGAACGAAGGGTGTCTTTAATTGTTGTCTCCATTCTAGGAAGTAGCTTTTCCCTCAATGCCTCGATCCCAAAGTGATTCAAAGTCAAATTTCTTGTGTATTTTCGGGAAGATTGGGTTGTTTGGTCAAACACTTCCGCAAATGTATCAAGAGACCATGTGTCAACCAACTTTCCATCTTGCCGGAGAAGGAAGTGGTTGAACTCACGGTCCGCAGTCACCACAACGGGCCTCCCAGCCAAATTCGTACGAAAGATAGGCCCATATCTAAAACATAAAATATCAATTGTTAATTCTTTAACCAAGATGCATGCAATTTAGAGAGGTTGTCAACATGTAAAAAAAAACTTAAAAAGTAGATTACTTTTTGATTCGGGTCTTGATGAACGGAGGGAGGTCAAGAGAAGCACTAGGCATTATTAACCCTAGGGTTTCACCGATAAACGGGAGACCCATTGAGCCAGGAGGGAGCACACCGTTGCACTTAGGGTTCTGCCATCTTCTCAGCCATCGAGCCACCAACACCGCCAGCAAACCGCCCATGCAGAGTCCTACTGTCAACATGTTGGCCACCGAAAGAAACTCCATGTAGGAGGTTAACATTTGTAGTCTATATATATATATATATGAGTGATGATCGAAGGTTTTGAACAGGGGTTGAGGACATGGTTATTGTTTGATTTATATATGATATGAATAAATGAAGATTGACCAAAGCCACAAGTTTGGGGTGGTTTGAGTGTGTATACGACAGTTGAAGGAATAGAAATAATATTTTCGGAAGAGTTTTTATTTTTTAATATAGGAGACAAGAAAGTGAATATTTATGCATTCAAGTCTCCTACTATATTATCCCATCAAAATGTTCTTTGTTTTGTAAGTTAGTTATAGATGTTTTTTTTATATGGATTATAAGCTCAAACTACTGTATGTTTTATTTTATGTAACTATAAGACGATCATTTTATTTATGAAAATATATAAATTACATTAAAGCTTGTTTTTTCTTGTATTGTCTGCTATTATGGTTTGTTATTTACTGTGTTGTCTACCTTTAAGTTTTGTGTTTCCGAAACTCTAATAACTGTACATGTTGTGTTAAATCAACAAATAAAAAAATCCATCTAATTGTTTACGTACGGATATGCAAAATGCACATTTTACTGCTAATCTTTTGTCGAATTAACCAAAATTTTGAGGGGTTATGAGTTAAACACTCCATAGCATGTAATTAATTTATGATACGATTTATGTTCTATATTATATTCTGATTGTTAAAATTGTTATTATGTTAGCAATTGTTTATTTTCGGTTGCTAAATTAATGGAAATTAGGTGCTACATACTAAAGGGTTTTTAATATCAAAATATGTTCTTATGAGTTATTTTATCAGCGTATTTCATACCCAAAGTTCAACTTGGAGAATTTCATAAATAAAACATCAGAAAATCCTATTACTCATGCATTAATTTGTCTGCTAACAATTTCCTTAGAATCAAAGTTTAAAGTACTAAAGATACCACTTATAAACGATGTAACTATCTAAGTAAAATAAAACTATCTTGTGGCACAAACATATATCTACAAAGCACGAATTTCTATACGTGAGTGCTTCTATCTCATCACTCATTGGCGTTGCTAATAAAAGGGCTAGTAGCTTGCATTTATCACTAGCGCAAGTATGCTCTTCACCAAAAGACGATCACAATTCACACATGGCAAGCGAAACCCTTTTAGTGAAATCCTTGGTTTTCTTTCTTAAAATCTCAACATCGTTTATATACGCTACAATGTATATTTTTGTGCATAAATTCACTTGACAAAATTGCTGATCCATTGAATTTTACATATTTGATTTTACTATTAAGTATTAAATGAGCAAATAACCTCTAATCCAATTTGATAATATGACGGCCCCCTCTACCCGATCCTTCCTTCAACACCTCAAGCCCTTGTCTCTGCAAGTCGGTTTCTTTGGCACCAACATCTTGGTCACCCTGACAATGAAGTCTTACAATATTTAGTTTCAAACAATTTCATTTCATGTAATAAAAGTCAATCCAATGTTTGTCTCAAACATGTCAACTTGGCAAACACGTGAAACTTTTGTTTGACATTTCTGATTCTTGTGTTTCAAATTGTTTTGACATTATTTATTCTGATGTGTGGACTTTCCAAATACGAGTATTAGTGGTTTACATTATTATACCTTATTTTTTTAATAATTTTTCTCATTATCTTTGGATATATCCATTTAAACAAAAATTGGATGTATTTTTAAGTTTCTAACCTTTTCCATCTATGTTTAAAACCAATTTGGTAAAACCATCAAAGCCTTCCAATGTTATAACCAGGAGGGTGGGGGTAGGGGGATTTCACCACAAACAATTTCATGACCATTTCTCAACTCACAAAATACAAGTCTGGTTCTCAAAGTGGATTAATGTAGAGTCCAACCATTATATATTATTGCGTTCTTTATTCCTCAAACTTTTACTTTTCTTAAATTAATTGTTGGAAGAAACTTGTTTGGGATTGCTTAAGAAAGTTGTTCTTGAACTATATTTTGATTGCATATATATATATATATATATATATATATATATATATATATATATATATATATATATATATATATATATATATATATATATATATATATATATATTGAAGGGTTTCTATGCAATCAATGAACACAAAATAACCTAAGGTTCACATGCAACCCTAATATTGATCTATGTTTTCTTCTATGAAGATTAGAACTAAGAACCTAAAGGATACAATTCAATTCTAAAGAAGAATCAAGAAAAACCAACCTTAGATCTTATGATCCTTTTAAGCAGCAGCAAAATTATCCTGCCTCAGATGAAAGTCACACCCAGGGGATGGAAGAATCAGTCCAGCAGAGTAAATCCAGAGAGAGGTGGCGTGAAGAATGAGGTGCCAGGGGGTTCCTTTTATAGCCTCCAAGGGTTACACCTGAAACCCTAAGGAGCCTCCAATTGGACAAGGCTTTTGACCACTTGGACCAGGCTTACCAAAACCCTAATTAGGGTTTCGCCAAACCCTTGGAGAAGCCTCCAAGGTGGCGCCACTTTTGGTCCCTGGTTTTCCTGGCCAGTTATTCAACTATTGAATAAATACCAAACCAGTCCCTGCACCTTTTAATTAATTAATTTAATCTCCAAATTAGATCTAATTAATTCTAGATTAAATCTCAATTAATTAATATAGTTTCTAATTAATATATTAGCACTTAAATATATTAATAAACCATATATATATATTCTATTGATTTATTATACAATTAATAAATCAACTATTCTCTCTACTGAACTATCTTTCCTCCACCCATGAGGGCAACCCAAATGGACTTTGCTTTTAACCATAAGATAAAAGTTCAATTACAAGTCATGGCTTAGACACCTAATCCAACAGTCTCCCACTTGGATAAGTCTATGACTTTAATTGTCTGAACTCTGACCCAGTCAGTTCTGTCCAAAGATAAGTGATCAGATGATCCTCCGTCCAACAAGATATTTTTCAGACTCAAGACATGGATAAAATCAATCTGGTCTGATTCACTGTTCCTCGATTTCCGATTTGCATATGACTCTTAGACTACCAATTTAGTCCCGGTTGGCCAACCATTTTAGTCAACTTCAAAATCATCGAGAGGCCTACAGATATCTGTTTCCCGTTAGGGTCAAGGGACGAATAAACTTCGACTCATATACTTATGTCTTTTACCAGACAAATCACTCACAACAATACGTTTTATAACACCGAGTTACCGATGCGTTTTCATATTATCAATGAACAACCGTCTAATAAATCATAACTCATATGTCTTAGCTTAAAGATCAAAAGATATTATCGTCTCAACATTGCTCGTGATGTAATCCATGAAGCAATCCATTGAGCGCGGGTTTATCCAATACTCAAATCTCCATTTCCAAGTACTCACGAATGGTTCAGCAATCCAATTGCCATGTCTAACTCCTTAGACAATCTATTACCAATTCATGACAGTCTTACTTCACACTTACTCCCTTAAAGTGTAATCGACTGTGGATATTTGAATAATCCAATTATTCAGGAAGTAAAACATGCAAAATGAACCACAATGATAAAGTACTGACAAGAGTAGTGAACCATAATAAATCTCTATTATTAAATCACAAGAGTCAAATACAATACATTGTTACAAGTTTCGAACCTATCTAATTACTAAAACTTATATCATCTCTTAATCCAATGCTCCTAGCATGCTGATTATGCTTAATCCTACTCAGAGCCTTTGTCAAGGGATCTGCAGGATTATCTTCCGATGATACCCTCTTTACAAGGAGGTGACCTTCTTCTACCCTATGCCTGATGTAGTGGTACTTTCTGTCGATATGTCTGGACTTTCCATGATCTCGCGGTTCCTTTGTCAAGGCGACCGCACCTTCATTATCGCAGAACAGTTCCAAGGGCTCCTGAATACTCGGGACTACTCCAAGGTCACCGATAAAGTTCTTCAGCCAAGCCGCTTCCTTTGACGCTTCACTTGCTGCTATGTATTCTGATTCGCACGTAGAATCAGCCACTGTTTCTTGCTTGGAACTTTTCCAAGTAACTGCTCCACCGTTCAAAAGGAATACCCAGCCCGACTGAGACCGACCACTGTCTCTATCCGTCTGAAAGCTGGCATCTGTATATCCTTCAACTCTCAAGGTATCACTGCCACCGAGGACTAACACCATGTTCTTTGTCCTTCGCAGATACTTGAGTATATTTTTCACAGCTATCCAATGTGCCCTTCCAGGGTTACCCTGGTACCGACTGACCATGCTTAAAGCAAAAGCCACGTCAGGGCGAGTACACGTCATAGCGTACATGATCGATCCCACAGCTGAAGCGTATGGTACTCGACTCATCTCAGCTATTTCCTTGTCTGTACTCGGACTTTGAGTCTTACTCAGCTTCGCATTACTTTGAATAGGCAGCTCTCCCTTCTTGGAATTTTCCATACTAAACCTCTTTAGTACCTTATCCAAGTATGTACCCTGACTGAGTCCAATCAGTCTCTTCTTCCTATCTCTCAATATTCTAATCCCAAGAATATAGGCAGCCTCTCCTAGGTCCTTCATGGCGAAACATTTCCCAAGCCAAGCCTTAACATCTTGCAAGGTTGGAATATCGTTTCCCATGAGCAGTATGTCATCGACATACAGCACCAGAAAGGTGACTATACTCCCACTAGCCTTGACATATACGCAGGACTCATCCTCGCTCCTAGAGAAGCCAAACTCTTTGACTTTCTCATGGAAACAAAGATTCCAGCTGCGAGAAGCTTGCTTCAATCCGTAGATTGATCTCTCAAGCTTACACACCTTATTAGGATACTTTGCATCGACGAAACCCTCTGGCTGATTCATGTAAACATCCTCAGTCAGCTTCCCATTAAGGAAAGCGGTTTTGACGTCCATCTGCCAAATTTCATAGTCATGAAATGCTGCTATGGCCAGCATAATCCTAATAGACTTTATCTTAGCTACTGGTGAGAAGGTCTCGTCATAATCAACCCCTGGGGTTTGAGTAAAACCCTTCGCAACCAGTCTTGCCTTGAAAGTGTGTACCTTTCCGTCCATGTCTGTCTTCTTCTTGAAGATCCATTTGCACCCGACTGTCTTTCGACCCGGTACATTGTCAACCAAGTTCCAAACTTGATTGTCATACATGGACTTGATCTCGCTATCCATGGCCTCTTTCCACTTGGCTGACTCAGGGCCCGCCACTGCTTCCTGGTAGTTAGCTGGTTCATCCAAATTTATCAGTGTCCTATCACTGACAAAAGTGTCCCCATCCGAAGTTATATGGAACCCATAAAACTCGGGTGGCATGCTAACCCTACCAGAACGCCTAAGAGGTAAGGATACATCTGTCGGTCCAACAGGAACTTCATCCTCATGTTGGTTGCTAGTTTCTCCTAAGGTTGCGTCATCTGATGACTCTTGAATTTCTTCCAGATCAATGGTACTCCCACTGTCCTCTTTGAATACGAGCTCTCTCTCTCGAAAGACTGCTCGTCTAGCTACAAAGACCACGTCCTCGCTCGGTCTGTAGAATAGATATCCAAAGGACTGTTTGGGATAACCAATGAAGAAACACCTTTCGCTTCTGTCTGCGAGTTTGTCTTGAGTCTCTCGTCTAACGAAAGCCTCACAACCCCAGACCTTGATATGTGCCAACGAGGGAGCTTTCCCCGTCCACATCTCATGAGGTGTTTTCGCAACCTTCTTAGTTGGGACAAGATTGAGGATATGGGCGGCAGTCTCTAAGGCATACCCCCAGAAGTGAATGGGAAGTGAAGCTCGACTCATCATGGAACGAACCATGTCCAACAGGGTTCGGTTGCGCCTCTCTGCAACACCGTTCAACTGTGGTGTCCTGGGAGGTGTCAACTGCGAAACTATTCCGCATTCCTTTAGATAGTCCAGGAACTCGATACTTAGATACTCTCCGCCTCTGTCGGATCTGAGCATCTTTATCTTCCTGCCTAATTGATTCTCTACTTCGTTCTTAAACTCTTTGAACTTTTCAAAGGTGTCCGACTTGTGCTTGATCAAGTAGATGTAACCGTATCTACTAAAATCGTCGGTAAAAGTCACGTAGAACCGCGTGCCATCCTTTGTGGTTGATCTGAATGGACCACACACATCCGTGTGAATAATGTCCAATAGACCCTCACCTCTTTCAAAAGACCCTTTGAAAGGTGATTTAGTCATCTTGCCCAACAGACAAGATTCGCATACATCATCCGACTTGAGGTCGAATGATTCCAACACTCCATCCTTTTGGAGTTGGGCGATGCGTTTCTTGCTGATGTGCCCGAGCCGACTATGCCACAGACATGCCTTTTCCACGTCACTAGTAGAATCAATATAATTTACACTTTGTCCTAGATTGTCAACACATTTCACAGTTTCATACACACCATTATAAGGATAAGCAGTAAAATTCAAAATACCATTTTTGAAAACAGAAATAGATCCAATATTATTATCAAAAGAAAAATGAAATCCTTGTCTGAATAATGCGTGAAATGAAATAATGTTTCTTGCCATTTCTGGCGAATAGCAACAATCTAATAAATCTAAACAAACTTCACTACTAAGCACTAAACTATAAACTCCAATCTTGGTAACAGGGGACGATCTCCTATTGCCCATGATCAAGTTCAGTCTACCGTGCTCCACCTCCCTGCTTTCCTTTAGGCCCTGCATATCAGAACAAATGTGAAAACCACATCCTGTATCAAGGACCCAAGAATTAGAAGATGGTGAGTTTTTAGAGATAGTGTATATACCTGCTGTCGATGGCTTTACTTTCCCATCCTTGACATCCTGCAAGTATTTGGGGCAGCTTCTCTTCCAATGGCCCTTTTCTTTGCAGTAGAAACAGTTTGCTTCATCGGGGTTGGCCACACAAGGAATTTGGGAAGTCTTGGTTCTCGAGCCATTACTGGATGACCCGGCCTGAACCTTTTCCCTCCAATTTTGCTTAGGAGGGCCCTTCCTTTTCTTTCCTTTGCCACTTCCAATGGCTAGAACGGGCTGATTAACCGAGGGTACACTTTTACCCTTCATCCCGTCTTCAGCTACTCGAAGCATGCGATGCAACTCAGTCATATTAGCCTGATTGTTGTTCAAATGATAAGCCAGCCTGAACTGGTCATAAGAACTCGGCAACGAGTTAAGCACTATGTCAACGGCCAACTGTTCCGGTACAGGCATCGCAAGCTTTCTAAGCCGCTCCACGTAACCTTGCATTCTTTGCACATGAGCGCAGATGGACTCTCCATCTTTGGGTTTGCTGTTCGTGAAGTCCTTGACCACTTCGCACCTTTCGATGCGCTCTTGCTTGCGGAACTTTTCCGCAAGCTCCTTGTGCATCTCATAGGGCCAGTAGTCTTCGTATATTCTCTGCAATTCGGGGTTCATTGTGGCGATCATGATGCAGGCCACTTTGGTTGCATCATCAGTATGTTTTTGGTACGAGGCAATTTCCTCGGGAGTAGCAGTTTCGGGGTCGACATCGACAAGCTCGGTCTCGAGAACATACTCTTTGTTCTCATACCTCAGAGCCATCTTGATGTTTCTAATCCAGTCATTATAGTTTGTCCCGTTCAATTGAACCCTGGAACATAGTGAGAGGATTGAGGGAACACTGGAGTTTGATTGGGGAGCGGATTGATCAGCAGAAGACATCTATAAAAGAAGGTAAGTTTAATTAGATACTTGTCGGTCCTTATAATAACCCAATATAAAATAAGGCTAGGATCCAACTATAACAATTTGCAACATAGAAGAGGGATGCCGTAATCTATAAGCAAATTTTATAAAGGTAGGCGAATGACGATTCAGCCGATTCCACCGCGGAAAAATAATCTTATTATAAATGGAATTCCTAGTTTCTTATGAGATTTATTGAACTGTTCAATAGCATGTTTAATCTCGGATATGCCCCACCGTTTGTGACTGGGATGCCGAGGATCACAAACCGGGTGTGAATAACCATGCAAATTAGCTTGGTGCTCTCGGGATCCATTATCATCTCAAATTGATGTGCCGGTAAACCACACACGCTCCATCAACAATGATAACACCCGAGACACCCATTGCCACTCTTTATGAACCCCTATTGGTGTGCCGGTAAACCACACACGCTCCACCAACGTTTCATAAAGTGCAATGTGCAATTTCATGGGGTAGCATCAAATTCACATTTTCCTAAAGTAACTAGATTGGGATTTGTTTTAGGGTTCTAGTACTTTCAATTGTAGCATTATACTTTTAAGAGGCTTAGCGGTTCTATCATACCCGTTCAGCTAACGACACTCGACTGACCAGGAGAGCGGTGGGTAAGAGTAGATACCCATTAGACTAACATTTTATAGTCAGTCGCCTTATACCCTCTTTATAGGACAGTTTTGTGAATGAGGCTTACTAGCGGTAGACTAACCAATTTTCTTATACATATTAAATTAACTTTTAATTTTAAATATATATAAGATATATTTTAATCTCATTAAAATATCTTAGAATTAATTAAATTCTAATTTTCTCAAATTATCCTAATTTTCTTGAAAATTTTAATTAATTCTTAAAGCAGATTTAATTTGCCTTTAATTAATCAATTAATTAAATTAATTAAATCTAATGTAGATATTACCAAATTAATCAAATTAATTAATCTGTATTGGCCCTTAGATTTTCGAAATTCACATGCCAAATAAAAGGGTTCAAGTTATTTTAATTGATTTAGTTACCAAAAATAACAACACACAAATAAGGCAAGCAAATCAAGCAATCAAGGAAGGGACCAAGGAGGGTGGCGGCTAGGGTTAGGAAACCCTAGCCTTGGGATCGATTTTAGCCTCCTCCCAAGGGTTTATTTTCGCAAAAAACCCTTAGGTACAAAACAGTTTATGCAGTTCATAATCAAACACAAGAAAACAAGCTAGCTCTGATACCACTGAAGGGTTTCTATGCAATCAATGAACACAAAATAACCTAAGGTTCACATGCAACCCTAATATTGATCTATGTTTTCTTCTATGAAGATTAGAACTAAGAACCTAAAGGATACAATTCAATTCTAAAGAAGAATCAAGAAAAACCAACCTTAGATCTTATGATCCTTTTAAGCAGCAGCAAAATTATCCTGCCTCAGATGAAAGTCACACCCAGGGGATGGAAGAATCAGTCCAGCAGAGTAAATCCAGAGAGAGGTGGCGTGAAGAATGAGGTGCCAGGGGGTTCCTTTTATAGCCTCCAAGGGTTACACCTGAAACCCTAAGGAGCCTCCAATTGGACAAGGCTTTTGACCACTTGGACCAGGCTTACCAAAACCCTAATTAGGGTTTCGCCAAACCCTTGGAGAAGCCTCCAAGGTGGCGCCACTTTTGGTCCCTGGTTTTCCTGGCCAGTTATTCAACTATTGAATAAATACCAAACCAGTCCCTGCACCTTTTAATTAATTAATTTAATCTCCAAATTAGATCTAATTAATTCTAGATTAAATCTCAATTAATTAATATAGTTTCTAATTAATATATTAGCACTTAAATATATTAATAAACCATATATATATATTCTATTGATTTATTATACAATTAATAAATCAACTATTCTCTCTACTGAACTATCTTTCCTCCACCCATGAGGGCAACCCAAATGGACTTTGCTTTTAACCATAAGATAAAAGTTCAATTACAAGTCATGGCTTAGACACCTAATCCAACATATATATATATATATATATATATATATATATATATATATATATATATATATATATATATATATATATATATATATATATATATATATATATATATATATATATATATATATATATATATATATATATATATATATATATATATATATATATATATATATGCTGCTCGAGCATGGTGCCGTCATTTTACCACCTTTGTATATATGGGTTAAATCTTTATCAACGTCGATTGGGTAGGTGCCCAGGATTCGTTGTTACACCTCTAGTTGTTGTGTTTTCTTAGGAGATATATGATGGATCAAAGTAGAAACGAAAGAAAGAATTAAACTATTTGGAGGAAAGAATCAATCGGTTTCATGAATTATAACAAGAAATCATACTTTTGAGAGGGGGACACTCTCCAGAACTATTACCAGTCGAAAAAACTCCCACTAACACATCAACTCCGCTTCCATAGTCACACCTGATGTAACTAACTCCCCCTCCAACATATTCTAACTACTTTATTACCAAAAAGACTAAACAACCCCTCCTCTAGCTAGACTGCACATATGCTACACTCACTATACATGTTTACCCTTTATTTCTTCTACTGTACGTTTACATGACATGTGGGTGTTCATCAATACTCCCCCCCAAAACCTTCACCTTGTCCTCAAGGTGAAAAGCAGGAAATGCAGCATTGAAAAGTTGGAAATCCTCCCATGTTGCTTCAAATAAGGGTAATCCTTTCCATTGAATGAGAACTTCACCTGGTCTACAACACCTGGCCTGGTTCTACCACTAATTCAAATTCCTCTAACAAATTAGCAGCTAACGTGTTGGATGCAAACGAATATCCTATAGCACGCCTGAGTTGTGATACATGAAAAACTTGGTGCAATTTGGATGAATTGGGTAATTTTAGTTTATAAGCGACGTGTCCCATTTCTTCCAACACTTCAAAAGGTCCATAAAATCATGTAGAAAGTTTTTGATTGTTGTGTTTTCGAAGTGACTTGAGTCGGTATGGTTGTAATTTCAAGAAAACATGATCTTGTGGTATAAAAATTCTCATCTTTATGGTGCTTATCAGCTTACATTTTCATCCGCTGTTGTGCTTTCAGTAAATTGAACCTTAATTCATCCAATAAGTTATTGTCAACGAGAAGGGATGATATCCCCGTATTTTTTAGATTGATTCTGTTCATTATTGTATTGTTGTATTTTCCTTTTTTATCCCTCTGTTTATTTGTATTTAAATGATTGTAATTCTTTGAAATTATTATCAATGAGAAAATACCTTTGATATGGTATCAGCCTTATACGATCTTTTCACGCAAAAACCCTAAACCCGCCTCTTTTCTTGCTGCCTCTCTTCTCGATCTCCATGGCTGCTTCTCCCGACCAAGGTCTCCCTATGAACACTCTTCTTCATATGCTCACTATCAAGCTCTCATCCTCCAATTACCTAGTCTGGAGAAATCAGGTTTATCCCCTTCTCTCTCATCAAAAGCTTTTATGCCACATCGATGGCTCTTCTTCTCCACCTTCACAATCTATCACTGTTGACGGCAAAAATTCTCCCAATCCCGCATATGTATCGTGGCTTAAACAAGATCAGAGGGTTATGCTTCTTCTTCAATCCTCGTTAACAGAAGAAGCCATGGCCGAGGTTCTTGGTATTCAGACCTCTCGTGACCTATGGACCACTCTTGAGCGTGCTTACAGTCACCACTCGATTGAACGCACTCAGAATCTTCGGGATACTCTCCGTCAATTAAAGAAAGGTACTCTATTTGTTTCAGAATTTGCAAAGAAGTTTAAATCTCTGTGTGACCACCTCACAGCTATCGCCCAACCTGTTGATGATATGGACAAGACCCATTGGTTCTTATACGGTCTCGGGCCTGCTTTTGAGACATTCTCCACTGCACAAAGAGCTGTTTACCCACCACCCTCCTTTAGAGACCTTGTTTCTAGGGCCGAAGGGCACGAACTTTTTCTGCTCTCTCTTCATGGTTCTGTTCAAACCACAGTAGCTTTCACTGCCCAACATCAGTCTTATCGAGGTCGTGGCTCTGTATCTAGAGATCGTGGACGCGGTCGGGTCTCTTCTGGTGGTCGAGGTCGTGGCCGGCGTCTTCCACACTGTCAGTTATGCAGAACTGAGGGTCACTATGCATCCGCCTGTCCTCAACTTGCTACCTTTCAACAACATGCTACAGCTTCCAATGATGCTAATCTCGCAAGAGCTTTTCAATCAACTTGTAGCATCACTGATCAGTCACCGGATTGGTATGTTGACTCTGGGGCTACGGCTCATATGGCTCCTTCCACGTCTCATCTAGATCAATCCCAACCCTATACGGGTCCCGAGAAGGTGGCCTTCGGAAATGGTACTATTCTTCCTGTCTCTCATATTGGAACTGCTCGTATCTCGTCAAATATTCCTTTAAAAGATATTCTTGTGGTTCCAAATTTATCAAAAAAGTTACTTTCTATTAGCAAACTAACAAATGATTATCCCATTGATGTCTTATTTTCTCGCCAATATTTCGCTATTCAGGATCGAATGACAGGGAAAATCTTGGGAAAAGGCCGACATGAGCATGGTCTTTATGTTCTCAGTACGAAGTTTCAAGTCCTCGTGGCCACCACATCTAAACTTCGGGCATCTTTTGAATTATGGCACTCTAGATTAGGTCATGCAAATTATGACACTGTTTCTTTTTTGAATAAGAATGGTTGTTTATTTGTGACATCTATTTTACCCAAACCGGATGTTTGTTCTTCTTGTCAAATTTCCAAACAACATCGGTTATCTTTTGATCTTAATGAGAAACGGGCTTTGCATGTTTTAGATATGGTTCATTGTGACTTATGGGGACCAGCTCCAATTCCCTCTAATGATGGTTTTCGTTATTATGTAATTTTTATCGACGACTTCTCACGATTCACTTGGTTTTATCCTCTTAAAACCAAAAGTGAGTTTCCTCAAATATTAAAAACTTTCTTGCCTTTGTACAAACCCAATTCTCCACCAAACTAAAGATTTTTCAAAGCGACGGTGGTAGTGAATTCTTGAATAATCATGTACATGCTTTATTCAATGAAAATGGCACCCATCATCAAGTTTCTTGTCCCTACACGCCCCAACAAAATGGTAGGGCAGAACGCAAACATCGCCATGTCACGGAAACCGGTCTTGCCATGTTATTTGGTGCTCACATTCCTGCTTCCTTTTGGGTTGATGCTTTTGCCACCGCAACACACATTATAAATCGGTTACCATCTAGAGTTTTGAACAACCAATCACCATTTGAACTGGTTTACGGTTTTAAGCCCAACTATAACAACCTCCGGGTCTTTGGGTGTCGAGTTTACCCCTATTTACGAGATTACTCCGCCCATAAGCTTGCGCCTCGAAGCATTTCATGTGTTTTTCTCGGTTATCACTCCCGTTACAAAGGATATCGGTGCATGGATCCTAATACCTCTCGTGTGTTTATTACCAGAAATGCTACATTTGATGAATATTGTTTTCCCTTTTCATCCAACTCCTCATCAACAGATCTAGAAAAGCTCCTGGTAACAACATATAATGAAGATTTTTCCATGCCACCTATACTAGCCGACCCACCTACTAGTCCTTTGACCCAACCCAACCCAGCTACTACTCCCTGCCCTGTTTGCGCTGATCCGATTGAACCGTCTCCCACTCGGCATCAGCCGGTACTCTCTGACCCGCTGACGCCTCTTCAAACTCAGCCACAAACGCCACCCACACCCAACCTTCCACCTTCTTCGAGTACAACTCCCTCAGCACCAAGTATAACTCATACAACACCGACCACAACTACCATAGACCCTACACCGTACACTTCTATTCATCCGATGCAAACAAGATCCAAAGATGGTATCTTCAAACCAAAACATCGTGCAGACATTTCCATTGTTACTTCATCCCGTCTGCATCATTCTCTTTTTACTACAAAGGAGCCTAGAGGTTTCAAAACAGCTTTAAAAGATCCTGCGTGGTCTAAAGCCATGAATGATGAAGTACATGCTTTACATCAACAACAAACCTGGGAACTTGTTCCACGCCCTCCTTCTGCCAATGTTGTAGGATCCAAATGGGTTTTCCGTACCAAGTATAAAGCAGATGGTACCGTTGACCGTTTAAAGGCTCGTCTTGTCGCACAAGGTTTTAATCAGCTACCGGGATTTGATTTTTCTCACACTTTCAGCCCGGTAATCAAAGCTTCTACAGTTCGTATCGTTTTGTCCATTGCCGTCACTCGCAAATGGTCTCTTCATCAACTCGTTGTCAAAAATGCATTCTTAAACGACTATCTCAATGAAACTGTTTACATGGAGCAACCCCCGGGCTTCGTTGATTCAAACGCTCCCGACCATGTTTGTCGCCTTAAAAAGGCCTTATATGGTTTAAAACAAGCACCCCGTGCATGGTTTCAACGGTTGAGTACGTTTCTAGTTCAACAAGGTTTCGTCTGTAGCAAATCAGATACATCTTTCTTTGTCTTTCACAAACACTCATGTATCTTATACTTGCTCGTTTATGTTGATGACATTATTCTGACGGGAAATGATGAGTCATCTATTCGCGGTTTTATTAATCGTCTTCAAACAGAATTCACTATTAAAGACATGGGTGCTCTCAGTTATTTCTTAGGTCTTGAAGTCTCCTACACCTCCACTGGACTGTTTTTAAACCAGTCCAAATATGCGCATGATATTCTCACTCGTGCATGTCTTCTTGACTCTAAACCGGTTGCTACACCATTGAGTACAAATGATATATTTGTTTCCTCCGGCACTCCTTACCATGATCCAACCCATTACCGCTCTTTGGTTGGTGCTCTTCAGTACCTCACCATTACCCGCCCAGATTTATCGTACGCTGTTAACCAAGCCAGTCAATTCTTGCATGCTCCTACGATTGATCATATTCAAATGGTAAAAAGAATTCTACGCTACGTTAAGGGAACAATTGCTTATGGCCTTAATTTCTCTAATGTTCCCACGGGTTCCTTACTTGGTTACTCGGATGCGGATTGGGCTCGTTGCATCGACACTAGACGTTCCACATATGGTTACTCCATTTTCCTAGGTGGAAATCTAGTTTCATGGAGCGCAAAGAAGCAGCCAACGGTTTCTCGATCCAGCTGTGAGTCTGAGTATCGAGCCATGGCCAACATTGCTGTCGAGCTCATTTGGGTCATGCATCTTCTTCGTGACTTACATACCTTACCTTCGGGAAGTCCGACTCTATTATGTGACAATCTCAGTGCCATCTTTCTAAGTCAAAATCCAGTCGCTCGTAAACGCGCTAAACATATTGACATTGACTACCATTTTGTTCGCGAGCTTGTTTCTTCAGGAAAGCTTCACACAAAATTTGTTCCTACCAAGATCCAGGTGGCAGACATTTTCACAAAACCTTTACCGAAACCACTCTTCCAGGACTTCCGAGACAAGTTACGTGTGTCGTCTCCACCAGTTCGCTTGAGGGGGGGTGTCAACGAGAAGGGATGATATCCCCGTATTTTTTAGATTGATTCTGTTCATTATTGTATTGTTGTATTTTCCTTTTTTATCCCTCTGTTTATTTGTATTTAAATGATTGTAATTCTTTGAAATTATTATCAATGGGAAAATACCTTTGATAGTTATCCCTTTCTAATAATGTGGCTTCTACGGTTTGTACTATACAAGTTCCTTCTTTGAATATCAAAAGCTTAGGCAGATCCCTTCCATATAGTGCTTTGAAAGGTGTACATTGAAGTGAAGCATGATACGTGGTGTTATACCAAAATTCCGCCCAAATCAAAATTTTCTTTAGGCTTGTTGGATATAAAACACCGCAAATATTGTTTTAAACATCGATTTACGACGTAGGATTGGCCATCTGATTGAAGATGATATGTTGTCGAATAGCATAATTTTGTGCCTTGTTTTTTAAAAATCTCCTTCCAAAATTGACTTAAAAATATATTGTCTCGATCCGTGATAATTGAAGGTGGAACGCCATGTAAGCGTACGATTTCGTTTATAAAAACATCCGCCACTTGTTGTGCCGTGAAAGGATGTTTAAAAAGTATAAAATGACCGAATTTACTTAACCGATCCACGGTAACTAAAATAGTGTCGTAACCTTTCGATTTCGGTAACCCTTCTATAAAATCCATTGTAATTTCATCTCATACTTGCATCAGAACGTCGATCAGTTGCAATAATCCCCTTAGTGACCCATTTAAAACTTTATTTTGTTGACATACCAAACAAGAGTTAACAAATTCTTTAATTTGTTTTTTCATTCCCACCCAAAACAATTCGAACGAAATTCTTTAAAATGTACATTCTATCACGGAATGACCACCCATGAAAGAGGCATGGAATTCTTCTAGAATGATATTGATCAAAGAAGATTGTTGAGATAATAATAACTGATTTTTGCACCAAAGTAATTCATTACAAACTTCAAAACCTTGATGAGTTGCGGTTTTTGATAAAATATCTGCTTTTGATTTTTTTAAGGAACGAATGATGCACATTCACCTGTCATTTATACGTATAATAAAAGAAATAAAGGGTAAACAGGTAGAGTGAGTGTACCAAATGTACACTCTAGGTAGAGGAGGGACTTTTTAGTCTTTTTGGTAATAAAGTAGTTGGAAATAGTTGAAGGGAGAGTTAGATGCATCAGGTGTGACTATAGAAGAAGGAGTTGATGTGTTAGTGGGAGTTCTTTCGAATGGTAATAGTTTTGGAGAGTGTCCCCCTCTCAAAAGTGGGATTTCTTGTGATAATTCATGAAACCGATTAATTCTTTCCTCCAAATTGTTCAATTCTTTCTTTATTTTCTACTTTGATCCATCAAATTGGTATTAAAGCGGTTCGATTTACCATGCAAACGAGATCAATCATCAGTCATGTTGAAGAAATTGAAGGTGCAATCGCAGCTATTCAATAGTACGACAAATACCAAAAGACAATAAACAAAAACAGACATTCACCTTACATACCAAATACCAAAAGCATAATAACAGAGTTTTGTAAAGACAATAAACATTAAAACCAAAAAACTAAACAAAGAAAAACTAAATTGCAAGAACAGAAATTATAGTTTAACTAAAAGAGCTTGTAAAACTTTCCATTATCTCTATTTTTAAAACAATGGTCGACAATCGACATATCTTGTCAACGTATACTGACATGGATTTTCACGAGCGGGATGTGACAAATTACTCATTTTCCACTTATCGTACACGTGACAACCCGCAAATGAAAACCTAACGCTTTTCATCAATAAATTTAATTGCGTTAGTGAACCCTCAAGTTTACAATATATGCTTGAACTTTCTTATATTATAGATAATTTATCATCCACGTCGCAATAACATATGTTGTCAATTAAAATTCTACTCAATCGTTCTTTGAATGAACATTTAAGCGTAGTAACTATAAACCGTTTTTATATTTGTTTCGACGTAAAATAGTTAACAACAAAAAATCCTTTCATGACGAGGACAAAGGAGTTCTCATCAGGCTTTGAATAAATTTACTTTCAAAACTATTGATTCCATTTAATAAAGGTAACTAGATAACAAATCATGTATATTATTTAGAAATCTATGTTTTTATGATATTTGATTTGGTTCTATTTTACACCAGTCATTTAAATGTTACCCATGGATTAAAGTGTATTTTGCAATGGTCTTTAACGAACAATGAACTAAATTAGAATAAAAGTTCTCCTAGAGAGAAAATTATTTTCTGAAAATGTAACGACAAAAAGTTACATACTTTTATAGAAAGGTAACAAACTACAAGGGCTGTAAGTGGCATTAACCCAAACTATAAGGACGAGATAACATCACCACCACCAATGTACTCCACGACACCAGGACACGTATGCATCACCTTCACAAAATAACAAAAGGGCAAATCCGTCATGTCAATTGCCAACAGTCCACGTGAGAACACACTAGTCTCATACGGCACGTGTCACTTTACGCCTAAAACCTGTACCGAATTTAACCGTTCGTATACTGCTGTTTCTGCACTTTCTCTCTCTATAACTACTCACCCTCTCGCACAGTCACGAACTGGACTCACATAGTCACATAACCTCCTTCTTGTGAGGCCCACCGCATGCCCCTCCCTCCACCGGCTACATCTCTTCTCCGTTACAGCCGACGGAGTAAATGTAATGAACACAACCATGGCAGAGAGCTTGCAGAAGGATTACAAGCTCTGCGAAGAGGTCGGACGAGGTCAGTTCGGGATTATATACCGTTGCTTTTCGCTAATTTCTGGCGGATATTTCGCCTGTAAATCGATTGACAAGCGGCTCCTCTCTGACTCCACCGATCGGGAATGTAGCGACAAAGAGCCGAAAATCCTTCGCGTCCTCGGTGGAAGCGCTCATGTTATTCAGATTCACCGTATCTACGAGGACGAGAATTGGATTCATATGGTCGTTGATCTCTGTGACGGTCCAGATCTCTATGATCGGATTTCGAAACGTGGAGGTGCGTTTCCAGAGCCTGAAGCGGTTTCGATTTTCACTCAGTTGATTGAATCGATTAGCTGCTGTCATAGATTAGGCATTGCGCATCGAGATATCAAGCCGGATAATGTGTTGTTTGACTCAATGGGGAAATTGAAGCTGGCGGACTTTGGATCGGCGGATTGGTTTGGGATGAATGAGGGTGGGACGATGACCGGAGTGGTTGGCACGCCGTACTATGTCGCACCGGAGGTTTTGTTGGGGAGGGAGTACAATGAGAAGGTTGACGTTTGGAGTGCCGGTGTGATTCTGTACATATTACTCGGCGGAGTTCCTCCGTTCTACGGTGAAACGTCGGTGGAAACATTTGAGGCTGTTTTGCGAGGGAATTTAAGGTTCCCGACGAGGATTTTCAGGTCAGTTTCACCGGAAGCGAAGGATCTGCTGCGGAAAATGTTATGCAAGGATGCTTCTCGACGGTTATCAGTCGAACAAGTCTCAAGTAAGACATGCATCATATCCTACCCCATTTAGAGCCTCATCTTTTCAAATTGTTTTCTTCGAAGGTTCATTTTATATTTTTATTAATTCGGAAATCAGTGTGTTTTGTTGGGTAAAAATTGAATGATTTTGTTGAATTCGTGCAGGCCATCCATGGGTTATAAGTGGAGGCGAAAAATGATCAAGTGACTAATTAATTTAAACTTAAATATGATCCTTTGTTCTACAAGCGATACGGTAAAAAGATGTATTTTTTTATCAGCCAACGAATCAACAGCAAGAACGCATAAGAAGTAAGATGAAAAGTTTGAAGCTGAATAAGGTAATAAGTTTTGTAAATTTTTGGAGAATGGAAGAATCACGAGACCTTGTAAATATGTAAGAGCTGATGAGACACAAGGAGGGGGACTGAGGGACGTATTTTGCAAAAAACCACATGTTTATGATGAGTATGTACTTGGACTATTTTTGTAAAAGTATATGCAATCCTCCATCTCTGTCTAGAATTCATGTGTTTACAGTGGAATCTATAATATATATACAGACAATAATTACAAACTAAAACAAACAATAAAATTAGTACGTTTTGTTCAGTTAAACTTAATCGAACTGATATGAGCTAGCTCTTGTTCATGTTTGATCACTTCGTTTATAGCTCAACATATATTGAACTTGAGGATCATTATGAATTTTGAAAGTTCTTTTGCCCAAAATTGCAGTTGGACTTATCTTAACTTCTGCATTGGTACTTGTATGAGGTGGATTGAAGTAGTAATTTAATATTGTTAACTAATAAACAACGGAGACAAATGACTAGGGTTTCATTATTTATCTATATAATCAATTCCCGTCATTTTTTTGTGTTTTGTGTTATTTGGACCTTCTACCGGATCCGGTTCGGGTCTTTTTCGGGTAACTCTCGGATCCGGATCGGATATAATCCACAGCCATTCTACCAACGTTTACTTAACCAATAGATTCAATCCACCAGGCATACACAATCGATTCCACCTGTAATCCACCACCACTTCTATCACCCTTCCACCGCCTCTTGCCCCAATTTGTGAAGCGGGACAGCTGTTTTTCTTACGGACTCATTTTTCTCCGCCATTCTTGTCCATCGTCTCTGATTCCCTTAATGTTGAAACTATTACTTCTCTATTTCGGTTCTCTCCCCGTTCTTCATCTCTGCCCTTTTTCTTTCTAGAAGGCGGTTCTAGAACCTCTAATGCAGGGGCGGACTCAGTAAGGAGCCCGGGGATGCCCGTGCCCCTCCTGAAATTTTACCCCGCAGAGTAAAAAAAAATTATATATAGGTGTCCCTCGTCTAAAAAAAAGGTGCTCCTCAGTTCCCCGTTTTAGAAATAATTGTTCCTCGATTTAGAAAATTTTTAGAAAAAAAACATCATGTAAAATTAGTTTTTGGACTTATAGTAAAATTGGGCTAACTTTGGGTAATTAGACATTTGGGTAATTGGGCTAAATTTATAACAATTGGGTTGGGTAATTAAGCATTTGGGTAATTAGGTCTCTTCTCATATTGATCGACTCCCGTCTCCTTCTCCTCTCGTCTCTCGACCTCTCTATCGATTCGAACAATTGCAACTGTGCAACATCGAAGAAGTGGAACAGCAACATCGAAGAAGTGGAACAGCAATCAATTTCATTTTGAGGTTGCTATCTTCAACACGGTTTTGGATATGCAAATTGTCGAATTTGGGAGCGATTTAGCGAAGTAACCACGAATTTGATAGAATGTATGGCGGCTTTGAGTCCTTGTAATTCTTTTTCTAAATTCGATAAAGCAAAGTTGTTCAATTTAAGTGAAATCTACAAGAACGATTTTACTGATTCGGAAAGGAAGCATCTTCTTGGTCAACTTAATGTCTATTATCACAGTGTAACAAATGAACCCAAATTTGCTAACTTGAAGGGAATTTCAGACCTCGCTCGTGTGATGGTTGAAACAGGGAAATATCGTTCTTATGATTTGGTCTACAAGTTAGTGAAGCTAGCTTTGGTTTTACGCGTCGCAACCGCTACAGTTGAAATATGTTTTTCTTCAATGAAGCTCTTGAAGACGGATTTGCGTAATAAAATGAGCGACGAATTTATGAATGATGCTTTGATTTGTAGTGTAGAACATGAATTACTTAGAGATGTAAAAACTGAAAACGTAATTAGTCGTTTTCAGAAAATGAAGGATAAAAGAGGTCAAATTTAGAATGTACTTTGATTTACTTTTAATGTTATCAAACTTTTCCAGGATCCATTTTTTCTGGGTCTGCCCATCCTCTAATGACGTAGGGCACCAAGGGGACGGTTCAACATAATTCATGATTCTATTTCATTTTGATTTTTAGTCTCCCCCAAGAGCATCGATGACTCCTTTGAAGAAGCGACTCCTCCAAATCTACATCTGTCGCTCTATTTTCTCTGTCTCCTAACATTGTAGAAGGTTGAACACCCATGTTGCCTGCTCCGCCTTGGCACCACTTGGTTCTTGATCACAGATGGTACTTGACTAAAGATAGATTTGCATCAAGAATCGTTCAATGTTTTTGGTTAGTTTTTTATTTCATTTTTGTTTTCTATGATTGTTCTCTTTCCCCTAATTTTGTAGTCTTTGTTCGGTTTCTTCTTTTCCAATAGGAGTTGTTGCCGTTTCCCCCCTTCATGGTGTTTGACTGCCTGCCTGCTTCACCAGCCACTCCTGCTTCGTTTTACGACCTCAAGTGCCACCTCCGATTCCCATCTCTATCTTTAAGTTGTGGTTTTACCACCGCCTTCGACCATCTGCGACACCCACCCCACTGGTTTATTGTGTTCCTCTTCTTCTTTATAATTATTGCACTCCCTCTTCATTTTACTACTCGAGGTTTAGCTTATCTCCATAAAGCAATGTAATTTTAGGTAAGTAAAAAGTTGTCGGATTTCTTCGTACCTATCCTCTCCCCATCCGACTCAATAACCCATTTTTGAACAGCAGTATGCTAAATCCTCCTGTGGTTCATTTTCTTACGCTTCAATTAACACAATTTAACCCGATTGTAACCCTAATCTTGAAATGTTTGTTAGTTATTCACATATAGTCTGAACCTATGATTACTTTCAAATAGTCTTTCATTGAGGTTAATTTCACTTCTACAGCCGCCTATTGTTTCTTTTGCTGGACCGGTGGCTTTTGATGGCTGCTGAGATTTCGATTAGTTGCGTCTGTCATGATGGTATACATAATTTCGAATCCTTCCATTTTTTCTTTTTTCATTCTATGTTTGTAGTTATCTAAAAACTTCTGGGAATTTGCTAAATTTTTGCATCAATTGACTTTTAGTGTATTTCCGATTCCAACGTTGTTTTTTGGCTCATTAAATTCAGATGAATGCTAATTTGAAACCGACTTTTAAATTAACTTCAAGTAAGGTGCTTGATTTAATTATTATTAGTCTTAATTTCATTGATTTACTAATTAGGGATTCTATTGTATTTTTCCTTGTGATGTTTGTTCATTTGTATGCTTACTTAGGTTAAGGGGAACTCATGAAGAGTTTGTCGATGCCTTAAGGAGCAAACAAGTTGGAAGCAATGAGTAACTCCAAATAATCCAAATTTCGTTTCCAGCCGGATTTACTGTAGAGTGTATGTATATGTATGCCATATTATGAGTTAATTTTTTTAACAAAATTTAATTAATCCAATTGAACCTTTGTAATTGAGTTGACTGATGATTATTATAAATTACTACCATTTTCTTGAGGCTGTTTACTTATCATCATCATTACTTTCTTTTTATTCATATTATTGCATGTATTTCTTTGTATTAATTAGTGATATGTGAATGTTATCACTTATAAAAGCTTTTTGTATGAAGGGTTTAATAACTAAGCAGACAAGGTGTTTGATAAAATGCTTGAGAGAAGGGAAGATCCTGGTGAAGTTTTTTATAATTCATACATAGGCCAGCCAATTGTCAATTGGTGATGAATCGTTATAATATGTTGTTTTCTTCAAAAGATGTAATTACAAAACCTAGGTAACTAACACTTCTATGATTTTTTGATAGTTAATTGATTACATGTCGTTTTTTCCGTTATACTATCATATGTGTAATATACGTGCAATAATTTTTCAATTTTAAATGAGAATATGCATGTGATTGGCAGGGATGAAGAAGATCATATTGATTTGCTTCTTCAACATGGGTCTCAATTGAAAGGCAATAACTCACCTTGAAACTAATTGATCGAAAATATAACGACTCAATTACTTGGATACTCGATCAGTTAAAAAGGAGGCAATGAATTGGATGATTCGTGAGAGACAATTGCATATGGTTTGAGCGATACTCGGGTTTTTTTATTGGTTTTCCGACAACCGGTTATTGGACCGATTTGAATCGGTTTTTCACATTACTGGGAGATTAAAAAAAGCTGCTATATTACTATTTATAGCACAAAGTTGCCATATTACCCCTCAGTTCTATAATAACAAGTTTTTTCATAACCAAAACCTGATAGACCAGTTTTGATTTTTTTGACAAAAAAACCGCAAAAAACCTATTAGGTTTTAACCGAGACTAGCCAAACCGGTTTTTTAAGAACTGGTTAAAAAAAAGCAGGTTTTGTGCACCTCTAGGTTGGAGTATCTCACTAAGTACAATTTGCTCCTAACTTTAGCAAAAGTTACCCTTGAGCCAATGTCTTGAAGAAGAGTAAATTATAATCTTACGTTATGCTTCAAAAATGCTCAAATTAATCAACACGTATGTTGTATTCAAGGCTCTTTCATAATACTAATGTGTTGAGATGATGAAATAAACCCAATTAATTATCATTTGCTTTCGTTTTCCTAATGTCAACTCAAGAAGTTTGCGTACCTTTGAATGATATTTCAGAAACATGTAGCTTTTAACTTGAAATTTTATCAAACACAATTAATTGAATGGGATGCTCGGTAAAGATTATTATCCTTCATGCGAATTATTCTTCTTTAGTTTTTTATGTTTAATAATGCAGCTATCAGGGAAGGTGTTGCTGATGAAGGCTTTACAAGTGCAGCAGTGGCAATAAAGTGCCAATGGTTAAATTCCATGGTTGAACTGGAACTGGAAATCGACGATTCAAAATGAATGGAATTTGGCTTTTCAAGCCATATCTTTTCTTAATTTTTAAAGTATGAAAACACCCTTATGGAAATAAAAAGGTTTTAAAAGTTTCATTTCTTTACTGTTTTCATTCCAGCACACAATTCCTTCAACCACATTCCTAAAACTTAGTATTCTAATCTTTTCTATATTTCTCCTCATTGAAATATCGATTCAAACTAATTAATAGAACATAGAACTTGAGGCATTCTCTCATTAATAATACATGGTAATATTGGGCCGTGCTAAGCATGGCCTTTAGAATTACCTAGTTTATATATATATATATATATATATATATAATTTCCGTGATTTTGTATATCCGATGTAACGTTTTTTTTGTACGCGGGTTTTTTTTTTTGGTGTCACACGGGTTAAGTGGATCCAATCTGGATCCGTTTCTTTACACTGCCATACACCACCGCTTTTTCTCTTCACTCTCGGGATCTTTCTTCATTCTACTTCTTCTACACCGTCTCCCGTTTATCTCTGCTACGTACCACCGCTTCCTCCTCCGTTCCTCCTCCCCTGCAACTCTATTGGAAAACGAAGATCTAGGGTTTGCGGAAATCCCGACAAGTTCGATTGGTTGTCAACGGAATTTATCGTGTCCACCGCTTCTCACCGTCAACCCTTACCCACCGATTACTCTCAACCTCCGTCGATTTCGCGTCGGTGCTACCCCACGATTCTTGAACTCTCAACGGCTTCTCTCTACACCAAACATCCAACTCAGACCAAATCCATCGATAATCGGAAGAAGATGTCGTTGCAAGCCTACGTCGATGACCACTTGTTGATATGAAAGCATGAAAGAAAAGAAATGAGAATTATATATAGGAAAGCTATTTAGATTATTAACTTTAACAAAATGGGTTTAACTATATTCATACATAGTATTTGTGGTTGTTAACTTGGTTTCAAAAATAAAAAGGAAATATCGGTTGTTATATTGAAATATTAAGATTTTTGAAAATAAAAAATGTTTCGGTTTGTGTCTACTCTTTTCAAGTAAGTACCCAACTCCGCAATATGGGTCAATGTGTTCCTAATACTTGGTCATATGCACAATCACACCTTTGGGATTAGTAGGGACTCATTAATTAGTCTAAATTGGTCTTTGAGGGAATCCTAAAATGCATGTCCCTAACCGCACAAAATTGTGTAATGTAAAGGTCCGTTTATATATAAAGGAAAATTTTTCAAAGCATGAAATAAATAAAAAAAATCCTACATGCCAAAAATAAAAGATGTCAATAAACAGAAAATTATAAAGTAAAGCAGAACATCTCAAAGATAAACTTTATAAAAAATACAGTCCTATGGAGAAAATAAAGTTGAGAATGGGAACCCTAATCAATGGGTGTGCATTTGTTGGTCCATTGAGTGTTGTTACTAAATTTCGTCGGTAAACCTTGGAACATAATCTAGGCCCTAGGGCAATGAGTACAATCGATTACTTATGAGGAGATTTTCGAAAGTAATTAAAAAAATGGATTCTTTTCGATATCTAGGTAAACTAGATATAACTATTCAGTTTTATAAAAACTCTCCAAGTTAGCAATTGTTGCACACAAATACATGTATACTATTTCTTGAATCTTGCTTGTTATAATTATCTATGGAGTATTCTAATAGTAATGATTCATTGAGTCTTTCCCGAGATGTGAAAAAATAAAGTTGAGAAGGTTTAATCGGCCCGTTTTATCCCTTTAATTTGAATATATTTAACTACAAAACATCCAAATTTATTTGAGAATGATTCTATTTTGATGTTTGATCGAATCATTTGTGAAGAAACAAATACAGGGAAATAACAATGATAACGCACGTAGAAAATCCCGACTCAAGTTAAACCCACATCGGTGCTAACCCAAATCCCATGAAAAAACAGTCTCACCGTTTGCTTAAACCCATGTAAAATCTCACCCTTCACCACATCATCGCCTAAACCCACGCCACTTTCTTGCAGCCCACGCAATCCTAAAAACTTAATCACACACAAGAGCCTATGCAAAATCTCACCCTTTAATTTGTATACTCAATATTTTACACTTCCTAATACCCTTCTAATTTCCATAATCACGTATCCCACATTGTTACAAAATCAAAACCATCCCTTCCAATATATCTATAAATAGACCTTTAATGCACCACCAATCATCACACACTACATCAACTTATTTACTCTTTACCAATCAAGTTCCTCTCTATCGACATGAAAAGTTAAACATCTCAGAATTACTTACGTACGGTAAGATTTTTATGTAATTAGATTATATTGTTTTGGATTATTACTTGAATTAATCACAAATGTTCTTCCAAATTAGACATCTTACTTTAGTATTTGATTAATTGTTCTTTTACATCATAACTTGCTTCATCACAATATAACCACGTACTCTCTCTTATATAATCCGACCTCGCTTAGTCTCAAGAATTGTGTCTAGGATAGTCACGTCACCCTTCTTTATTTGATAGTCAATGTTATTACATTTGAATCAATAATTGATTAAGTAAATACAATAGACAAATATACCGAAAGAACAATTTCCTTATCATCGTGGGTTTAGTGAGTTTTATTTTTGACATTTTGACGACACGCCATCAGTTAGCAAGTTTGACACAAAGGCATGCATCTCTTTTTAACTTTAATTTGACCACACTATTTTAAGGAAATTTCCTAAAGTTCATGATTTTATTGAATTTTTCTAGGGATGAGAAAGAGAAAAGTTGGGGGTTTGATCGATCAGTTTTGCATTACATTTATTAGCTATAGTTCCTAGCAAAACATCTAATTCAATTATGGAATAATGTCGTTGTGACGATAATTTAAAATAAAGGTATAGTTGTTAAAAGTAATAAAAATTAAAGTAAAGTCTATGCAAAGAAAGTTCAAGAGATACACGACGAAAAAGAGCGAGTATGAAGACATATGACGAACTATTAGAATCAATTAGACGAAGACAAATGGTGGAGATTTATAATGAAATGACACAGTTGATAACAAATTGACGAGTATGTGGGACGATTAATAAACCAGAAAAATAATAACAAGAGGACGATGTTGTTAGACACATGTACCATGTAGTAATACTTGAACTTGCCCAACTACTTGTTGCTGTGACTAACATGATTCCACTTGTTGTGTAAAGAACACAAAATAACCTACAACTTTCTTGTCTTGCACTTTTTCCAAATCAATTGTGATCATGGTCGAAATCAGCATGGAAGTTAGGCTAAAGATGTTGATGGAAATTTGAAAATCATAAATGATTTAGTCTTGCATCACCCACCATGCAAAACCCATAAACCCTTTAAAGAACCCCATGAACATGAGTACATACGACATAGGATTGACATGCAAAGCTTACTCCAATGCAAAAAAACCATCTTAAGAATGTTTCCCACATTGTCACAAACCCAAAACCCTACATTACCATTCATTATACTACCCATGTAAACTGTCTCATATTTAAAATTACATACGAACATCTCTTGATAAATGTAATACTCATACTTTCACTATTAACCCTCACATAGATTGAATCCCAAGAAAATCACATTCGAAACCACCTCAACAAGTAACTTAACCCACATGAAACCCATTATCCATATAAGTTAAACCTCATGCAAATACCCAAAACCATTTTACTTGTACCCTAAGAAAACTAAAAGCCTCATAAATTCATGTCTCATATTGCCAAAAAAAAAAAACCAACTCACCCCCCCCCCCCCAAATCAACCTTTAAATATGCCATTAATCCACCACTTTTTAATCATCTCTCCACAACCAATCTTATAATTTGAGATAAATCCCTCATCCCTTACCTCCACACAAAAAAGCAAACCATAATCTGTCTCCTTAATCCTTTCATCCTTAATAATTTCATGAAGAACAGACATAATCAATAAGATGAGTTCATTTTCCACCATCGTGTCCAACTAAATCCTCCCATGATCACAATTAGGATTAGGTTTGATTTATTTATCGTATTATAGTTATGGTATGAATGTTTAGATTCACAAACCATTAATTATGCATTTTTAAACTTTTAATATATGAGAATTTTCCCTTACTTTGTTACATGCTATTTAATCTATATTTGTATAAGACGATTCTAACATGGACATATAGAAGTAAATTGTTTACACATAAGCTTCCTAATTCAACCATTTACTAAATAGTAGATTTAAGGTTTATTTTTACGTCTCAATGACTACGATCAATAAAAATACACTCTTGCTTCCTTTATTCCCAATCTTAATATTAAATGTCTTTCAAAGCTTATTATTAGTCGTCAACTTCTTATTGAAAAAAACTTTTTACCTCTACATATTCAGTCTCACTATAACATACAAATTTCATAATTCACTAACCTATTGATAATTTAATATTTGAATTGCTTAGTTATTTTCAATAAAGTACATTTGTAGATATATTTACAACTCAAACATACGTAGTAGATGTCAAAAGAAACTAATCTATTAAGGTTTTATTAATTGAATATTGAAAAGTTATTCTGCAAAAAGAAAAGAGAAATATCGATTAAAGTCTCAATATTTTGGCTTTGTTTATTAAAAGGTATCAAATTAATTTTTATTAACAAAAAAAGTCTCAAATTAATTTTTATTAACAAAAATGACAGAAAATACATGTTTTTTCTTCAATAAAGTCCTAATATTTTCGCACAATTTACGAAGAAGTCCCAACATTAGCCAGTTTTCTGTCCTTTTTTGTTAATAAAAATCAATTTAGGACTTTTTTGTTAATAAAAGTTAATTTGGCACTTTTTCATAAATTATGTCAAAATAATGGAGATTAATAAAATAGTATATAATAGTGTAATGAGTTTATCATTATAGGTTTAAGTTGATGACATTTATATAATTTAATGAAAATAGAGTTTATAACAAAAGTACCGGTTTGTAAACCTTCTATTAATGACATATAAAACATTAAACGAAAATATAATATTTCTTTGCTATAAAAAATAATATAATGATTAATTCAATATTACCATCAAAATGCATTGCGCTTTTCTATATCTTGTTCTTGTTTTAATAACTAGTCTATAAAAGAAGATACAATATCTTTAAAATTATGGATGATCTTCTTGGAAGTCAAAGCTCTCATTTGTAAAAGGAATCTCTACATCCATGGATACCTTTCTGTTGCCCGACCTCAATAAAATTAAATTAGAAATTTGAGGCGTCTTACTCATGTGCCCGTGGTGGTTTTTTATGATCTTCTTGGGTAGAATCCATTTAAATATGTCAAGAAAGGGGAGTGAATGAATGTATACTTTTGTTGTTGATATTGTGACGGAGAAACATCATGTAGATCTTGTTTGTCATCCACATCAGGTATGGACATCTACACTTGTTTCTTCATTTTTATTTTCTTCTTTTCATCATTTTTTAAGAATTTATAAATTGTCCCTATTTTCCGAATCATGATCTAGTATTGCAACAAGATTTTAAATAGCATCCAACGTTAGGCGTCACATTTTGACCAACAAATTTCTATATGAGTTATAGTGTAAGTTTTCATCTTCACAAGAACGATGATTTATTTGCGATGAAAGATCACTCAATACTCTCATATGTCGTAGTGATTTTACATTGAAGTATGATAACTGATTTCAAATAGGGGAAGATGGATATGAGTTGTTTGCGAACCTGTAACTTGTAGTTGTTTTCTCCATACAGATTATTTTGGAGAATTTGACGATGTCGGTGACCGCGATGAGTGTTGATGAGATGCTTAGTTCTTTCTCCATATTCTAAAGCTTGAAAGAATCCCCGTAATTTATCAAGAAATGGGTTGATACGTTCTTCTGTTACATGTTAGGAATCAGGGATATATATATATATATATATATATATATATATATATATATATATATATATATATATATATATATATATATATATATATATATATATATATATATATATATATATATATATATATATATATATATATATATATAAGGCTATGTTATAATAAGAATGACAATTATTGTGTTACCCTGTAACCAAATCCTGGCCATCAGATTTCATTCTCTTAACAATGAAAAAAACACATTCTTAACAGAATAAGTTCTTGACAGAATGAGTTCTTACCATTCTTAAAAGAATGAACTAAATTTTGTACATTCTTAAAAGAATGTGTTTTAAATGAGTGGTCCAGATTGAGTTTCAAGGTTACACAATACTTGTATGGATATATTTGATCCTAGCCCTATATATATATATATATATATATATATATATATATATATATATATATATATATATATATATATATATATATATATATATATATATATATATATATATATATATATATATATATATATATATATATATATATATATATATATATATATATATATATATATATATATATATATATATATATATATATATATATATATATATAATACAACCAATAACAATATATAGAATCATTCACCTAACCTCAACCCCAAATTTATCTCATTAAAATGTGAGATTTATTATTTCCGTTCTTGTATGTTGGCGTCTACCCTTCAATGACATGCTTCATATCTACTCTTGCTCCAATTAAAGGGTGCAAAACATAAAAAAAAAACCATTATTTAGAGGAAAAAATGTATTTACAAGAGAATGAAACATATTTTGGACATTTATGTAAACCAGTTAACTTACCTTGACTCCACGTGGAGTGTTTCTAGGTTTAGATGGAGTTTGTTCCCAAAGAGACTAATTAAATATATGAATTTTGAATTCTTTTCGATAGGTTTTAGGATTTGGAATGAGCACATAAGAGTTTCATTAACACTCATCATTGCACCGACATTATCAAATTCTCCGTAGAAATTTGGTGAAGAAAAAACTGTTACAAGTTGTCTGTTTGCGAAGAACTAGTATCCATCTTCTACAGCCTACAATCACTTATCAATATTCAATAAATACACAAAATCCTATAGAAATTATGAGCAATGACTGGTGGTGTTCTTTGTCGTAAAAATTAACCATTTTCCTTATTTAGATGCAAACATACGCTATATATTTCATATGAATAAATAGTTTTACACAACTTGTGATGCCTTTTATTCAACAGTCTCTATCTAAAATCCTGTTGAAACCCTTCCTCCAAGATGATCATTTGAAACATAGGGAAAAGCAAGAATTTTCTAGCCTAAGTGTGGTTTTGATGGTTAGTTTATATGTCTATATGTTTTTATGTTATATGTACCACATATTGTGTAAAAAAATCGCTTCACAAATTTTGCAGAATTTCAATATACCATTTAACAAAAGACAAAATAAAGATATTTTATTCACCCTAATCACTACAGGTAAGTTGTGATAGTGGTAAGCTTCTTAGAAAATCAATCCCATTCCGTTTAAGAAATCTATAAATAGACCCTTAATCCACCACTTTCAAATCACCACTCAATCCATCAAGACATCAACTCTTCAACAAAGAAGTTATTCACGATCAATAAGGAAAGTTAAACATCTCCAGATTACTTACGGTAAGATTTTTATACAATTAAATTAGGTTATCTTGGATTATTACTTGGATTATAAATAGTGAATGCTTGTCTATTTGCTTTGATATTGTTCCGACAATAGAAATTTTATTGTGTGTATTTATAAAGTTGTTGCTTAATTCATGAGAGATTATATTGTATGTGGTAGATATCACATATGATGTGCCTTGATAGGTAATATTATTGTCATTGATAAGTACACTTTTTAATTGAAAGTCATAATGTTACGTGTCAGTTATACGTATTGAACCTATAGCTTAACTTAGGACAAATATAGATAACTAGAAAGACATATATTGTGTGTATTTATAAAGTTGTTGCTTAATTCATGAGACATTATATTGTATGTGGTAGATATCACATATAATGTGCCTTGATAGGTAATATTATTGTCATTGATAAGTAAACTTTTTAATTGAAAGTCATAATGTTACGTGTCAGTTATACGTATTGAACCTATAGCTTAACTTAGGACAAATATAGATAACTGGAAAGACATATGTTGTGCCTACAATTTAAGTATGTATTTTATCATTACAACTACAAGAATTATGTTTATTGATTATATAAAATATAATCCAATAGAATATAAGATAACTGATTTTAGCTGTGTAATTATTGACCCGTATGTGATCCTACCCCACCCATTATTTATCTTGTTTAACTTCTTATTTACATTTGTTTATAATAGTCCAAGTCATTTAATATGTTTTTAGTCACAAAAGTTCTTCCAAATTAGACATCTTTCTTTAGTATTAGATTAATTTTTCTTTTAAATAGAAATAATTTCAACACAATTTAGCCACATACTCTCTTTGCTAAATAGTGGATTTATGGATTATTTTTGACGTCTCAATGAATCAATAATAACACACTACTGCTTCCTTTATTCCTAATATTGATATTAGATGTCTTTCAAGGCTACTATTAGTGATTAACTTATTATAATTTTTTTTATCTCTACATATTTATTCTCATTAGAACATACAAATTTCATAATCCATTAACCTATATATAATTTAATATTTAAATAACTTAATTATTTTTAAATAAGATACATCTATCGACATCAAAAGAAACTAATCTACTAAGGCTTTATTAATTAAATATTAAAAAGTTATTATGTAAAAGAAAATCAAACAATATATAATGATGTAATGGATTTATTACTACAGAATTTAAGATAATGACTTTTCAATAATTTAATGAAAATATAGCTAAAAAACAGCAACTCGTGAACCTAATACTAATGACATATAAAACATTAATGAAAATATAACGTTTCTTTGTTATAAAAAAAATAATATAATGGTTGATTCAATATTACCATCAAAATGCATTGTGTTTTTCTATTTTTTGTTCTTGTTTTAATAATTAGTTTATAAAAGAAGATACAATATCGTTTAAATTATGGATGATCTTCTTGGAAGTTAAAGCTATTCGACAATAGACAAAATAAAGATATTTTATTCACCCAAATCAGTATAGATAAGTTGTAATAGTAGTAAGCGCGTTTTGTTAGTAAATCAAACGCATCCCCGCTAATAAACCTATAGATAGGCCTTAATCCACCATCTTCAAATCATCACTCAATCCATCTAGACATCAATCAATTAGATGAAGATAAACTGTGGAGATTTATAAAGAAACAACATAGGTGATGATACACAAATAGTCAAATAGACAAGTATATGGGACGACCGTTGAACAAGAAAAGTAATCGAGAGAGAATGATGTTGCCAGACACCTTCACCATGTCCTTAATATTTTGAACGTATGCAACCATATATTTCTCCGATTAATATGATTCTGTTAGTTGTGTAGAAAAGAAAAAAATAAAATACAACTTTCATGTCTTGTATTTTTGCCAAATCTATCGTGGTCATGGTGGAAATCGACATGGAAGTTAGGCTAAAGATGTCGATGGAAATCCAAAAACTCATATATAGTTTAGTCCCGCATCACCCACCATGCTAAATCCTTTAAAACACCTCATGCATATACCACATAGGATTGTCATGAAAGGAATACTACCATGAAAAAAACCATATCGAGCATGTTTCCCACATTGTCACCAACGCAAAACCTTACACTACTATCCATTATACCACCCATGTATATTGTCCCATATTTAAAATTACATAAAAATATCTTAATAACTATAAAAACCCATAGTTTCCATATTAACAATTACGTAGATTGAATCCCAAATAAATCACCGTCAAACCTCACAAGAAAACCCATTATCCATACATGCTTAAACCTCAAGAAAATACCCGAAACCATATTACTTGTTCCCTAAGTAAACTAAAAGCCATAATTTCATGTCCCATATTGCCAGAAAACCAAACCTAACCCTTCAAAAAAATCTTTAAATATGCCATTAATCAACCACTTTTAGCCAATGGCTTCCAATTTAGTTGGGAAGAGGCACCGGATTTAATATCCACGTGGGGTGGAAGAAAGGGGTTCGATCCCCGCAAACCTCTAAAATGCCCCATGTGGGGAAATTTTCCTTGGAAATTCTCTTGGGGGCTGGGTATGCCCGCTTTGCGTAGCTCAAACTTGGGGTCACCTGTGAAATATTCGGGTGAGGATTCAACTTATTCGTTTGCGGTTTCTAAAATCAATCCTATCATTTGGGATAGATCCCTCATACCTTAGGTCCTTACCTTCACCCAAAAACCAAACAGTAGTTAGAACTGTTCAAGTGTTCTTTCTAAACCATAATCTTTCTCTCTCCCCCCCCCTCTCTCTCTCTCTCTCTTATCCCTCTCTCCTTAATAATTTATCAAAGAACAGTTATCTCCAATAACATGAAATTCATCCTTCCCCACCATGTCCGACTAAATCCTCTTGTGATCGCAACTCATATTAGCCTTCATTTCTTTATCATATTGTAGTTACAGTTTGAATGTTTAATATTGGTGACACATTTTTTGTGTATTTTTTAATACTTTTAATAAATGAATCTTCTCTCTGCTTTGTTATACACAATTTGATTTATCGTTGTGTAAGACGATTCTAACATGGTCATATAAAAGTAAATTGTTTACCATAAATTTCCTAGTTTACCCCTTGCTAAATAATGGATTTAACATTTATTTTTGACTTTTCAACAAATACGTCCAATAATAGCACACTCTTGCTTCCTTTATCCGCAAGCTTGATCCTAAATGTCTTTCCGAGCCTATTATTAGTGGTAAACTTCTTATAGAAACAATTTTTTTATCTCTTTATATTTAGTCTCACAATAACATAAAAAGTTCATATTCCACTAACTATCGATAGTTTAATATTTAAATTACTTAGTTATTTTCAATAAAATACATCTCTTGATATATTTACTAGACAAACATACGTAGTAGTAGACATCAAAGAACTAATATATTAAGGCTTAAGTAATTAAATATAATAGTATATAATAATTAAATATATAGTATATAACAAAAGTAGCAATATGTAAGCTTTATACTAATGACATATAAAACATTAGACAAAAATATAGTGTATCTTTGCTATAAAAATTTAAAATGATAAGAATTATGGAATATCTTCTTGAAAGTCAAAGCTCTCTATATTTTGCTCATATTTCAATAACTATTCCATCAAAGAAGATACAACGTCGTTAAAATTATGGAGGATCTTTTTCGGAACTCAAAGCTCTCATTAACACAAAGATTCTCTGCATCCATGGAGACCTTTCCATTGCATGACCTTAATAAGATCAAATTAGAAATTTGAGGCATCCTACTCATGTGCTGATTGTGGTTTCTCTGTGATATTCTCGGGTCAAATCCATGTAAAGATGTCAAGTAATGGGGTGAGTGAATGTAGTGTATCCTATATGTTTGGTGTTGATATCGTGACTAAGATACATGATTGGTAGTGCTCATCAGGTATGAACAACTATCATTGGTTCTTAGTTTTATCCATCAGAAGTTTAAAATTATAAATTGTCCCTTGTTTTCTAAATATAATAGTATATAATAATTAAATATATAATATATAACTAAAGTACCAATCTGTAAAATTTATACTAATGCCATATAAAACATTAAACGAAAATATTGTGTATCTTTGCTATAAAACTTATATAATGATAAAAGTTATGGAAAATCGTCTGGAAGTCAGAGTTCTTTAAAATTTTCTCTTATTTTTAACAACTATTCCATCAAAGAATATAGAATATTGTTAAATTTATGGAAGATCTTCTCGGTACTCAAAGCTCTCATTGATAAAAAGATTCTTTGCATCCATGGAGGCCTTTCCTTTGCATGACCTCAATAAGATCAAATTAGAAATTTGAGGCGTCCTAATCATGTGTCATATCTTCTCAGGTCGAATCCATGTAAAGATATCAAGTAATGGGAAGTGAATGAATGTAACATATCCTATATGTTAGGAGTTGATATCGTGACTAGGATACATGATTTGTAGTGCTCATCAGGTATGAACAACTACACTTGGTTCTTAGTTTTTATTTTGTTCTTTCCATCCAAAGTTTAAAATTGTAAATTGTTCCTTATTTTCGAATCATGGTCTCCAATTACAACGAGATTTAAATAGCATCCAACATTAGTCATCACATATTCATGATCAAAATCAATTTTCATATGAGTTATAGTTTTTGTTTGCATCATCACAAGAATGACGATTTGATTGCGATGAAACATCGATCACCACTCTCATAGGATTTAAGGTTGAAAAAAACGTTTTCTTCATTTTTACATTTTCGGTTGAGCATTAAGCAAAAAATCCTCTGATGGAGGACGAAAACACTCCAAATGAACTTTTCTAGTAATCATCTAAAATTCTAGTTTATTTAACTGTGGTAACTATCTATAGATTATGTATTAACTTTTTAGCACATTCTTATTTAGAGTTAAAGGAAATCGAATGAACCAATCTAATTCTAATCTCAGATGAGTTAAAAGAAATCTCAAATGAAATAGAGGAAATCTCATATGAGTTATAGGAAATCCTAGATGAGTTTGAGGAAATCTTATACGAGTGACATGAAATCTCATATGAGTTAGAGAAAATCCCAGATGGGGAGTCTGAAGTGCGATTTACTCTCCTCAAGTGGATTGTACAAGCATTTTATGCATAACCATATGCAGTGAACACTTTTACAATCTTATTTAATGAGAGAAAGCCACAAATGAGGCTCCCATATGTGATTTACTCTTCAAAAGTGATATGGTACAAGTGTTTAATGCTTAATATTATGTATTAACCACATGTACAATAATTGAGGTAAAAGTATTTAATAGGCAAGGAAATCATATGTGATTGTACAAGTGTTTAATGCATAACATTATACTAAACACTTGTAAAATCTACTTGATGAGAGGAAATTGCCGATGAGGCTCCTCATCTTGGATTTTGTCTAAGTATGGGATTTCCTCTAACTTATCCGAGATTTTCTCTAATTACCTCGTATTTCTTCTAATTTCATTTGGGATGACCTTTAACTCATATAAGATTAAAATTAGATGGTTTTATATATGATTTGCTTTAACTTTAAACAAAATGTACCAAAAAATTTAACACATAACCTATATAAATACTTATCTACGATTATTAAACTAGAGTTATAAATGAATATTAGAAAAGTACTGAATGAAGTGTTTTCATCCTCCATCCGATGATTTTTTGCTTAACACTCAACTAAAAATGTAAAAATGAAGATAAAGTTTTTTTTTCAACCTTAAAATATTATAGGCTCAGCACATGATGAAAATCCAGCCCATTAACTGAAATTGCAGCTTAATAACGGTCATCTGCAATTTCAATTGCTACTGATATTATTATATTTTAAATGATTAGAAAATTACGCTAAATTTGTCTTTTATTTTCGCATAAAACAACGACTTTATTAATATTTTAAACGATCAAAGTTTCATTTTCTAAACAAATCTAAAATATAAAACCTAAATTTAACATATGCTATAAATTAATATCAATTTAATTTCTATTATAATATACTCGATAATAAATACTACATATATTATATAAATATATAAATAGTAAGCTAAAAATACATATTTTCAAATAGATAATCAAATTATATATAAAAATTTATAACACCAAATTTAGTATAATGAATACCATATATTGTTCACCATCATAGTTCTTGACAAGAAACGTCGTTTCAAAAAAAAATTAATATAAATATCACATTGTACAACTAATTTTTTTTGTTTTCTTATTATTTAATATGATACAAATTAGAGGGCAAAAATATAAATAAATAAATTTGACATATTTATAAACCTTTCAAAATTTTACTGATAATGGGAATATATTTATAAAGTATAAAAGTTTATTTTAACACTTAGGTATAGTTCATGTGTTTTCCAACTTGAGTAGGGTTTTAATGGTTATTATTTTTATGTGTCTATATGTTTATATGTTTATATGTCGTATGTATCACCTATTGTGTAAAGAAATCCTTTGACAATTTGTCAAATTTCTAAAATACCTTTCAACAATAAACAAAATAAAGATATTTTATTCACTCAAACTATATATACTTCCACATTTTTTGCAGACAAATTCCATTGATCAAGAAAATCACAAAATAACTAAAATTAGGGAAGACATTCACCAAAACGTTATTTTTCGACATTTGCATAAATGACCACCTATTTCGCAATGAAACAAATAAAAAAATTGTTTCCAAAATCACTTTCTTGATTGTCTGCACTTAAATATTCTTATGTTACTTAAAAGCCGTGCTTTTTGCGTATGTTACATGCGGGTCCTTTTTTTTTGTCACACTCGGGTTCTTCAAAAAAAAAAAAAAAAACGGGTCGGAATTTTCCTTCTTTATGGATCCGTTGGACACGTGTTGTGTTTCGCTTTTATCTTTTCGTCTTCCTTCTTTTCTACTCCTGAAGCTTCTTTTCCAATGTGCCGAATTCCCGTCTTTCGTTGATTTCCTATTGCTTTTCGGAGTGTTCTATCGCTTTGCATGTTATCGTTTGGTGCTCCTTTTAGATTCTCTTCTGCGTTGTCGTTCTTTTCAGTTTCGAGACTGTTTATGGTCTCTGTAGGGTGCGACGCCGACCAAGTGCGTCGTAACCGACCGGAGTTTGCAGGACGGCGGCAGTAGCCGCCGGTGGAGCAGATGCTGCTGTGCAGTCCATTAAAGCTTCGAGCGTCGGATTGAAATTTGCTTATTTCTTGAGAGGGTGGGGTTGGCTCGATGAAGCTGTGGTTTTTGCTTTGGCTACACGCGATTGAAAGGTGCGTCGTCTTTTAGGTGCTCCCGGAATAAGAACCCTAGGTATATCGTAGATTCTTATCCTTAATTCTCATTAAAATTGATTTACGTATATCTTTTTGTTGCCAGTGTTTTCTTCTTCTGTGAAAAGGTACATAAATTTTATACGTTTACTGTGGATCTTCTCAGATTTCAAACAAGGTTAGTAATTCTCTTTCTTTCTATCTATCTTTCTCTGTTCTCGTGCTTTATTATTTACAGATTTGGTGACTTTAATGTGATTTTGGTTGTCGTTTGGTAGAGATCTTCCTGTTTATAGTCATTCATAACTTAAAGCCAGCTTCAGCCTCCCACGTAGTCGATGCCGCGCAAGACCTTCGTGGGTTCACTATTTTCTCCCAAGATCGTGTCGTCATTGATACCGGAAATCCTCTCCTTAATCTCATCGTCGATGGCTTCTTGAAGATCGGAACTGTTAGTATTCATTATCATTTCCCCTTATCTATTCACTGTAGTGTGCTTTTTCTTTTTTACTTTCTGCTTCCCAATTAGGTCTTGGTAATTCTAATTTTGATTGTAATACTTCACATTTCAGGGTGCCGCTGCAAAAACAGTTGTGGAGGAAACTTAACATGTGGTCAAACGAGGTTAGTTGTAACTGATTTGAATCCGCTTCCGTTTTACTACCCCATTGATGTTAATTTCATTTGCATCACTTTTATAATTGCCATTAAAAAATCGGTTAGTTTTTGCTTGCCGTGTCGCCATTGATGACCAGTTTTAACCTTTCTGTTGTAGCAATTGGGGGTTCATTGTTTATAAATCCCGAAGCTAACATGCATTCTGTGTTTTGATGCTAAACATAGCTACTTCCTTCCAAATGCATTTCGATACAGATTCCTTAGCAAATTAATACCCACATTCTTCCATTCCAATTAATGTTTAATTATTATGAAGTTTAATGTTGCTATGGGACCTTTGATGTTTCCGGTATTCAACCTAAGGAATTATTCTTGTGGCTAAGTGTTACCGGCATGGATTTGGATACGACTTCTGATATGCTCGAGTTTCATGTTGGGGCTTTCTCGAAGAAATTGCCTGCTGATATGTTCCAGGATGTGCCTGCGTGTAAAAGCAAAGCCTCCCGTCTCTGTTTTCCATCAGGTTATAATTTTTTTGTAGAAACCATTTTTCGAGAATGTATCCTTTTCTGTGGATGCTATATCAATGCTTTCTGCAGCTCATCGCTTGTAGCATTACCTAATTCAATATTCACATCTAAAAAATGACAAAAATGGTGTTGGCTCATTTTCTGTTGATTTCTATCAGGTTAGTGAATCATATCTTGAAAGATATAATGATATTACCAAAATTTTCATTTGACTTTTATTTTTTCTTTGATCTTTTATAGGACATGGGCTGTTAGAAGTAATCCTGAGTATGAAGGGCTTATTCTTGTACGCCCTCTCTCTTTATCTACACCTAAACTTATGTACCAAGAAATAGTAACGTACTTTCAGTTGTTTGTTTATTATAGCATCCTGCTTTCATATCTTCCTATTACAGCATTCTACTTTAAAAAATCTAATCAGTAAGCAATTTTCATAGTTGTAAATTGGGTAGACTTTTCAAAGTGCATTGCCTTAATAGGAAAAATTTAAAACTAAAATGCTATTAGTTGGTAGATTTTATGAAATAAATTTGCTTAATAAGAAAAAAGGCAAAAGTAAATTGGTATTTGTTGTATTTTTTTTATTTTAGACTTGTGTTTCGTGATATAATATTCAGAGTGCAGGAACAGATTCTGCAAAGGTTTAGAATCAGTCCCAGAACAACGAAAGGATCCGGCATAGCTTCTTTGTAGTATAACCCATTTGAAATAATTTTGCTTTTGATAGATTTTGACAAATAAAGGTTTTCCGCATTCACTTTTCAGGCATTTGAGCCCCCTGTTGATATGAGTCAAGATGATGAAAATTGTGAACATTTGGATGGTGGTTCATGTGGTGATGATCACTCAGGAGATAGGGATCTGTGTTGTGAGTCAACATCAGTAACTGGAAGAGAACATTCTACAAAATGTGCTGAAGTCTGTGGTGGGCATGAGGTACGTGTTATTTTTTATATTTAGCCTAAATGCAAGAAATAGCAACGTACTTGCATTTCATTTTGTATTATAGCATCCTACTGATCTTTCTGTTAGAGCCTTGTAGTCTCATATTTTTCTCTTATAATAAACGTCTAATGTTTTGTTTGAATACTTTTTTTCTCAATATCACATGCTTTTGTGGAATAGGAGTCCATTGAGCTTGCAGAGAAAGCAGTAAGTACCAAAAGCTTTTTAAAAAATATATTTTTTCTGTTGACTTTTCTTCAAAAATTATATTTATTTGTTTTTGTAGATTATGGAGCTAAACAAAGAAGGGAGCTCGAGGAATGGCCTGAGAGTTTGTTTAGTAAGACGCTTCGTATTAAAGGCCATCAGCATCTTGCAACGGAGAAGGCAAAGACATGTTTTTAATTTTCTTAAAATTAATAAATAATCACTTCTTTTTTTGCTTCGATTTTGTTTCTTTTTATCTGTTTGCATGAATTGTTTAAGTTTGTAGAACTTGATTTTCGTGTTGCTTCTATTAGTCGTTTTACCACAAAGTTTGAAGTTAATTTACATGAATTGGCTCTATCTTTATTAATCTCATGGTGAGTATTGTAATTGACAAAGGTCACATATGGATTGAGTTTTCTGGAAGCATTCAGCAAAACGGTCCTCAAGTCGGTATATAACTATGTACAGTCAGATTTAACTTTTTGAACTTTAAATTAAAGATTTTTGTTGAACCCAAAGATCATTTCTTTCTTTGGATGTAGGCAAAAGCAAGGACTCCAACCATTAAATTTCCGGTTTCCGACAAGGATTGGACCCGGACAATTGGTTCCGGCCAGTCGCTTGGGCAGTTCATGTCTGAATATTTAGCTTTGGTGGATAATAAAAGAGAGATGAATTGCCAGGAAAGAGATTCGGCCACTCGAAATGGTATTTAGTTTTTATAAAATATTCAAAGTTTCTTATTAATAAAATATAAAAACTTGGTGACTTATTTTTGTAAAATGTTCAAGCTGCAAGAGAGACAAGGGCTTTCAAAGAGGCAAAGGACAAATTAGAGAAACGTGTGGAAGAATTTACATGGCGTTTGCAGTTGGAGAAACGACTGAGGGTAAAATCGTAAATTTTCACTTAATGTTTTCAACTTCAAAGTTTATTGATGTTTTAACGGTGTTTATAGACTGAATTGGAAGAGACAAAAGCCCAAGAAACTACAAAGTTGCAAGAAGCTTTACGTGTTATGCAAACTGCAAAGTTCCAAGAAACTGCAAAGTTGGTGTAAGAGTTATCTTTTTGAAGTTTTATATTAGTATTAGTTATCTTTTTGCAGTTTTATATCAGTATTTCTTTTCAACTGAAATTCGCAGATGCATAGTTTATGAAGATCAATCTAGAAATAGGTAATGTAAAGTTTTGACTTAAATACCAACACAATTTATGATTTTTTTACGTTTACCTTAATCATATTATTGTACCAAACGAAAGCCAGTTATTATATTTGTGACTTGTAGAAAATCAAACCAATTATGACATTGCTATTCTTCAGCATAGTACGCTGTTTCTTCTTGTATTTATCTGGACCCGTGCTCCGGCACGGGCTCCCGCTAGTTATAACTTAAAATAAGTAAATGTGTTAGGAAATGGTTCATATCACGGGGGGGCTTGTTAGTAGTTAGCAGTTAGAACACCTAGTTAGTAATCGCCTGTGTCAGGGATAGAACCCTCGACCTCCTGTCTAAGAGGGCAAAGCCTCTACCAAGTGGGCTAATCCCACATTGACTATTGCGATTTTCTACATAACATTTAGTCCACTACCTTATTAGAATCCAAAAATAGGCATCTCTACAAAATTTTGTCTTTAACTCATTGTTGAGATTATTTTATACAGACTTTTATGACAAAAAGCATGAAAACACATAAGGCTGTTCTAACAAAATCTTGATAAAAATACGTAGTTTTGGAGTGATTTTACCAAGTCAGTGGACTCAATCATATAATTTATTTTGAGAACTTATCTACCAAAATGGTTTTGGTAAATTAAAAAAAAAACAATGATAAAGGGTAAATAAGAACCGAGTGTAAATATTCAAATCTAATGACCATGACAAACTGTAACACCCCAACTTTTACACAAAATTTTTTTTCCAAACTTATATTACAAATATTTAGTCATACAAACCATTTAAGTTTTACAAACGGGGCATCACAAGTTCGCATCATAACCATAGTTCAAACCTGTTTATTTTACACTTTGTACAACAGAAGCTACGGTCCCACACCCGACGCTTTTAATGCTCTTCCTGCTTACCTGAGTACATAGCATTTTAAAAAAAAATACGTGAGACATAACATCTCGTGAGCATTATGGGTTTAGACCCAAAACAGTTTTTCTAATAATAACCTCATTTCACAGTTTCCAATATTTTATTTCCTATGAGCGCACCCATAGGTATTCCTAATTATGTGATGGTACATACCTACGAGCGCACCCGTAGGTTTTATACGAGACGCACCCGTATAACTACTTCCCCAATAGCATGAAACAGATTCATCTACCAAGGTAATTAGACAACTACTTCGCGACGGGAGGTACCATCACAGTAGTGTCTTTGACCACCCCTACCGCAGCAGGCCTTGATCTTTATCCGGGTACTAAACAACTCATCATCATGGGCCAATCACATTATTAGTTCACTGTATTTCTGATTCTCTTTCTGTACACATTATAAGCATATTTTTCATAAAATACTTTTAAAGCCATAAAACCACTTTGACTCCAAAGCATTTTTGAATAAAACGCATTTTGCTATGTACTCAAAAATCCACATAATACTCACCTCGAGTCACCTAGGAGTCAGTTAGTCTTTTGCACTCCTTTTCCTTCGCTTGGTTCACCGTATTTGAACCACCACCTATTATTTACAAGATATACATTTATATTCAATTCATATATAATAACTAACTTTACAGCACAAGGGTGCCATACTATGCAACTACGGGTTATAATTAGACTACAACTCTCATTATGATAGCTTCCTTTAACTTATAAATTTTTTTTCCGAAATACACGTATTTTGCTACAGTACCCTCGGGAGGTCGTATTCAGAATTTGAAAATTTTCCACGTAGTTTCACACCATTTTAAACCTATGTTCAAAGTTTCAGGTCAAACGGACAAGCCTAGCATTGAATTCATACTTCAAAATTTTAACAGAGAACAAGTTTGCTTCTGCCTCGACCACGCGTCGCGACCCAGGGCCTGGTCGCGTCGCGATCGCTGCTGGTACAGACCAGAATGTCCGATTTTTGTGCTATAAAATCCCATTTTCTCTTGTTAAGCCCTTATTACGTGACTTAATCACTAGGAAATGTTTCAGGACCAAAACCCTTCGTTTACTTCAAGTTTTAAACAATGGAATTGGTGATTCCAACCCATTTCTATAACTTCCCGTCTTTTACAATTTTGGTCCAAAAACCAAAATTACCAAATTATAATTGTTTCTACTGGTTTATTTCGATCAATATAACATCTGGAACTTATTATAAATCATTAGAATCAAGTTAATCACAAGAACTCACGATCTAGGGTTCTTGATCAAAATCTCAATTCCTTAGCAATAGCAACCTACTTTCACATTCTTGGGTTATGTTCTTAAAACATCACTTATTACAACCTGGAAATCACTTAAACATCATAGATTGTAACTGAAATTACCATTTCAGTTCATTCATTGAAACCCGTCAAGAAAACCTAGGTTAGAACTTGAATTACTAACCTTTTGATATAAGAATTCTTTCTTGATCTTCAATCTTTGCTTCTAGTTCCTTGAATCTTCCAAAACTCTGCCCAAACTCTCGCTCTCTCCCGATGCTTCTGCAACTTCTGGAACCTATGGAGATTTTGAAAGGTTTTCTACAAACCATGAACTAAATAACCTAAGTTCACATGCAACCTATAAGGATCTATGTTTTCTTCTAATTGAACATATAACAAAACCTAAAGGCCATAAGAAAATTAACTAAAAGAATAAAATTAGAAAAACCAACCTTTTAGAATTTTCTGGAAGTTGAGCAGCAAAATTATCCTGCCTCAAATGAAATCACACCCAAGCTGGAGGAATATGGAAATCGAAAATCTTGAGAGAGAATAATGAGAATGGCGAAATTCATATGGTGCCAGGGATCCCTATTTATAGTTTCCAAATGGCCAGTTGATAAACCTTAGAGATAAACCTTTTTGAATTCAAATAAGATAAACCTTTTATCTTATAATTCAAAAACCTATTTATCTAATAATTATCAATTTCGAAATTCTATGTATCTATATATAGATTTCGACTTTCAACTGGTCACTCCACACTGTCACTTACTCAACTATTAAATAATTACAGTTTTAGTCCCTGCACCTTTAAATAATTAATTTAATCCCCAAATTAAATCCAATTAATTCTGGATTAATTCCTAATTAATTAATATAGTTTCTAATTAATATATTATCACTTTAATATATTAATAAACCATATATTTAATTCCTGTTGATTTATTAATCCCATAATAAATCAACCTTTCTCTCTACCGAATTTTCTACCAAACCTCCAGTCATGATGGCAACCCAAATGGACTGTGCTTCTATTAATTAGGTAAATACTAATTATTAGTCATGGCTTAGACACCTAATCCAATAGTCTCCCACTTGGATAAGTCTATGACTATAATTACCGATTTAACCTCTAATTAACCAGCACTTGTAGCTTCCTAGAAACCAATGCCAAACTCTGATCTAATCAGTTCTGTCCATAGATAAGTGATCAGATGATCCTTCGTCCAACTAGATATTTTTCAGACTCAAGACATGGATAAAATCAATCTGGTCTGATTCATTGTTCCTCGATTTTTGATTTGCATATGACTCTTAGACTACCAATTTAGTCCCGGTTGGCCAACCATTTTAGTCAACTTCAAAATCATCGAGAGGCCTACAGATATCTGCTCCCCGTTAGGGTCAAGGGACGAATAAACTTTGACTCATATACTTATGTCTTTTACCAGACAAATCACTCACAACAATACGTTTTATAACACCGAGTTACCGATGCATTTTCGTATTATCAATGAATAACCGTCTAGTAAATCATAACTCATATGTCTTAGCTTAAAGATCAAAAGATATTATCGTCTCAATATTGCTCGTGATGTAATCCATGAAGCAATCCATTGAGCGCGGGTTTATCCAATACTAAAATCTCTATTTCCAAGTACTCACGAATGGTGCAGCAATCCAATTGCAATGTCTAACTCCTTAGACAATCTATTACCAATTCATGACAACCTTACTTCATACTTACTTCCTAAAAGTATGAGCGACTGTGGATATTTGAATAATCCAATTATTCAGGAAGTAAAACATGCAAAATGAAACACAATGATATATTATTGACAAAATTAGTAAACCATTACTCGTTAATAAATCTCCATTATTAAATCACAAAAGTCAAATACAATAACATTGTTACAAGTTTCAAAAATCTATCTAATTACAAAAACTTATATCATCTCTTAATCCAATGCTCCTAGCATGCTGATTATGCTTAATCCTACTCAGAGCCTTTGTCAAGGGATCTGCAGGATTATCTTCCGATGATACCCTCTTTACAAGGAGGTGACCTTCTTCTACCCTATGCCTGATGTAGTGGTACTTTCTGTCGATATGTCTGGACTTTCCATGATCTCGCGGTTCCTTTGTCAAGGCGACCGCACCTTCGTTATCGCAGAATAGTTCCAAGGGCTCCTGAATACTCGGGACTACTCCAAGGTCACCGATAAAGTTCTTCAGCCAAGCCGCTTCCTTTGACGCTTCACTTGCTGCTATGTACTCTGATTCGCATGTAGAATCAGCCACTGTTTCTTGCTTGGAACTTTTCCAAGTAACTGCTCCACCGTTCAAAAGGAATACTCAGCCCGACTGAGACCGACCACTGTCTCTATCCGTCTGAAAGCTGGCATCTGTATATCCTTCAACTCTCAAGGTATCACTACCACCGAGGACTAACACCATGTTCTTTGTCCTTCGCAGATACTTGAGTATATTTTTCACAGCTATCCAATGCGCCCTTCCAGGGTTACCCTGGTACCGACTGACCAGGCTCAAAGCAAAGGCCATGTCATGGCGAGTACACGTCATAGCGTACATGATCGATCCTACAGCCGAAGCGTAAGGTACCCGACTCATTTCAGCTATTTCTTCGTCTGTACTCGGACTTTGAGTCTTACTCAATTTTGCATTACTTTGGATAGGCAGCTCTCCCTTCTTGGAATTTTCCATACTAAATCTTTTCAGTACCTTTTCCAAGTATGTACCCTGACTAAGTCCAATTAGTCTCTTCTTCCTATCTCTCAATATTCTTATCCCGAGAATATAGGCAGCCTCTCCTAGGTCCTTCATGGCGAAACATTTCCCAAGCCAAACCTTGACATCTTGCAAGGTTGGAATATCGTTTCCCATGAGCAGTATGTCATCGACATACAGCACCAGAAAGGTGACTATACTCCCACTAGCCTTGACATATACGCAGGACTCATCCTCGCTCCTAGGGAAACCAAACTCTTTGACTTTCTCATGGAAACAAAGATTCCAGCTGCGAGAAGCTTGCTTCAATCCGTAGATTGATCTCTCAAGCTTACACACCTTATTAGGATACTTTGCATCGACAAAACCCTCTGCCTGATTCATGTAAACATCCTCAGTCAACTTCCCATTAAGGAAAGCGGTTTTGACGTCCATCTGCCAAATTTCATAGTCATGAAATGAAGCTATGGCCAGCATAATCCTAATAGACTTTATCTTGGCTACTGGTAAGAAGGTCTCGTCATAGTCAACCCTTGGGGTTTGAGTAAAGCCCTTTGCAACCAGTATTGCCTTGAGAGTGTGTACCTTTCCGTCCATGTCAGTCTTCTTCTTGAAGATCCATTTGCACCCGACTGTCTTTCGACCCGGTACATTGTCAACCAAGTTCCAAACTTGATTGTCATACATGGACTTGATCTCGCTATCCATGGCCTCTTTCCACTTGGCAGACTCAGGGCCCGCCACTGCTTCCTGGTAGTTAGCTGGTTCATCCAAATTTATCAGTGTCCTATCACTGACAAACGTGTCCCCATCCAAAGTTATATGGAACCCATAAAACTCGGGTGGCATGCTAACCCTACCAGAACGCCTAAGAGGTAAGGATACATCTGTCGGACCAATAGGAACTTCATCCTCATGTTGGTTGCTAGTTTCTCCTAAGGTTGCGTCATCTGATGACTCTTGAATTTCTTCCAGATCAATGGTACTCCCACTGTCCTCTTTGAATATGAGCTCTCTCTCTCGAAAGACCGCTCGTCTAGCTACAAAGACCACGTCCTCGCTCGGTCTGTAGAATAGATATCCAAATGACTGTTTGGGATAACCAAGGAAGAAACACCTTTCGCTTCTTTCTGCGAGTTTGTCTTGAGTCTCTCGTCTAACAAAAGCCTCACAACCCCAGACTTTGATATGTGCCAACGAGGGAACTTTCCCCGTCCACATTTCATGAGGTGTTTTAGCAACCTTTTTAGTAGGGACAAGATTGAGGATATGGGCTGCAGTCTCTAAGGCATACCCCCAGAAGTGAATGGGAAGGGAAGCTCGACTCATCATGGAACGAACCATGTCCAACAGGGTTCGGTTGCGCCTCTCTGCAACACCGTTCAACTGTGGTGTCCTAGGAGGTGTCAACTACGAAACTATTCCGCATTCCTTTAGATAGTCTAGGAACTCGATACTTAGATACTCTGCGCCTCTGTCGGACCTGAGCAACTTTATCTTCCTGCCTAATTGATTCTCTACTTCGTTCTTAAATTCTTTGAACTTTTCAAAGGTGTCCGACTTGTGCTTGATCAAGTAGATATAACCGTATCTACTAAAATCGTCGGTAAAGGTCACGTAGAACCGCGTGTCATCCTTTATGGTTGATCTGAATGGACCACACACATCCGTGTGAATGATGTCCAGCAGACCCTTACCTCTTTCAAAAGATCCTTTGAAAGGTGATTTAGTCATCTTGCCCAACAGACAAGATTCGCATACATCATCCGACCTGAGGTCGAACGATTCCAACACTCCATCCTTTTGGAGTTGGGCGATGCGTTTCTTGCTGATGTGCCCAAGCCGACTATGCCACAGACATGCCTTTTCTACACCACTAGTAGAATCAATATAATTTACACTATGTCCTAAATTGTCAACACATTCAACAGTTTCATACACACCATCACAAGGATAAGCAGTAAAAATCAAAATACCATTTTTGAAAACAGAAATAGAACCAATTTTATTATCAAAAGAAAATTGAAATCCTTGTCTGAACAATGCGTGAAATGAAATAATGTTTCTTGCCATTTCTGGCAAATAGAAACAATTAAATAATTCTAAGCTAACATCACTACTAAGCACTAAACTGAAACGCCGATCTTGGTAACAGGGGACGATCTCCTATTGCCCATGATCAAGTTCAGTCTACCGTGCTCCACCTCCCTGCTTTCATTTAGGCCCTGCAGATCAGAACAAATGTGAAAACCACATCCTGTATCAAGGACCCAAGAATTAGAAGATGGTGAGTTTTTAGAGATAGTGTATATACCTGCTGTCGATGGCTTTACTTTCCCATCCTTGACATCCTGCAAGTATTTGGGGCAGCTTCTCTTCCAATGGCCCTTCTCTTTGTAGTAAAAACAGTTGGCTTCATCGGGGTTGGCCACACAAGGAATTTGAGAAGACTTGGTTCTCGAGCCATTGCTGGACGACCCGACCTGAACCTTTTTCCCTCCAATTTTGCTTAGGAGGACCCTTCCTCTTCTTTCCTTTGCCACTTCCAATGGCTAGGACGGGCTGATTAACCGAGGGTACACTTTTACCCTTCATCCCGTCCTCAGCAACTCGAAGCATGCGATGCAACTCAGTCAGGTTAGCCTGATTGTTGTTCAAATGATAAGCCAGCCTGAACTGGTCATAAGAACTCGGTAGGGAGTTAAGCACTATGTCAACGGCCAACTCCTCCAGTACAGACATTGCAAGCTTTCTAAGCCGCTCCACGTAACCTTGCATTCTTTGCACATGAGCGCAGATGGACTCTCCATCTTTAGGTTTGCTGTTCGTGAAGTCCTTGACCACCTCGCACCTCTCGATGCGCTCTTGCTTGCGGAACTTTTCCGCAAGCTCCTTGTGCATCTCAAAAGGCCAGTAGTCTTCGTATATCCTTTGCAATTCGGGGTTCATTGTGGCGATCATGATGCAGGCCACTTTGGTCGCATCATCAGAATGTTTTTGGTACGAGGCAATTTCCTCGGGAGTAGCAGTTTCAGGGTCAACATCGACAAGCTCAGTCTCGAGAACATACTCTTTGTTCTCGTACCTCAGAGCCATCTTGATTTTCTAATCCAGTCATTGTAGTTTGTCCCGTTCAATTGAACCTTGGAACACAGTGAGAGGATAGAGGGAACACTGTAGTTTGATTGGGGAGCGGATTGATCAGCAGAAGACATCTATAAAAGAAGGTAAGTTTAATTAGATACTTGTCGGTCCTTATAATAACCCAATATAAAATAAGGCTAGGATCCAATTATAACAATTTGCAACATAGAAGAGGGATGCCGTAATCTATAAGCAAATTCTATAAAGGTAGGCGAATGACGATTCAGCCAATTCCACCGCGGAAAAATAATCTTATTATAAATAGAATTCCTAGTTTCTTTTGAGATATATTGAACTGTTCAATAGCATGTTTAATCTCAGATGTGCCCCACCGTTTGTGACTGGGACGCCGAGGATCACAAACCGGGTGTGAATAACCATGCAAATTAGCTTGGTACTCTCGGGGTCCATTATCATCTCAAATTGATGTGCCGGTAAACCACACACGCTCCATCAACAATGATAACACCCGAGACACCCATTGCCACTCTTTATGAACCCCCATTGGTATGCCGGTAAACCACACACCCTCCACCAACGTTTCATAAAGTGCAATGTGCAATTTCATGGGGTAGCATCAAATTCACATTTTTTTTTAAAGTAACTAGATTGGGATTTTATAAATGGTTCTAGTACTTTGATCATTATACTTTTAATGATTAAGTGGTTCTGTCAAACCCGTTCGGCTAACGACCCTCCACTGATCAGGCGAGCGGTGGGTGAGAGTGTTCAGCCATTAGACTACCATTTTATAGGCAGTCTCCTTATACCCACTTTATAGACCAGCTTCGTGAATGAGGCCTACTATTGATTTGACTAACCAAATTTATCTCATATATATATATAGTATTAACTTTTAATAATATATATAAGATGTATTTTAAAACCCTTTAAAATAGTCAAGGTTTATCTTTTAATTTTACCAAATTTAACAATTAAATTTTAAATTAAATTAAACCTTAAATTCGATTTAATCAATTTTAATTACCAATTAATTAAATTAATTAAATCTAAATATTTTAAACATTTTAAAATATTTTTTTCCGGATTTTCTATTAATTTCGCAATTTTTAAATTAATTAAATCCTTTTGAATTATCTTTTAATTAACAATTAATTAAATTAATTCAAATGAAGATAGGTTTATCCAAATTAATCAAATTAATTAAAACCAATCCTAAACCCCCTAAAAATCGAATTCAAATAATGGAGTTTAAGGTTATCCATTTAATTAACAAATAAAGTTACCAAAAATAGAAAACCTTCTAAAACCCTAATTACAATTTTCGAAATTAGCAAGGGGGGATTAGGGTTTCCAAAACCCTAATCCTAGAAATCGATCCTTAATAAAATTAGGGTTTATAGGCTTTAAACCCTAAAACAGTTATAACAATTCAACAAGAAAACAAAACAGGCTCTGATACCACTGAAAGGTTTTCTGCAAACCATGAACTAAATAACTTAAGTTCACATGCAACCTATAAGGATCTATGTTTTCTTCTAATTGAACATATAACAAAACCTAAAGGCCATAAGAAAATTAACTAAAAGAATAAAATTAGAAAAACCAACCTTTTAGAATTTTCTGGAAGCTGAGCAGCAAAATTATCCTGCCTCAAATGAAATCACACCCAAGCTGGAGGAATATGGAAATCGAAAATCTTGAGAGAGAATAATGAGAATGGAAAAATTCATATGGTGCCAGGGATCCCTATTTATAGTTTCCAAATGGCCAGTTGATAAACCTTAGAGATAAACATTTTTGAATTCAAATAAGATAAACCTTTTATCTTATAATTCAAAAACCTATTTATCTAATAATTATCAATTTCGAAATTCTATATATCTATATATAGATTTCGACTTTCAACTGGTCACTCCACACTGTCACTTACTCAACTATTAAATAATTACAGTTTTAGTCCCTGCACCTTTAATTAATTAATTTAATCCCCAAATTAAATCCAATTAATTCTGGATTAATTCCTAATTAATTAATATAGTTTCTAATTAATATATTATCACTTTAATATATTAATAAACCATATATTTAATTCCTGTTGATTTATTAATCCCATAATAAATCAACCGTTCTCTCTACCGAATTTTCTACCAAACCTCCTGTCATGAGGGCAACCCAAATGGACTGTGCTTCTATTAATTAGGTAAATACTAATTATTAGTCATGGCTTAGACACCTAATCCAACAGATTTTTCTCCTATTTATACCTCCATATTTTTCCATTTTACCCCCTTAAGTTCCACTTCTTGGATTTTTGCCACTATAATTAAATTTTTATTACATAAAACTTTATATATCTTACATTATTACTCCCGATTACAAAATACTTTGCGTTAAGGTCCGAAACGTGGCAAAAGACCAAATTGTCCTTTTTCATAACTTTACTAATACACACGATTATTATACATTTTATTACAAATTTTCATGGGTTCTTACAACCTCCCCTCCTTAAGAGGATTCCGTCCTCGGAATCTTCTCATTGTTCGTAAAATCGGGGTATCTTTTCTTCATGTCTTCCAAAGTCTCCCAAGTTAAGTCTGAACCCGATGTGTGCTTCCATTTGACTAAGACTAAGTCAATTTCCTTATTTCTCAACTTCTTGGTTTTCACTTCCAACATTGCTTCTGGTTCTTCTATAAGCTTATTCGGGGCCTCTACTTTTAAGTCTTCCAACGGAATAACAAGCTCACTTTTTCCAAAGTACCTTTTCAGGTAACATACATGGAACGTATCATGTATACCACTCAGTTCATGTGGTAATTCTAACTTGAAAGCTTATTCACCAATTTTTCTTAAGATCTTGAAAGGTCCAATATATCTTGGACTTAATTTACCCCTCTTTCCGAATCTTACCACACCCTTCCACGGTGATACTTTGAGCATCACCAGATCACCTTCTTTTAAATCGTAAGGTCTCTTCTTCAAATCTGCATAACTCTTCTGCCTATCTTGAGCAGCTTTCATATTAGCTTGAATTATTTTGATCTTTTCGTTTGTTATCCTTACAATTTCCGGCCCATTTATTTTAGTCTCCCCCGCTTCCAACCAACACAAAGGGGTTCTACACTTTCTGCCATATAGAGCTTCGAATGGTGGCATTCCAATACTTGAATGATAACTGTTTTTATAAGAAAATTCTAGCAATGGCAAGTGTTCGTCCCAATTTCCACCAAAGTCCAAAACACACGATCGTAGCATATCTTCTACGGTCTGAATGGTTCGTTCACTTTGCCCGTCTGTCTGGGGATGATAAGCTGTACTCATTTTAATTTTTGTCCCCATTCGTTCCTGTAGTGCCTCCCACAATTTTAAGGTAAATCGTGGGTCTCTATCACACACAATTGACAAGGGAGCTCCATGAAGTCTTATAACTTCATCCATGTATATCTGTGCCAATGCTTCCAACTGTGTAGTTTCTTTAATTGCCAAAAACATTGCACTCTTGGTCAAGCGGTCAATAATGACCCATATACAATTATGACCTCTTCTAGTTCTTGGCAACCCAACTATGAAATCCATGGTTACGTCTTCCCATTTTCCCGCTAGAATTTGCAGTGGTTGAGTATTCCCATACGGGGCTTGGTGTTCCGCCTTCACCTGTGCACAAGTTGCATATTTGGAAATATACTTGACTATTCTTTTCTTCATTCCCGGCCACCAATACTGTTCTTTGAGATCCCTATAAGTTTTCGTACTTCCTGGATGAATGGAATACTTTGACTTATGGGATTCTTCTAGAATCAACTTTCTGATTCCACCAGCTTTTGGTACCCATACGCGGTTTCTGACTGTCTTCAATCCTTGAGTATTTTCTCCAAACACCAAATCCTTTCCCAGCTTTTCCTTTTTTAAGTCACCTCTTTCCAATACTTGCTTTTGCACGTCTTTAATTCTTTCTATTAGACTTGATTTCAGTTCTATCTGCATCAACCTTTCTTGACTTTTCTTTTCGTGAAACTTTCTGCTTAAAGCGTCCGCTACCACATTTGCTTTCCCAGGGTGGTAAGCGATTTCACAGTCATAATCATTTATCAGTTCCAGCCACCTACTTTGCCTCATATTAAGTTCCTTCTGTGAGAATACATACTTCAGGATTTTGTGATCTGTGTACAGGGTACACTTTGTTCCGTATAGGTAATGCCTCCAGATTTTTAATGCAAACACAATTGCTACCAGTTCCAAATCGTGAGTTGCATATCTTGTTTCTGGTTCTTTTAATTGGCGAGAAGCGTACGCTATCACTTTCCCCCGCTGTATTAGTATGCAACCCAATCCTCTGTTCGAGGCATCACTATACACCACAAAGTCTTCAGTTCCTTCCGACAGGGTAAGAACCGACGCATTACATAGCTTCTCTTTCAATGTTTCAAACGCTTTCTCCTGTTCCGCCCCCCATTCAAATTTTACCCCTTTTCTTGTTAACTTCGTAAGAGGTACTGCAATTCGAGAAAAATCTTGGATGAATTGTCGGTAGTACCCGGCGAGTCCAAGAAAACTTCTTACTTCTATCGGGGTTTTTGGAATCTCCCATTTCATCACTGCTTCCACCTTTGTTGGATCTACTTTAATGCCTTGGATTGAGACAACGTGTCCAAGGAATTGCACCTCCCTCAGCCAAAATTCGCATTTCAAAAATTTCGCGTATAATTTCTCTTTCTTTAAAACTTCCAGTACCGTCCTCAGATGACTCTTGTGTTCTTCTGCATTCTTCGAGTAGATAAGAATGTCATCAATAAAGACGATAACAAACTTATCAAGGAACGGTTTGCACACCCTATTCATCAAATCCATGAAAATTGCCGGGGAATTCGTCAAACCAAAAGGCATGACCAGAAATTCATAATGCCCGTATCGAGTGCGGAAAGCAGTCTTCTCAATATCTTCGTTTCTTACGCGCACCTGATGGTAACCAGATCGAAGGTCAATCTTAGAGAAATAGTCAGCACCTTGCAATTGATCAAACAGGTCGTCTATGCGTGGTAACGGGTAACGATTTTTAATGGTAATTTTGTTGAGCTCGCGATAGTCAATGCACATTCGCATCGAACCATCCTTCTTTTTGACAAACAGCACCGGTGCACCCCAAGGTGACGAACTGGGACGTATGAAGCCTTTATCAAGCAATTCCTGTAATTGTGACATCAACTCCCGCATTTCGGTCGGGGCTAAACGGTATGGAGCACGGGCGATAGGAGAAGCTCCGGGTACAAGATCAATTCGGAATTCTACTTGTCTCTCAGGTGGCAAACCGGGTAGATCGTCCGGAAATACCTCAGGGTATTCTCTCACCACATCAATGTCATTTACTGTTTTCTTTGCTTTATCTTCCATTATGACATACGCTAGAAAGGATGAGCATCCTTTCACCAAACATCTTCTAACTTTCGCTGCACTGATCAAACTTGACATCCTTTTGGGTTTTTCACCATACACATACACTTTGCTACCATCCGGAATTTTCACCGACACTATCTTCTTTCCACATGCAATTTTCGCATCGTTGGCCCCAAGCCAATCCATACCAATAACAACATCAAAAGTCTTCAATCCTATCGGAGGAAGATTCAACGAGAATTTCTTATCATCTATGCTGAGTTTAGAGCCGCGATACACGTGTTTTATCTCCACCTTCTTACCACTTGCCAATTCGACCTCACATACATAATCTAATGGTTCTAACGACACGTTGAATTTTAGACCAAACTCATGAGACACAAACGAACACGTAGCACCAGAATCAAATAATACGTAAGCAGGCATCTGATTAATTAGTAAGGTACCTGAGACCACGTCTTGTGTCTCTTTTGCTTCTTCTCGTGTAAGCTGGAAGGCGCGAGTCTTTACTTTTTGGGGTTCAGTCTTCTTCTGTGCAGTTGACACCATGGTTTCACCACCTTTCCTTGGGCAATCGTAACTGTAGTGTCCCTTTTCATGACAAGTAAAACATTCGACTTCGCTAAGTTTCGGATAGGTACACTCTCTAGCCTTGTGACCAACTCTTCCACAGTTAAAGCATGCTGTGCTTCCCATCTTGCATTCGCTCGTATGTTCTTTTCCACACTTATCACACGTCTTCCGACTACCCTGTTTAGTCGACATCGCCACCGACTTCCCCTTCTTATTCCAACTACTACTCCCGCCACTGAATTTACGTTTATCCCCAGAAACTTGCCTCTCCATTGTTCTCCTCTTCCACACATCCTCCACATTCCTTGCTGCTACAAATGCTTCATCCATTGTTTCCGCCCGTTTCACTTCTAATTCATACTCCCAAGGTAAGCCTTTCACGTAACGGTTGATTCGTGCCCGCTCCGTAGTGTAAATGTTGCCTACAAATGGTAGCATATCGCTAAACTTCTTAGTGTACTCAGCAATATTCAAACTACCCTTCTTTAAAGTAAGAAATTCGTCTTCAAGTTTTTCTATGTCCCGAAGGGGACAATATTTGTTCTTCAAGCGAGTGGTAAATTCGGTCCACGACCATTTATAAATTACATCATTCCCAATCAACTCGTATAAGGTATTCCACCAAACCAGCGCATCGTCTTTCAACATTCGTGAGGCATAATAAACTTTATCTTTCTCATGACATTTGCTAACCTCCAGTACTTGCTCCGTCTCCCGTATCCATCGCATCGTAACTTTGGGCTCAAAGCTACCATAGTATTCGGTTGGTTTGCATGCCAGGAAGGTTTTGAAGGAACATCTCTTTTTGTTTTTTGTCCCCACACTATTGTAACGACCCAAATTTAATAATATAAATATGTAAAACAATGTGTGTATAATTTAAAGTTTTATGTATATTTTATGAGAAAGTATGTTTTTAAGGGTAAATTAGTCATTTTACCATGAGAAGGGTAATTTGGTCATTTGACCATATACAAGAATTATTATAAAAGTACAATTATAGTTTGGACTAAAAATGTAAGAATTTTAGTTTCATGTGGCCAAAGTTAATATTTGTGTCAAAAGTCCAAGGAATGAAAGTTCAGGGACTAAAAATGTAAATATGGAAAATATAAAAATGAGAAAATATATCATTAATTCTCATAAATTCAGAAAAATCTAGAGAGAACGAGAGAGAGAGCTAAGGATCGGTTCTTGAAGATATCAATGGGAATTGAATATTTAAGTTTCCAATTCATAATTTCAAGCCAAATAAGGTTAGTAATCTTGTTTTAGGGTCGTTTAACCCATTTTTCTTGAATGAGTTACTGTAACTTCGAAAATTCAGTGGCTAGAGGAGGATTATCCTATGATTCCTAGCCTTAACTTGTGCCTTAATCACTACCTAAATCTAGTTTAACCATTGAAAGTGTTAAAGATCAAGAAATGAGAATTTTAGCTCAAGAACCCTAGAAATGGGTTTGCGAAATTGAAAGTGATTTTTATTGTTTTGTTAGGTTCTAATAATCACTTAAGAAGTATAAATACATTCCTAAGTGATTGATTTCAAAAATTTGCATTTTTGGTGAAAATTGTCAAAAACGGGATTTTATGAGAATAAATCAAATTATGAGCTTGAAACTGATTGTAAATGATCTAATAAGCCTAAAGTGTCATAAAAGACATGAGAAATCAATTCCCTTCTTAGAAATTCATTAAAATGATTTTTTTGAGTAAAAATGAGTTTTTGGGAATGATTTCAATCAAAAGTGATGAAATTGAAGAAACTATGGTTTAGATGTATAAAGGAGTTGTTATTTTAGTCCTAGAATGATTCTAAACCAATTAAGTCAAGTATTAAGAACATATCTTAAAAATCATCAAAGTATGTTGCTATTGTTGAAAATTTTGAATTTTGTTTAAAAACCTTGGAAATCACTTTTATATGAACAAATTAATTCCAAGGGGTTTTAATGAGTTCCATATGTGGAAATTGTTGAAATAAGTCAGTAGAAATGATTAATATTGGACAATTTCGGTTTTTGGACAACAAAATGCAAAAACGAAAATGTTTGGAAAATGATTTAAATCTATGATTTTTATGGTTAAAAACTTGAAGTAAATGAATGATTTTAGTCATGGAACAAAGCTTAGTGATTAAGTCGTGAATTAAGGGCTTAAAATGAGGGAAATGGGAATTTATACCATAAAAATCACCATTTCTGGTTGCTGCAGACCCCGTAGGGTCGCGATCTGCACCCCCGTAGGGACGCGATCTCGCGCCAGAAGAAAAATGCAGTTTCGAAATTTGCCTTCTGCCAAGTCCAAATTGATTTTTGAGTTTTGGTCTTATACTTGTCCGTTTGACCTCAAATTTTAAACATAGGTCTAATATGTTATGAAACTTCATGAAAAATTGTCGGAATCGAAATACGACCCTCCAAGGGTACTGTAGTAAAATACGTATAAAATACGGTTTAACTAAAGTTGGTCATTTTAAGGTTATATACTTATTATGATCCAAGATAGTATTATAAGGACTCTAATGAGTTGTAGAGTCAGTTAGCATGAATTTTAATGTATAACATGTTAATTATAGGTTCATGCCAAGTGATTATTTAATCACAAAAGAGTATAAATACAAGGAACGTGTAGTCAATCTTCTAGCAATACATGAGGTGAGTACATGCAGTATTTTTACCCATTCTGGGGTACATGGCAAGTAAGTATTTTCAAGATTTTTCTATAAAATTTCTATATGTGAAATTATATGCAAGAGTATTGTTTCTAATTTGTTGTGAAAGTATAATGCTATATTTGAAGCTAAGTTTTGAATTTCAAATTATATTAAGTGAAAGTATGTTGGTCTATGTACCAATTATGTGAAAGTATATTTTGAAATACAAGTTATACATGTTTGAAAGTATGGATAGGCATATAGCCATAATGTGTTTACAAAGTATATTTGGTTACCAATTTGTAAAAGTTTTTAAATATGAAAGGGCATATAGCCACAATATGTTTGGAAAGTTATGTATTTGGCATCTAGCCATAAAGACCTAGAATGATGTAATTTGGCATTTGGCCACAAGTTATATGTTTATAAGAAATGTTCAAGCTAGCAGCAAGTTTTTGTATGACTGGTAATTGTAGCAAGCAGCGTTAGTAAGGGAACTATGTTCCAACCTACCCGGGTTAGGTAAGGGGTCTACTGGGGAAAATCCCCATCGCGAAGTAGATCGCCTCAACACTTCTATGGTGAGGATTGATCCGTTCTTTCTAGCCATAGAGACTTGGGGTATCACTTATAGTGATTAAAGCCCTAAGTATAAAAATTCAGCAAGCTTATAAAACCAGTCAAAGAAAGTAAGAAAGAAGTTATTTTTGAAAAGTATATTATGAAGTGAATTTGAAAAGTAAAGAGTTATAGTATGATACTACTATAAGTTTTAAAAGATGTTTTTTTTTTGTAAAGTATGTTATGAAAAGATTTCGAGAAGTAAAAAGTTATATTATGTTAATGCTATAAAGTTTTGACAGAAGTTTTATGTTATAAGTTTTATAAAATTTGGAAAAGAAGTTAAAGGTTTGAGTAAAACTCATGTAACTCACGAGACATTATTGTCTTACGTATTGTATTTTTATGCCATGTATTCCAGGTTAAATGCTATGCTATAATTGGTTGAAGTTTAGCTGGAGTGGAGCCCACATAGCTCCTATCTTGGACTCAAGGTTTAATCCTTTCTTGCTTACTATGGTTAGCTTGATATGAATTTGTACACCCACTGTTTTAAGCATTTAAATTATCGGTTTTTGATAAACCGTATTTTTGTATTCAAGTATTTATACGAAAAACCATAGTATTTGCAAACAGTAGAAATGGGGTGTCTCACTATCTTCTTCTGTAAGGGAATCTCCATTGGTAGGTCTCCAAGAGGCATCATCAGCAGAAGGATTAGGACGAGGGTCCCCCAGCCGTGTATTCAGCATTTGGCGCATATCTTCCCTCATTTCTGTTTTTAAATTTCTAATAAGGTTTTGTATAGCCTCCAAAGTCACAGGTGGAGGTTGCGGTATTGGGTTTGGCATATCACCCATATTGTCCGCATCGTTGACGAGAATACTCCCACGAGATGGAGTATGACTGGCTGCCCGTTCCTCACTTGAAAGGCTATGATCACCGCTCTCCATTTACTATATAAAATAATAAAATTCACGTTTGTTACTTCTCATAAATATGTTTATCACTATATTCGAAAGCGGTAGCATGTGATCTTCCTATGGAACTTGTGTTCCCAAGTATCTCTCTACTAATTCCCACAACCAAATTCCTCAGGCTCCCTCGTGACTTCACCATTTCCAAGGCATATCCTGTGGTTGCAATAATACGGGCCCAATATTATTTTAACCACCTACATACTTTGGCTCTAGTGTCATCACAAGACCCCCCTGATTCATCGGTTTCTGTGGATTCCAACGTTGTAAATTACCGACTCTACCCCGTTAGTTAGTACCTAATACTACTACTTTGCTTACTATTAATCCAATAGTTTAAGCCTAGGATGGTTACCCAACCTAATTCGCTTAAACCATGGCTCTGATACCAAATTGTAACACCCCAACTTTTACACAATTTTTTTTCCAAACTTATATTACAAATATTTACTCATACAAACCATTTAAGTTTTACAAACAGGGTATCACAAGTTCGCATCATAACCATAGTTTAAACCTGTTTATTTTACACTTTGTACAACAGAAGCTACGGTCCCACACCCGACGCTTTCAACGCTCTTCCTGCTTACCTGAGTACAAAGCATTTTAAAAAAAATACGTGAGACATAACGTCTCGTGAGCATTATGGGTTTAGACCCAAAACAGTTTTTCTAATAATAACCTCATTTCACAGTTTCCAATATTTTATTTCCTATGAGCGCACCCATAGGTATTCCTTATTATGTGATGGTACATTCCTACGAGCGCACCCGTAGGTTTTATACGAGACGCACCCGTATAACTACTTCCTCAATAGCATGAAACGGATTCATCTACCAAGGTAATTAGACAACTACTTCGCGACGGGAGGTACCATCCCAGTAGTGTCTTTGACCACCCATACCGCAGCAGGTCGTGATCTTTATCCGGATACTAAACAACTCATCATCATGGGCCAATCACATTATTAGTTCACTGTATTTCTGATTCTCTTTCTGTACACATAATACTCACCTCGAGTCACCTAGGAGTCAGTTAGTCTTTTGCACTCCTTTTCCTTCGCTTGGTTCACCGTATTTGAACCACCACCTATTATTTACAAGATATACATTTATATTCAATTCATATATAATAACTAACTTTACAGCACAAGGGTGCCATACTATGCAACTACGGGTTATAATTAGACTACAACTCTCATTATGATAGCTTCCTTTAACTTATAAATTTTTTTTCCGAAATACACGTATTTTGCTACAGTACCCTCGGGAGGTCGTATTCGGAATTTGAAAATTTTCCACGTAGTTTCACACCATTTTAAACCTATGTTCAAAGTTTCAGGTCAAACGGACAAGCCTAGCATTGAATTCATACTTCAAAATTTTAACAGAGAACAAGTTTGCTTCTGCCTCGACCACGCGTCGCGACCCAGGGCCTGATCGCGTCGCGATCGCTGCTGGTACAGACCAGAATGTCCGATTTTTGTGCTATAAAATCCCATTTTCTCTTGTTAAGCCCTTATTACGTGACTTAATCACTAGGAAATGTTTCAGGACCAAAACCCTTCGTTTACTTCAAGTTTTAAACAATGGAATTGGTGATTCCAACCCATTTCTATAACTTCCCGTCTTTTACAATTTTGGTCCAAAAACCAAAATTACCAAATTATAATTGTTTCTACTGGTTTATTTCGATCAATATAACATCTGGAACTTATTATAAATCATTAGAATCAAGTTAATCACAAGAACTCACGATCTAGGGTTCTTGATCAAAATCTCAATTCCTTAGCAATAGCAACCTACTTTCACATTCTTGGGTTATGTTCTTAAAACATCACTTATTACAACCTGGAAATCACTTAAACATCATAGATTGTAACTGAAATTACCATTTCAGTTCATTCATTGAAACCCGTCAAGAAAACCTAGGTTAGAACTTGAATTACTAACCTTTTGATATAAGAATTCTTTCTCGATCTTCAATCTTTGCTTCTAGTTCCTTGAATCTTCCAAAACTCTGCCCAAACTCTCGCTCTCTCCTGATGCTTCTGCAACTTCTGGAACCTATGGAGAATTTTCTCCTATTTATACCTCCACATTTTTCCATTTTACCCCCTTAAGTTCCACTTCTTGGATTTTTGCCACTATAATTAAATTTTTATTACATAAAACTTTATATATCTTACATTATTACTCCTGATTACAAAATACTTTACGTTAAGGTCCGAAACATGGCAAAAGACTAAATTGCCCTTTTTCATAACTTTACTAATACACACGATTATTATACATTTTATTACAAATTTTCATGGGTTCTTACACAAACAAGATGAAGATCATATTTTTGAATAAATTATGTCATAATATCAACACCAAAAGTATACGAAACTCCACAATCATTCATTCCCCATCATTGACATCATTATACACATATGACCACAATAAGTCACAAAGCAAACCGTCATCATGTACATCACTAGGTCGTTTCAACGTTCTAATTTAGTTCAAATTATCAGGATCAAGTGAAAGACCACCATGCATGCAAAGAATCTCTTTGTCAATAGAAACAATCACAAGTAAACATTTATCTAACTCTTCCTGTTTTAGTTACACGATCAGGGGCGGAACACAGGCAATCGAAGCAAGGGGCCGAAACCAAATCTTCAATACCAAAAAAAAATAAAAAATACAAGCATAACATATACCGCATATGCATCTTATGAGAAAGAAAAGGCTTACGATTATTATAAATGGCTTAGGATTGAGAAAATTGATTTTGTTGTGGCCTCGATGTAAGAATTGATAGTCTAAATGTTTAGTATAAGGAAACGAAATTTATCTTGACAACTTAAAAACTCCATGTTATATCATAAAGTGCAAAATGCACCAAGTACAAAATGCACCAGGCACTAAACAACATTGCCCTCCGGTGGAATAAATTTGAGTATTTAAATGTGTATCCAAACTATTTCGGCCACATTTAATCTTACACAAATTGAGAGTTCTAAAAATTTGTAAACCGCTTTCTCTTTAAGTTGAAATCAATGTTTCTAATATATGTTGATAAAAGGGTGTCTAATTGTCTATAGTGATTTCGTAATGGTGTTAAAATTAAAGTTTCCGTATTAAAATAGGACATTGTTTCGTGCTTATGGGCCTCCCTTTAAAGAATCAGCCACCAAAGTGGCTTTATCGGAAGTAAATTTGTAGAAGACTTCAAACAAAGATACAGCCTAAGCAATTGTATAATCATATGAACCCTAGATGATCAAATAAACAAAATTGAAACACTAAGCAAAAATCAAAGACACCGACAAACATTCCTTATATCAACCTATTAAAAAAATCAAATAAACACCAAGTAATAAGCCCCTAATCATTGTAATGGCGGAAAAGATGAACCAGGTTCCGCTTGCCATTCAAAATGATAGGTTTCTTAGTCCAACTGATTTGAGTTCGTAGCTTTGCCGGCTAGATTCTTCGACTAATATTTCTAATTTATTTCTCGCTTATAGATCATATTATACCTTCTTAGCTGAAAAAACGGGGGGCCATGGCCCCTCTAAGCCCCTTAAGGGTTCCGCTCCTGTACACGATACAACTTTATTGCTTCATTTGTCCCCCGAACTTTACCATAACATAGCATATTATTGATGGTCATTTTCGTATAAAGGCAAGTCTTTGGGCGTGTTTGACATAGGGCTTTTTGGAGCGTTTGAGAGCTTCTAGCTTCTAGCGTTTAAGAAATAGCTCTAATAAAAACCAAAAGCTTCGTTCGGCGACACTAGCTTGAAGCTTTTATTTTAAACTAAACGCTATTATTTTAAAAGTTAGTTGAAGTAGCGTTTAACAAAAAGCTCTATCAATTATATCATTAATTACTAGAATACCCTTAAAACTATAACTAATAATTACGCAGATGTCCTTTTATGTAATTTTACATATTTTAAAAGCTTCCAGCTACTTTTGCCGAACAGTCATATACAAAACTAAAAGTCACAGCTTCCAACTACCCGCTACCCACTTACTCACTATTTGTCTCGAATTCTCCACACATATATCTAATATCATTCCAATTTATCCTATATATTACCACCTTTTTGCTTTCCTTATCCTACTATTTGATCAACCCATGGCTTCTCGAAGCCTATTATTGGTAGTCACTTTATAAAAACTATTCATCTTAGCACATTTTGTTTAAAAGTGATACAAAAATTCCTAAGCTGATAAATTATTGAATTTTTCATACTACTATATTTTAGTTATTTTCAACAAGTCTATCGGTATATGTAATTTTTTTTACAAGCAAAATGCGGTCATACACCTTGTTTTACTATACATACGAGTTGAATAACCTTCCGAACAAAAAGGTTAGTTTAAGTGTTTAACTTATTTTTGTAACTTTGACCAAAAATATGATCTGTCTAAAAAAGACTTTGGTAAAGTCTATTTCCTACCCAATAACTTATGACAGTCTCGATAACAATTGCTAGTTACGAAATCAATATAAATAAACTCTTCTTTAGAATCAAATTTAGTGGGTGATATATGCTTTGGATAACGATTGGATTGTTAGTGTATATGTGCATTTGTATTATGTATGTTAGCCCATAGCCCATTGTAATTATATTGCATGGCCCATGTAGCAATGACTGCTTAATTTGGTGCCGTTCATTCTCAAGTAAATTTATGTTTAATTGTAGGTTCCGTTGAGGTTCAGAGTAGCAATGGCGGAGTTGCCCACTTCCTAATTCTTTAATAAAACCACTGATTCATCAAAAGCTGGATGGACTCAAGTGGGTTAGAGCTATTCTAATAAACTGATTCTGTTTGTGCACACTCAAGTGGGGAAGAATATGCCTTATAGAGATAGTGTGAATGACAAAAAAAAAAAAAAAAAAAAAAAAAAAAAAAAAAGGAACATATATTTATAATATCAAAAATAGTAAAAAGAAAAGAGAAAGAGAGCCAAAATATTCTTTTTACAATGACTTGGCAGAAAAAAGACGAGACACAAAAATAGTCAACGTCGTTTGTTATTTTACGGATGGAATACAAAAGGTTTACAACTTGTAAATATGTTCCTTTTGAGATTAGATTCTTAAATTTTGTTTTTTTTGGATGAAATACAAAAAGTTTACAAGCATATATGTTCCTTTTGAGATTGGATTCCTAAGTTTAACACCGTTCATTTAATTTTATCATTTACGCGTATTTTAGATTTCTATAAAATTTTATTTATTTATAAGATTAAAATCAAATGGGCCCCACCCTATTCCTTTTACATGAATCAGTTTTAGTTAACTTGACTTAGTTAACCTAACTAAATCATCTTCAAGGATTCCATCCTTCGACCCTATCCTCCCTTCAACCAAGATCACCTCTCCCCATGTCATCCTCTATGCGATAAAGTATCACCATAATAAGCTTGTAGCCCAATGCCACTTTGACTGTATCTTCTCCGGTCACTACTCACCTCTATTGCAATCACAAACGCCGAATTGATCAAAAGGAATGTGAAATTAATTCTTTTAGAAGGTTTGGGTGAATCCATGATAAAAGTCACCCATTTATCCTTCTCAAATCATTGAAAGTTTCGGCACAATAGTGATATAACGTGCCCTCTAGACCCATTCTAACTAACATCAAATCAAATAGAGGAAACCCTGTAATTTCTATGATGTTCTTAGTTTCTTGTTGGCTATATTCTCCTACTTCTTCCTTCGACGATAATCCTTATCTGATGGGATATATGTTAAATTCAAGTATTGACACTTAAAACAAATACTCTTGTACATCCATTGATGATCAACTTCACATATCACTCCCTTTTCTATTCGTTGTTGATTTGGTTGTGAGAGGTAAGTAGAATAGAGGTTGTCGATAGGGGTGAAAGGAAAGTGCTGATGTTCTAAGACAAAGGAAAGTCGATTATTAAGATTTTCTTGTGTTGGGAACGGGTGGTTAGAAGAGGAGCCGACAGAAGGAACAAGGAGTGTTGTTCTTTCAGCTGGATGTCAAGACTATAAAAGTGTGTTGCTCTTTCAGCCACTAACGTCGAGTTATGGCTTTGACAAAAGCTAGTAAGGAGCTTATATAGTTGAAGAACTTCCTACCAAAGTTAGGTTTGAATGAGGGAGATTGCGTTCTACATTGTGATAACCGAAACACAATGCACGTGATGAAGAATATGGTGTTTCACATAACGAAACACGTCAAGATGAGGTGCCATTTTATCCGGGAGTTTATATCCGAAGGTATGTTCATTTTGAAGAGAATCTTTGGTGCAAAGAATGTTGTAGATATGTTCACCAAGGTGGTTAAAGTGGAGATATTGAAGCTATGTATGGCTTCAACTTGCCTTTCACAGAGTTTAGGCGAATGCGTGAATTAGCGAGCGGGAGAGTCAGAGGGAGAGTTTTGGGTTATACACTTCAGATGACAAAAGGCCAGAGAGTTTATTAGCCTCTAAGTGTATTGAGGTGTGAAGTCTATGTGTGAGATTTGAAGGGCGCAGCATAGGCTTCGCCTATGGCACAGTCTACACTTTGATATGAATGACCAAGTCCAATATTGGATGGGTATGTATGGCGTAACATAGGCTCTACCTATTATGCCGTCTGGACTATTGAATGTAAGCCGAAGTTCGTTATTGGCTTCGGCTCGGAGGGAAGGAGAAAGAACTCAAGTATGATAGAAGCAAAAAGCAGTGTTGGGAGAAACGCAGTCTCGGTTAGAAGTCTGAAGCGTTGTCCCCACTCCTGAAGCAAGACATCACTTCGGATCATTTAGAATGGTTTATCCATTTTGCTTATAAAATAAGGCTAACACTGATTTCAAGGTTTGATAGAGGCAATATGGTGCTTTGACCAACATATTAGATTAACCTCTTTATATTTCTTTAAATCTTTATAATTGCATCACAAACCCTTTCAAATACATAAATGTTTTTTTGTGAGAATCTTACTTATATACTACTAATATAGTCACAACATACATAAATAAGAGGATAATAAAAAGTCATTAGTAAGTGTCATTAGTTTTAGGAACATGAAATATCATTTAGTTAAACCCTATTTAACCATGTATCATTTGATACTATTATTTTGAGTATTTAATAATCATAAGATATAAGCTAAGAAACTCTGAAATGATTGTGATTAACTGATTAAAATAGAAAAATTATGGATGTTTTAAATGAATACGTTATAAAAAAGATGACATATTTTGAAACATAAAAACTAAAATAATAAGTATATCCATTTTTTCCGACACATGCAACATATAAACATGTGAAATTGATACATGTACTCTCTTTGGACTCACCACATGATTCCCCACGTTACCCTCATGTTTTGAATGTAATTACGACATATGATAAATCCAGCAACATACCTCAACTCGAATAAAAATACCATGGTGCAATACATGTGTATTGTGTCACATACCTCAACTCGAATAAAAAAATCATGGTGCAATACATGTGTAAAACAATGGAATCTAACATATATAAGCATTTTGACATGCACACGCTTTTGAAAATTGATAATCTGCACACCTCTTTGATTGGATGACGGTTAGGACCTAAATCTCAATCCTCGAACCACAATAACACCAAAATCACAATTAAAGTGCAAACCTAAATCAAAATCGACTCACAACATAATCTACAAAACCATATAACCAACTTTCGTTCACGGTTCACAAATCCTCTATTAAATCACCATCAATCCAAAACAAAGGTGTGTGTTCTTTGTTGGCCTCCACTAACCTCTAACAACTAACATTTTAACAATTACAAAACACACCCCAGAATATGAGAATATGTATAAGGGGATTGTTTGTAATGTTAATCAAAGTGTAGGGGGCTTAATGTCTTTTTGTTGGTTTACGGTGCTTTACAAAGAGAGTATATATAAGTCATGGCCCACTTTCTCAACAGCCGTTACCACTTACCAAGTCACCTCTCCACACCCCATCCTCCACAGATACCCAGAGCACACGATTGACCTTTTTGCTCAATCTCTATCCGTCCAAAACGAATTCCCCTTTTCATCTCTTGTATATATCTGTTACCAATTGCCCCAAAGTTAGGTTTTTACAGATTCTCTTTCAATCTTTCTTCCGAAATTTCACAAACCCATCTTTCCTTTCGACGAATTTCTGACAAATTATACAGAGTTTGATTGATTCATCGGCATATAAAGATGGAGCAGTCTGTTCTTGATAGTATAATTCGTAGGTTGCTTGAAGTTAGAGGGAGACCTGGTAAGCAGGTGCAACTTGCTGAACCAGAAATCAAGCAACTTTGTGTTGTTTCTAGAGATATTTTCATGCGACAGCCGAATTTGTTGGAGCTCGAAGCACCGATCAAGATTTGCGGTATCATTCCCGTTTTTGGTTTATGTATCTGTTTGAATTTCGATTTACTTGATTTAATTTGTTATTTCGTATAATCCTTATGTGCCTTGTTATGGGGTTTGAGTTTTTGTTTACTCTGCAATGCTTAATTGCATCTTTTATCTTCAATTTGAGTCTTGAATTTTAATAAACAGAATCCCCTTTTTTATAATAGGAAACAAAACGAGTATTTTGCCTAATTTTAACAGGACAGAGTCAAATGGTTCCGAAAGTTGAAATAGTGTTTATGAATGTTTTTGAAAGTTGGATGCTTTTGTAACAATTCCTAAAGTCCTTTAACCAAATTAGAAATGAGGCAAAAGTGCTTAGCTGTTACTGTAATTTGCCCGTTCATATACACTCCATGAACATTACATAATTGTTGATCATAGAATGGTAGTGTTTTTTCAACAACACTATATTGCTTTGTGTTCAATTATAAAAGATTGTCGTGTGTTGATTTATAAGTTTCATGCAAGTACTTTTAATTCTAATATGTTGGATTTTATCATTATACCAAGTATCGCAAATAAAAAGACATTCGTGATACATACTTAACAAAATTTTATCGAATTTTCGTTTAAAAAGTACAAGGCACGGCCTCAAAAGTCAATACACAGGACTTACTTTTTCTAAAAATGGTCATAATTCTCTTTTTGAATCCTTTCGGTGTCGCCTTCTTTCAACGTTTTTATAGTTTCATTTATTCAAAGGTAAGACATTTTATGGTGGAATCACAAATTTTCTTTCAAACTTTTAGTTGATATGAAATGTTTGTTGCTAAGTGAACAATATGCCTTCATATAATCTTGGATATTTATTTGTTGCCAAGTACTACTAACATATATTGTTTTAAAGAATGCATTTTATAAGTGATAGTATATGTCATTGTTTCTTTCTTATAGGATCGTGCTTTTTTCCACTTTATTGTTTGTATCTGCTTTATCTTCATATTTAGTATCCTGACACTAACTACAACAAAACTAATTCTATATAATTATCAGGTGACATTCACGGGCAATATTCCGATCTTTTACGCCTATTTGAATACGGTGGACTCCCGCCTCGATCCAATTACTTATTCCTTGGTGACTACGTTGATCGAGGGAAACAAAGTCTTGAGACCATATGCCTTCTTCTTGCCTACAAAATAAAATACCCAAATAACTTTTTTCTTTTACGTGGAAACCACGAATGTGCTTCAATAAACCGAATATACGGGTTTTATGACGAATGTAAAAGGCGATACAATGTTAAGTTATGGAAGATCTTTTCGGATTGCTTCAATTGTTTACCAGTGGCGGCTCTTATTGATGAAAAGATTCTTTGCATGCATGGTGGTCTTTCACCGGATCTTAATAATTTGGAACAAATTAGAAAATTGAAAAGGCCTAGTGATGTACCGGATGGTGGTTTGCTTTGCGACTTATTGTGGTCAGATCCTTGTAAAGATGTTAAGGGATGGGGGATGAATGATCGTGGAGTTTCGTATACTTTTGGTGCTGATATTGTCACCGATTTTCTTCAAAAACATGATCTTGATCTTGTTTGTCGTGCCCATCAGGTTTCAATTTTTGCATTTGGTTTTTTCTTACCCGTTACTTTTTTTTTCTTTCGGCTGGTTAGTAGTTAGCAGTTAGTAACACCTTTGTTAGTAAACGCTTGTGCCAGGGATAGAACCCTGGACCTCCTATCTAAGAGGGCAAAGCCTCTACCAAGTGGGCTAATCCCACATTGACTTCTTACCCGTTACTATTAGGGTGTTTTTTTTTTTTTTTTTTTTTGGTGTTTAGAAAAGCCCTTTTGTGGATAAGTTCTTGAAATAAGTTTATGATTATGTCCTTTAACTTGGTAAAAGACTAGAAAACTAGGTATATTTTCAAGATTTGGTTAGTAAAACATTGTTAAGAGACAAAATTTTGTAAAAATGCCTTTTTTGGATTCTAATAAGTTAGCTGACTTAATCATTTAAATCAAAGTTTTAGGGAGAAAATGATAAAAATGACCAAAATGAGGTAGAGTACGTAACAAAATGACTATCTTTTTGACCCTTTTGTGAAAACACTTTTTGAAGGGTCCCCACCATAAAAAAGGAAACTTAAAAAAAATGTCTATGGAAAATCATGAATTTCCCAATGATATGAACAATTTCGCAATAACGTATCTTTATTTTGTCTCTTGTTAAAGGGTATTTAGAAATCTCACAAATTGTTAAGCGATTTCTTTCCACAATAGGTGGCATATATAACATATAAACATATTAACCATTAAAATCGTACTCAAGTTGAAAAATTCCTGAATTGTCCCTTTGTATCAAATGATCATGTCCGTATTTCAACACGATTTCAAATAGAATGTCGAATAATAGGCTTCACAACTTGTCCAAAATCATTTATTCATCAGAAATATATAGCATTCGTTTACATCTTTACAACAACACTTGTCTAATTCAGTAATTTGCAATGAAATTACACAAAACTACTCGTTATATCTCATACAATTCAAAGTGATTTTGCATACGTATTAAATCCCAATGAGTGATTGCAGGTTGTAGAAGATGGATACGAGTTCTTTGCAAACAGACAACTTGTAACGGTTTTTTCTGCACCAAATTACTGTGGAGAATTTGATAATGCTGGTGCAATGATGAGTGTTGATGAAACCCTAATGTGTTCTTTCCAAATCCTAAAGCCTGCTGAAAAAAAGTCAAAATTCAACTCTGGAATCAGTCTCTTTGGGAGTACAACTACATCTAAACCTGGAAACACTCCACCCGGAGTCAAGGTAAGTCAACTATGTCCAAAATACCCTTTTAGTTAATTACACTTTTGCCCCTGAATGTTGGTTTTTATTTGTTTATGTTTTGCAGCCTTATATGGGAGCAAGAGTATGAGATATATATATATATATATATGAAGCACGCCATTGAAAGGTGAAACTTGATATAAGAAGAGGGAAATTAATAAATCTTACGTTTTAATAAGATAAATTGGGGTTCAGGTTAGGTGAGTGTTTCTATTTATTGTTTATGGTTGTATTGTAGTTATATATATATATATATATATATATATATATATATATATATATATATATATATATATATATATATATATATATATATATATATATATATATATATATCCCTGATTCCTAACATATAACGAATGAATTGACCCATTTCTTGATAAATTATGGGGACAAATAAAATGGAAATGATATAATTTGCTTTGCTAATGTGTACAGATGTTTTTGGTAGCGTGTTAGATACCGATATCGATCCTATTAGTTGTATATCTTTTCAACTCTAGACGATAAGAGTTTACATTAAAGTACATTTTTTTGAATATAAGAATTATGGAAACCTGAATAACTAGTTAAAATAATACTAATACAATCAAAGGTACTTTTGTCACTTTGAAATTTTAATAAATCGTTGATTCAATAAAACAGTAATACAGAAAAGTTATTTTGGTTATAATTTTTTATAAAAGTTATAATTCATAAAGTTATTCTAATAAAAAGATTTCATCAAAATTATATTAAAACTGATTAGAATAGGGATGAGCATTTGGATCGGAAAAACCGAACTGAACCGAAAATCAACCGAAACCGAACCAGGACTGAATATATATTTTCGGTTTTTAAAAATGCTAATTCTGTTTCGGTTCGGTTTGGTCCCCGGACCATACTTACCCCTAACACTACTCTTCATTATAACAAACCGAACCAAACCAAAAACCGATATAACCGAACCGGAACCGAACATATTTGGTTCGGTCTTCGGTTTTTAGAAAATCCTAATTCGGTTTCGGTCCGGTTCAGTTCAGCTTTTGGACTACGCTCATCCCTAAATTAAATACAAGGATTGTAACTGAAATCATAGATATATTTAAAAAAATCATTTTATATATTATAATGCAATAAGTGATGTAATGGATGAAGCTAGCATTTTAAGTGGTTATTATATTCACTCAAAAAGCTAACATCTAATAATAGAAATGATTATGAAAATAGCAAAAGTTTATCGAACCAGTCGGTTATTGTTGGTCAGATTTTTTGATCTATTTTCTTTTTAAGTCAAAATTTAAAAGCAACTAAGGTAGCGTTTGGTATGTAGTAATGGATGGAATAGTACATAAAAAGTTATTTTGAAATAGCGTTTGACATGGATAAGATAGAAACAATGACCAGATCAAATGAGACTAATTGATTAAATTTTAGTTCCACCTAAAAAGGTGGAACAAAGTGGAATAGGAAACCAAATGACAAAAAAAATCCTCTTGTATGTCCTTCATCTATAGTCTATGCGCTACCTACACTCACACCCCAACCCCCCCCCCCCCCCCATCCCACCCTCCCACCCTACACCAACACACACACCAACACCCCCACCCCACACCTTCACCCCACACATGCGAAGTTACTTATTTATAATTATAATATGATAAAAATATATTAGAAACAATTTACAAATGGAAGACAACCTAGTAATTTTAACGTACTATTTCTCTTGTCCTGGTGCGACCAAACGCTACAGATATGACCAAACGTTACATATATGAACTAATTTAGTCCAGTCCAGTCTAGTCCCGCGTTGTTCAATCTAGTCCTGTTCATGTATCAAGCGCTACCTAAATGAACTAATATGATACATTTAAATCTAACATACTTCCACTAGATGTATTTTTTTTTTTAGAGATATAGATGTTTAGATTTTGATTCATTTCAGTGTTATTGTGCTTATTTTCATGGATACGGGAGTAGTACGAGATTTGAACATTGACTTCTTCTCATCAAGCTTTAGGATATGGAAAAAGAAGTAAGCATCTACTCAACTTCTTATTTTCACGGATAAACGACTAGTACGAGATTTGAACCTTGACTTTCTCTTCAAGCTTTAGGATATGGAAAAAGAAGTAAGCATCTCCTCAACACTCATGACCGCCATCAATATCGTCAAATTCCCCATAATAATCGGTGTTGAGAAAAAAGTTATTAGTTAAAGGTTCGTAAACAAGTCATATCCATTTTCCTCTGCTTGAAATTAGTTAGCGGGCTTCAATATCAAAGCACTCTGACACTTGAGAATGGCGATTGATATTTCGGGCCCGTTTGGATGTGCTTATAAAACTCCTTATTGACTTATTGGTATTTTGGAAAAGCCATAAGTCAATAAGTAAGGGCCTCCTTACTTATTAAAAACTGCTTATAAGTCATAAGAAAAGGAAAATAAGTAGTTTTTAATAAGTAAGGAGGCCCTTACTTATTGACTTATGGCTTTTCCAAAAAACCAATAAGTTAATAAGCAGTTTTATAAGCACATCCAAACGGCCCCTTCATTGCAAATAAATTGTTCTTGTGTGAACAAAAACTTTAACTCATATGATAACTGATTTTGGTCAAAACGTGATGACTAATGTTGGATACTACTTAAATCTTGTTGCAATCGTAGATCATGATTTGAAAATAAGGGACAATTTACAATTTTTTAAAGCTTCAAATGGAAACAACAATATAAAAACTAAGAACCGAGTGTAGTTGTTCATACTTGATGTGCACGACAGCCATCTATCCTAGTCACGATATCAACACCAAACATATAGGATACTCCACATTACTAGAAATCATTACATGGATTCGACCCGAGAAGATTACAGAAAAACCACCATCAGCACATGAAGAGGACACCTCAATTTTCTATTTTGATCTTATTGAGGTCGAGCGTTGGAAACGCCTCCATAAATTCAGAGAATCTTTTTATCAATGTGGGCTTCAACTTTCAAGAAGATCTTCCAATATAACTTAACAAGAATATCTTAAATTCCTTAGTGATAAATCCATTACATTATTGAATATTGTTTGAATCAATCTTTTTTTTTTTTTGTAGAATCTTTTTTATATTAAATTAGTGAAGCCTAAGTAGATTAGTTTCTTTTAATGTCTACTATCGGTATAGTAAATATATTGAGAGATGTATTTTATTAAAAGTAACTAAATAATTTAAATGTTAAATTATCATAGGTTCGAGGATTATGAACTTTTTATTTTATTATGAGACTAAATATGTAGATTATTTTTTTTTTTTGTTTCTATAAGACACTGACCACTGATAATGGGGTTAGAAAGACATCTATGATCAAGTTTGAGGATAAAGGAAGCAAGAATGGGTTATTATCAATAGATCATGTTAGAATTTTCTTACACAAAGATAAATGAAATAGCGTGTATACAAAGTAAAGGAAAATAGTCATATATCAAAATCATAAACAATGCACAAGATAATGTTTAACGAATCTAAAGCACTCAAACTGTAACTACAATATGATAAAGAAATCAAGCTTGCACTTGATTGCAATCATGAGAGGATTTAGTCGGACACGGTGATGTAATATGAATTCTTGTTGTTGATGATGACTATTCTTTAAGAAACTATTAGGGAGAAAGGTATTAGGATAGAGGATAATAAGTCTTGAGTGTTTTCTTAGGGTTTGGTTTTTGGTTGAAGGAAAGGGATGACAGATTTATGCCAAATGATGGGATTGACTATTGAATAGATGATTGAAAAGTGGTGGATTAATGACGTATTTATAGATTGATTTGGGGGATTATGTTTGGTTTTATAACAATACGGGACATGTCATTATGACTTTTAGTTTACTTAGGGAACAAGTAAATTAGTTTTAGGTACTTGGGGTTTAAGCTTGCATGGATAATGAGTTTTCTTATGGGTTAAGTAACTTGGTGAGACATTTTGGGTGGTGTATTACTTGGGATTTAATCTATCTAAGGGTTAATATGGAAATTATGGGTTTTTGCAGGTTATTATGGGATTTTTTGTTTGTAAATCTTATTATGGGAAAATTTACATAGATGGTGTTATGCATAGTAATTTAAGGTTTTGGATTGTGACAATATGGGATATCTGCTTAAGATGGTTTTTCTACATGAGCGTGATCTTTTACTTTACAATTCTATGTGGGATATGCTCATGTGTGCGTGGTACTTTACAGGGGTTAAGGGTTTTGCATGGTAGGTGATGTGAGAGTAAATCATTTCTTATTTTTAGATTTCCATTAACATCTTTATCCCACCTTTCACACTTAGTTCGAACATGATAATAATAGATTTTTAAAAAAAATACAAAGATGAAATGTGTTATTTTTTATTATTTTCACAAAAATTAGAATTATGTCAACCAGAGCAACAAGAAGTGGGATATCTTCAAAAAATTAAGGCATGCTCAATCTGCCTAGCAACATCTTTCTCTTGCTCATTATTTTTCTGGTTCATCCCATATGCTTGTTAGCTTGTCAAAATTTTGTAAAGCTACCTATTTTAGATTCTAATAACAAGTTAGCGGAGTTAATCATGTATAACCAAATTTTAGGAAGAAAATCACAAAATGACCAAAGGTGCTTAACAAAATGACCATCTTTATGACCCTTTTGCGAAAACACTTTTTGAAGGGTCCTTACCATAAAAAAGGAAACTTCAAAAAATATCGATGGGAAGTCATGAATTTCGCAAAGATAGGAATGATTTCGCAATGTATGTTTTTTTTAAATGACTCTTTATAATGTAGACTTTCAAGAAAATGAACTTTGCCGCAAAAAGCAAATTTACAGTGGTCTCATTTCAAAATAGGTTGTCATTTGTGTATGACAAAAAAACATTTTAACTATTAAAGTTGTAATCAAGTTGGAAAATATATAGCATTTGTTTGCATCTTTTCAACAACAATTGTCGACTTGCAATTAAATTACACAAAACTACTCACCATATCTCATATAATTCAATGTGCATGATTTTGCCTATCAATTAAATCCGAATGAATAATTGTAGGTTGTAGAAGATGGATACGAGTTCTTCACAAACATACAACTTGTAACAGTTTCTATACACCAAATTATTGTGGGAAATTTGTTGATGGTGGTGCAATGATGAGTGTTGATGAAGCTCTTACGTGTTCCTTCCAAATCCTAAAGCCCGCGGGGAAAAAGTCAAAATTCAACTTTGGAATCAGTCTCTTTGGGAGTACAACTACATCTAAACCTTAAAAATACTTCATGTTAAGGTAACTCAATTACCTAAGTTGAACATAAAAAACACCCTAGTAATTAATTACTTCCCCCCCCCCCCCCCCCCCCCAAATGTTGGTTTTTATTTGTTTACGTTTTGCAATAGTTTTATGGGAGCATGAGGATGAGATATAGAGAATGTCATTGAAAGGTGAAACTTGATATAAGAAGAAGGCATTAATGAATCTCAGCTTTTAATAAGATAAATTAGGTTTCTGTTAGGTGAATGTTACTATTTATTGTTGATGGTTGTATTTTACATATCTATTTAAATATCCCTAATTCCTAACATATAACGAATGAATGTAGTGACCCATTTCTAGATAAATTACAAGGAAAATAAAATGGATTTGGTATAAGTTGTTTTTCAAATGTGCACAGGTGTTCTAAGAATCTCCTATTTGGTTTTTGGTAGAGTGTTAGTTACCGATATCAATCCTAGGACCCATAGTTGTATACCTTTTCAACTCTGAGACGATTTTGAAAAATTAACAAAAACATGGTTTTAATAAAATAGTCATACATTAAATTTATTTTGGTTATAATTTTTATAAAATTTATAATTTATGAAGTCATTGCGACAAAATGATTTCATCAAAATAATATTAAAATCGATAGATATTAGGGATGTTGGTCTTATTTAATGATTTATTTAACTTTTAAGTTAAATTTTATAAGCTCCAAAATGAACTAATATGATAAGTGCAAATCTAACATACTTCCACTACATATTTTTAGACATATAAGTGCTTAGATTTTGATCTATTTTGTCTTAGGGTTGTTATTTTCACGAATGAGCTACTAGTACAAGATTTGAACTTTGACTTCTTCTCTTCAAGCTTTAGGAGATGGAAAAAGAAGTAAGCATCTCCTTAACACCCATCACCGTCATCAGCATCGTCAAATTTGACACAATAATCAGTGTTAAAGAAAAAGTTACAAGTTAAGGTTCACAAACAACTCATATTCATTTTCCTCTATTGAAATCAATTATCGGGATTCAATATCAAAGGACTTCGACACATGAGAGTGGTGATTGATCTTTCATTCCAACTAAACCGTTGTCCTTAAGAAGAAGCAAACAAAAACTATAACTCATATGAAAAACAATTTTAACCATTAAATTTGTAATCAAGTTGGAAAATTCCTGATTCGTCCCCTATGTATCAAACGATAGTATTGGAGGAAGGAATACAACATGATTTCAAATAGAATTTCGAATGATAGGCTTCACTAGCTATCCAAAACCATTTATTCATCTGAAATATATAGCTTTTGTTTGCATCTTTTCAACAACAATTGTCTACTTGCAATTAAATTACACAAAACTACTCACCATATCTCGTATGACTCAAAGTCATTTTGCCTATTAATTAAATCCGAATGAATGATTGTAGGTTGTAGAAGATGGATACGAGTTCTTTACAAACAGAAAACTTGTAACGATTTTTATACACAAAATTATCGTGGGGAATTTCATGATGCTGGTGTAATGATGAGTGTTGATGAAACTCTTGTGTGTTCCTTCCAAATCCTAAAGCCTGCCGGGAAAAAAGTCAAAATTCAACCTTGGAATCGGTCTCTTTTGGAGTACAACTACATATAAAGCATAACAATACTTCACGTTAAGGTAACTTAATTACCTAAGTTGGACATCAAAAACATTCTAGTAAGTAATTACTCTTTTGCCTCTTGAATGTTGGTTTTTATTTGTTTACGTTTTGCATCATTTTTATGGGAGCAAGAGTATGCGATATAAAGAATGTCATTGAATGGTGAAACTTGATATAAGAAGAAGGCATTAAAAAATCTCAGCTTTTAATAATATAAATTGGGTTTATGGTTAGGTGAATGTCTAACATATAACGAATGAATGTAGTGACCCATTTCTTGATAAATTACAAGGAAAAGAAAATGGATTTGGTATAAGTTGTTTTTCTAACGTGCACAGGTGTTCTAAGAATCTCCTATTTCGTTTTTAGTAGAGTGTTAGTTACCGATATCAATCCTAGGACCCATAGTTGTATACCTTTTCAACTCTGAGACGATTTTGAAATTTTAACAAGAACATGGTTTTAATAACACAGTCATACAACAATTTTATTTTGGTTATAATATTTATAAAAATTATAATTTATGAAGTCATAATGACAAAAATATTTCATCAAAATAACATTAAAACTGATAGATATTTGGGTTGTTGGTCTTATTTAACTTTTAAGTTAAATTTTATAAGCACGTAAATTAACTAACATGATAAGTGCAAATCTAACATACTTCCACTACATATTTTTAGACATCTAAGAGCTTAGATTTTGATCTATTTTGGTCTTAGGTTTGTTATTTTCACGAATGAACTACTACTACAAGATTTGAACTTTGACTTCTTCTCTTCAAGCTTTAGGAGATGGAAAAAGAAGTAAGCATCTCCTCAACACCCATCACCGCCATCAGCACCGTCAAATTCCACACAATAATCAGTGTTAAAGAAAAAGTTACAAGTTAAGGTTCACAAACAACTCATATTCATTTTCCTCTATTGAAATCAATTATCGGGATTCAATATCAAAGGACTTCGACCCATGAGAATGGTGATTGATATTTCATTCCAACTAAACCATTGTCCTTAAGAAGATGCAAACAAAAACTATAACTCATATGAAAAACAATTTTAACCATTAAATTTGTAATCAAGTTGGAAAATTCCTGATTCGTCCCTATGTATCAAACGATAGTCTTGGAGGAAGGAATACAACATGATATCAAATAGAATGTCGAGTGATAGGCTTCACAAGCTATCCAAAACCATTTATTCATCTGAAATATATAGCTTTTGTTTGCATCTTTTCAACAACAATTGTCTACTTGCAATTAAATTACACAAAACTACTCACCATATCTCGTATGATTCAAAGTCATTTGCCTATTAATTAAATCAGAATGAATGATTGTAGGTTGTAGAAGATGGATACGAGTTCTTCACAAACAGAAAACTTGTAACGGTTTTTATACACCAAATTATTGTGGGGAATTTGATGATGCTGGTGCAATGATGAGTGTTGATGAAAGTCTTATGTGTTCCTTCCAAATCCTAAAGCCTGTTGGAAAAAAAGTCAAAATTCAACCTTGGAATCGGTCTCTTTGGGAATACAACTACATATGAACCTTAACAATACTCCACGTTAAGGTAAGTCAATTACCTAAGTTGGACATCAAAAACACCCTAGTAATTAATTACTCTTTTGCCCCCTTGAATGTTGGTTTTTATTTGTTTACGTTTTGCATCATTTTTATGGGAGCAAGAGTATGAGATATAAAGAATGTCATTGAAAGGTGAAGCTTGGTGTAAGAATAAGGCATTAATGAATCTCAGCTTTTAATAATAAATTGGGTTTCTGGTTAGGTGAATGTTACTATTTATTGTTGATGGTTGTATTGTATATATCTATTTATATATCCCTAATTCCTAACATATAACGAATGAATGTAGTGACCTATTTCTTGATAAATTACAAGGAAAATAAAATAGATTTGGTATAAGTTGTTTTTCTAATGTGCACATGTGTTCTAAGAATCTCTTATTTGGATGCTTTGGCATGGTGGGGAAGACCATGCTAGAATTGTCTTCCACAAAGATAAATGAAATAATGTGTATACAAAGTAAGGGAAAATATTCATATATTAAAATCATAAACAATAAACAATACAATGTTTAATGAATCTAAAACATTAAAACTATAACTACAGTACAATAAAGAAATCAAACATGATATTGTCTGTAATCACGAAAGGATTTAGCCGAGCATGGTAGTGGAAGATGAATTCTTATTGTTGATGATAATTTTTTGAGAAAATTATTGGGGAGAGAAGGATTAAGATAGAGGTTAAGAAGACTTGTAGCGTTCTTCCTAGAGTTCAGTTTTTATGGACGAAAAGGGGTGAGGGATTTATCCCAAATGATGGGACTAATTGTTGAAGAGATGATTGAAAAATAGTGGATTAACGGTGTATTAATAGATTAATTTGGGGGGATGAGGTTTGTTTTAATGTCAATATAGGCTATGGAAATATGGCTTTTATTTTACTTAGGGAACAAGTATAATGGTTTTAGATTGATGCCTACATTGTATAGTAAATATCTCAGGAGATGTATTTTATTAAAAGTAACAAACTAAATAAAATCTTAAATAATCAATAGGTTTTTGGATGATGAACTTTGTATGTTATTATGAGACTAAATATGTAGAATTAAAGATTTTTGTTTCTATAAGACATTGAGATAATAGGATTAGGAAGACATCTATGATCAAGATTAGGGAGAAAGGAAGCAAGATTTGGTTAATATCAATAGGTTCAAGCATCTGTATTCTCTATCCCACACAATATATTAGATGCTTTGGGACGGTCGGAAAGACCATGTTAGAATTGTCTTACACAAAGATAAATGAAATCATATGTGTATAAGGTAACGAAAAATATTAATATATTTAAATCATTAACAATAAACAAGAAAATGTTTAATGAATCCAAACATTCAAATTTTAACTACAATAAAATAAAGTAATCAAACCTTATCTTAATTGCATTCACGAGAGGATTTATCCAAACATGGTGGTGGAAGATGAATTCTTGTTGATGATGATGACCGTTCTTTGAGAAATTTGGGGGGTGGGGGGGAGGGAGGATTTAAGAGAGAGGTTAAAAAGACTTTAATTGTTCTTCCTAGGGTTTGCTTTTTGGTTGAAAGAAATGGATGAGAGATTTATCCCAAATGATGGGATTAACTATTGAAGAGATGGTTGAAATTTGATGTATTCTTGGCGTATTTATAGATTAATTTGACGGGATGTGATTTGATTTTATAGCAATATGGGACATGGAATTAAAGCTTTTAGTTTACTTAGGGAACAAGTAAAATAGTTTTGCATTGATTGATATCTATTGTTGTATAATAAATATATGGCGAGATGTATTTTATTAGAAGTAACTAACTAAAAGATTAATTATAGAATATGAAAAAATTAATAATCCTGACAATTTTTTGAGACAATGAAGTGGATATAATAATGTCAACTAATCTAAAATTACTATCAAAGCATCTATAGTCCAATTTTGTACGTATTTCTCTGCATATTGACGATTAAAAGCGTGCTCACTAAGATTAAAAAAAAACAGATAGGTTTGTTTTATTGTATTGATAACTGATCTCCTAAAATGTTTAAGAAAAATAAGAGTAATAAAATAAAGATAAAAAGAGACTCGTCCATTTTTTCTAGTAACAATAGAACTGGAAAACAATAGCTGTAAAATTGTGCATAGTTGAAGCTTAAATACAGCATTGGCAAAGAAAATAAAATAATTATTTTTTAATCAATGGTATACGTTGTATTGTTTTCATTTTTATTATATACTTGAATCCAGTTAGTATCTCAACACATGTATTTTATATGGATATTTATCATATTACATTTCACATTTGAGTAATTGGAATAAAATTTGTACGAATAACACCACTCTTTCAAATTATATAAAAATATCAATGGAATTATCAAATTGACACTGTAAAGATCAGAATCATATCATAATTTAAATGTTAATCATATAATTAAGTTCAACTCTCATATTTGGCATGTGACAAAGTATCGTAAGTCTTTATTGGTAAAACACAATTACTTCTCTTCCTTTACCCGCCTTAAAGTTACTTTTCTTTTCTTCTTTGCCATACTTGTGGATTAACCATGCATAAAAAACAGAAAGTAAAAAAGCAAATATGAACACATGCGAAAACAGAGGATGGTTTAAGAAAAAACCTTTATGACAATAACAAAATATGATTTTTCCCCCAATTGGTATAAAAAATTAGATTTCAAAATGGATAATCATGCAACTATTACAAAAAGTGAGCATGCTTTGATCTTGGAACTCCATTAAAGCTTCTCCAATTAAAAAAAAAAAAAACACTAAAAAATCAACTCGCTAAATTATTTTTTTTCGTTATAAGCAAATACGAGTATACTCCAGCGTTATGAACCCCAAATACTAGAATACCTTCTAAATAGTTTGAAACCTTGACTTAGATTCGAACTTGTAACATGTAAATTCTTCACCAAACAAGCACGAAACGTTTTCAGATTTTAAAACTGTGAAATCAAACAACGAATTTAAAGATTTTGCATCTTAGTGTTCATTTGCATAAGGGAAATTAATATTAAAATAAAAATCGATGGATAGATGCTTAACAATTCGCCAAAAAACATTCCTTTTACAAACCTCCTTTTATCTCTCCCAGTAATTTCAACTTCATAACACACTCCTCCCTGTTCTACCTTTTTCAATGCTTTGAATCCTCAAAATGGCCACCGTCAACTCATCATCAATGTCATCTACGATTCAAAACCGACAACCAACTCCACTGCCCACTCTTAGCTAGGGCTGTAAACAAACCGAACCTTCAACAAACTGTTCGTGAACTGTTTGGCGGGAAGTTCGTTTATGTTCGTTTATTTAATTAATAAACGAACATGAACACAATTTCTCGTTTGTTTAGTTAAACAAACGAACATGAACAATGATCTCGTTCGTTCAATTTTGTTCGTGAACGTTCGTTTATGTCGTTGTTCATTTATGTTTGTTCATTTAAGTTCATTTTATATTTATATATGTTCAATTGTGTTTGATCACATTACAGTATTATATGTTCGTTTATGTTCATATATGTTACTTTGTTTTTGTTTATTTTTGTTCATTTATGTTTGTTCGTTTATGTTCTTTTAGCATGTTCACTAACATAAACGAACGAACATGAACAAGATAAGTTGTTAAACGAACGAACATGAACAAGAAAACTCGTTCGTTTATCTGTTCGTTTATTCGGCTAACTTAAACGAACGAACATTAACAAGTCATCGTTCGTGTTTGTTTGGTTCGTTTACAGTCTTACTCCTAGCTGCCTCTTGAGAAGGCGTGACTCAAATTGTTGCAGAAATGCTTCAAAATTGCCTTAGTGTTTTGATCATACACGACTCCTCAATGCTCCACTCGTCATGATTCAAGTTGTTGTTAGGATCGAGACACTTAGCATACGAACACTAAACTCACACACTCAGCTCACAAATTAGGAACACAAGAATTTAACGTGGTTCGGTCCAAAAATGACCTACGTCCACGGCGGATAACTAGGAATGTTTTATTGCTCTGTGTTTTTGTGTTGTGTGGTACGTCTAATCTCTTCAACTGAACCTCTATTTATATACATCTTGGAATGTATATAATATACATAAATTAGTGTGAAAATGAGAAAGTTTAATTCAAAGAAAGAGGCAAGCTTTGAAAAGGATCAATCATCCAGAAGTTCTTCCTCCTTTTGTTGACAAGGTTGTTCAACCTTCACACCTAATAATCTCCCACTTGAAGGCTTGGACAACTTAGTATTTCTCTGCCATCCAAATCTTGCAACGGACCTTAAACATACACACTCTCTCTCACTTGAAGCCACGGAACAATCTTCACCTGTGCTTCAACTGTGTATAAAAAAAATACTTTTGATCTTAGCTCCTTCCTAATTACCCTGGCCTTCTCTTCAATTATCATGAAGGCCAGTTGAAGCTATGCAGAGCTTCAACTTCTCTAAGGTAACAACCTTAGTCAACATATCAGCTGGATTTTCAGTTCCTTTGATCTTCTTCAACTTTAGAGTACCATCATTAATTCTTTCTCTGATGAAGTGATATCTCAGCTGTATGTGTTTTGTCTTCGAATGGAAGACAGGATTCTTTGCAAGGTGTATTGCACTTTGATTATCACAAAACAGTGCACAATCAACTTGTTCCTTGCCAAGTTCTTCGAGAAAGTTCTTCAACCATATAAGCTCTTTGCTTGCTTCAGCAACTGCCATATACTCTGCTTCTGTGGTTGAAAGGGCAACACTTTTCTGGAGTTTAGACATCGAACTTACTGCAGTGCCTCCCACTGTAAAGACATACCCGATAGTGCTTTTGTATGAGTCTTTGCAACCACCAAGGTCTGCATCTGCAAAACCCTTCAGAATGACATCTTTCCCTTTAAAATGCAATGCCACTTTTGAAGTCCCCTTCAAATATCTTAGCAGCCATTTAACTGCTTCCCAATGTTCTCTCCCCGTATTGGACATAAATCGACTAACAACTCCCACTGCATGTGCAATATCTGGTCTCGTGCATACCATTGCATACATGAGACTACCAACTGCAGATGCATAAGGTACTTTAGCCATTTCTTTCTTGTCTTCATCTGATTTGGGTGACTAAACTTTAGAAAGCTTAAAGTGACTTCCCAAAGGTGTGCTTCTGATCTTGGCATCTTTAAGGCTGAATTTCTCTAATACTTTCTCAATGTATTTCTCTTGAGAGAGTGTCAAAGAGCCATCTTCGTTGTTTCTGAAAATACTCATCCCGAGTATTTGGTTTGCAGCTCCCAAGTCTTTCATCTCGAATTCTTCAGACATTTGCTTCTTTAACTTCTTGATCTCTGTCATGTCTGAGCCTGCAATCAGCATATCATCTACATAGAGTAGTAGAATGATATAAGAACCCTTAAACTTCTTGATATAACAACAATGGTCATTGTCACATCTCTTGTAACCAGCTCTTCTCATGAAGTTATCAAGCTTCAAATACCATTGTCTGGGTGATTGTTTCAGACCATACAAGCTCTTCTTCAATTTACACACCAAGTTTCTTTGCCTTTAATCTGAAAACCCTCTGGTTGTGTCATGTAAATTTCTTCATCTAGGTCACCATGTAGAAAAGCTGTCTTGACATCTAGCTGCTCTAGATGCAAACCTTCTGCTGCTACAATGCTGAGAACAAGTCTGATAGTGGTCATCTTCACTACTGGAGAGAATATTTCATTGAAATCGATTCCCTCTTTCTGTTGAAAGCCCTTGACTACTAATCTTGCTTTGTACCGTTTGGTACCATCATGTTCATCCTTGACCCTGAAAACCCATTTGTTTTGAAGAGCCTTCTTCCCGGATGGAAGCTTCGTTAGAAGCCAGGTCTTGTTCTTCTCAAGCGACTTCATTTCATCTTTCATTGCTAGCTCCCACTGCAATGAATCTTTCAACCTCTTAGCTTCAGAGTAACACTGGGGTTCACCATTTTCTGTCAAAAGAATGTAGTTGACAGATGGTGAGTATCTTTGTGGTGGTCTGATGACTCTGGAAGATCTTCTTGGTTGAACTGGAGGAGTGACTGGGGATTCTGGAGCTGGAGGACTGGTTTCTTCATCTTCAGAGTCATTTTTGGAATCATCCTCTGAGCTCCCACTGTCAGTTGAATCATCTCCAGATTCAGGGATTTCAACTAAAGCTTCTTTCTTCTTTGCACCACCTTCATATTCAACGTACTCCTTCTGATCTTCTGGACTGTTGTTGTTTATGTCTTTGTATAGCTCGGTTTCGTTAAATGTGACGTTCTTGCTTCGGATTATCTTTCTAGATTCGCTATCCCAAAGCCTGTAACCCATTTCGTCTGACCCATAACCAATGAATGTGCATTTCTTGGTTTTTGAATCAAGTTTATCCCTGTCACTATCTTTTAACAAACTGTAAGCACTACAACCAAAGACTTTTAGGTGTTTGAGACTTACTTCCTTCCCTTGCCACATTTCTTCCGGCAATTTAAAATCCAAGGGAACATAAGGTGAACGGTTGATCAAGTAGGCTGCAGTGTTAACTGCATCAGCCCAGAATGTCTTAGGTAAACCGGCATTTAACCTCATGCTTCTAGCCCTTTCATTTAGAGTTCTATTCATTCTCTCAGCTACACCATTCTGCTGAGGGGTTCCTGGGACTGTCTTGATCATCTTTATCCCTTGCTTGGCACAATAGTCAACAAACCCCTTGCTTATGTATTCACCACCATTATCCGACTTCAGGCATTTTACCTTCAAATCAGTTTCATTTTCAACAGCAGATTTCCATATCTTAAAAGTGTCAAATACACCAGATTTATTTTTAAGAAAATAGACCCATGCCTTGCGTGTTGAATCATCAATAAAGGTTACATAGTAGTTTTTGCCTCCTAGGGATGAAACTGGTGTTGGTCCAAATACATCCGAGTGAACAAGCTCCAACTTCTGAGCTTTCGGTGTCTTCCCCGTCTTTACAAAAGTAACCCGCTTTTGTTTCTCGAGAACACAAGATTCACAAAATTCAGTTTCAACTTTCTTCAAGTCTGGAAACTTCCCTTTCTGAGCCAACATCTTCAATCCCTTATTGCTCATGTGTCCGAGTCGTTGGTGCCATAAATTAGATGGACTCAGATTTGTGGTTACGACATGAACACCATCACTAGGTATCTCTACCATGTATAGAGTGCCTTTCTTATTTCCTTTGGCAATCACCAAGTTGCCTTTGATCACTTTCCATTGTCCACCCCCAAAGTGAACATCAAACCCTTCATCATCCAACTTACCAACTGAAATCAACTTTCTCCTTAAGTTTGGGATAACCCTGACATCTTTCAATGTCCATGTGGTTCCTAAGGAGGTCTTCAAATCTACGTCTCCCATACCCGTAATATCAAGCACTTGATCATCAGCCAAACGAACTTTGCCAAGAGCACCTGTTTGTAGGTTCTTGACCATATCTGGGCATGAGACGGCATGGAAAGAAGCACCTGAATCCATAATCCAGGATTCTGCTGAATTCTCAACACAACATATGAGAAAATCTCCCGAATCTTCAGAGGATACATTGTTTACTTCTTTCTTTTCAGCTTGTGGTTTTGGGCATTGGCTTCTAAAGTGACCTTTTTCTTTGCAATTCCAGCATTCAATGTCTTTTCTGGTTTTTGACTGTCCTCTTTTTCTGGACTTTGATCTGCCTCGATTACGTCCTCTTTCGTTTCTTCTTCCTCTGCTTTCTGTATGCAATAAAGAACTAGAACTAGAAGTCTCACCATTGCTTCTCCGTCTGATATCTTCATTTACAATCAAGTCAAGAATACTCTCGAAAGTGAGTTTAATAGTGCCGGATGCACTACTAACAGCTGTGACTGTGCCTGACCAACTATCAGGTAATGATGATAAAAGGAGGAGCGCTTGTACTTCATCTTCAAACTTTATTTCAACCGAGGCTAAACGAGAGATAATTGAGTAAAACTCGTTTATGTGAGCGGTAACTGACATGCCTTCCTTCATCTTGGTGTTAACCAATTGTTTGATGAGGAACACTTTATTGGAAGTGGACGGCTTCTCGTACATGTTGGACAAAGCCTTAAATACTCCATAAGTAGTTGTTTCATTGACAATGTTATACGCAACACTCTTCGCCAAAGAAAGCCTAACTACACCCAAGGCTTGTCTATCCAACAGCTTCCATTCGTCATCATACATGTCATCCGGTTGTACGCCCAACATAGGCAAATGCAAACTTTTCTGATACAGCATATCTTCAATTTGCATCTTCCAAAATCCATAATCGGTTCCATCAAACTTGTCGATCTTGATTTTACCGTCTTCTGCCATTTTAACGGACAAAATGCACTTTTCTTTCAGAAGTTAAGGGTGAAAATGCAATTTTTCTGAAATTCAGGGGCTAAACTGCAATTTTCTGAAAGTTCAGGGGGCTAAACAGCAATTTTCTGAAAGTTCGGGGGCTAAACAGCAAATTTCTAAAAGTTTGGGGGCTAAACTGCAATTTTCTAAAAGTTCAGGGGCTAAACTGCAATTTCTGGAAATTCAGGGACCTGTTTTGCAATATCTGGAACTCCAGAGACCTGTTTTGCAATATCTGGAACTCCAGGGACCGCTACAGTGTCGCTACAGTACCGCTACAGTATCGTCTTCTCCGGTGAAACTCCGGTGCTACAGTGTCGTCTTCTCCGGCGGACTCCGGCGCTACAGTGTCGTCTTCTCCGGCGATCTGGTTTCTTCGGTCACTATTCCGGCGAAAGTTTGACCGGCGATTTGGAGGTCTTCCGGTGGTCGAAAAATTCCAAAAAATATATTTTCGGAATCTGCGGAACGAGACCTTTCCAACGGCGTAAACCAAAATCGTTTTTGAGACAAAAAATTTTCGACCCAAAAACAGAAAATCACTCTCTGGAGCTATACCAAGGCTCTGATACCACTTGTTAGGATCGAGACACTTAGCATACGAACACTAAACTCACACACTCAGCTCACAAATTAAGAACACAAGAATTTAACATGGTTCGGTCCAAAAATGACCTACGTCCACGGCGGATAACTAGGAATGTTTTATTGCTCTGTGTTTTTGTGTTGTGTGGTACGTCTAATCTCTTCAACTGAACCTCTATTTATATACATCTTGGAATGTATATAATATACATAAATTAGTGTGAAAATGAGAAAGTTTAATTCAAAAAAAGAGGCAAGCTTTGAAAATGATCAATCATCCAGAAGTTCTTCCTCCTTTTGTTGACAAGGTTGTTCAACCTTCACACCTAATAGTTGTTGCAGAGAGAGGATAAAATTATTTACAACTTTCATATTTTGAGTTTTTATTAATTTCTTCCATTATCGTGACATAAATAAGCATCGAAGTTAGACTCTAGAAGCCGTGGAAACCCGAAATTGACACAAAAAGAATCCATAACCCTTTCATCCCACATCCAAACCTCATGCAATCTTTTGCTCCATACAACAAAACCATCTTTAGCTAAATCCCACATTGTTCATCACCTAATTAATCATAAGCACATACAAAAACCTTTCTTTTAGTAGTCTCTTACGTTGCCGTAAGAACAAACAAAACCTTCATTAAGTGCATGCTAAAGTCATTTATAATTTTTTAAACTATTGCATTCTACAGAAATTAAAACCCAGCCCTTTGGCCTCTCTATTAAATCTAGAGTAAATTACATTTTTTGTCCCTGTGGTCAACACGTTTTTACACAAATAGTCATCCTTTTCAAATTTCACACTGATGGTCCATATGGTGGCTAAAATCTTTCACTTTTGGTCCATTGACCGGTAAAAAGACTAACAACATCAAATCGGCTATCAATCCTTCAACACAAATCATCTTTGACGGGGATGCACTTCTAAATCAATCGTACGATAACATCATAAACGGCTAATCATTTTTTTGTTGTTTATTTAAATCCTTAATTGTAACCCAACAATTATCTGTTATTATTATTTTATGCATGCATAGTTTTAATTTATAATTGATTATAATTAATATTGTTGTTTATTTAAATCCTTAATTGTAACCCAACAATTTTTTTTAATGCATGCATAGTTTTAATTTATAATTGATTATAATTAATATTATTTGTGATTCATCGTAAGACAAACTATCAGAGTAACACAAACTCTATCGTCACTTGAAAAAATGTTTACAGATGTTGGTCCGTGGCAAATCCGTCGCTAGGTCAGACGGAATAGCGATAAATTAGTGACGGATTAATTACCGACTACCAACGGATTTACATTAAATTAATATTTGATGGAAAATTTTGAAAAGTAGCCCGTGCTACCATGAACCGTGTCTAATGTGTGTCATTTTAAATTCTTTGATTATATCTATATGATCTCTGTTACAATTAGGAAGAAGAATCACATAGTTTAGTTGCCTTATGGGCGTGGCCGCGTGGGATAACAGGGAATGATTACAATTTCATACCATTTTATTGAATTTATGTTCCAATCGTTCTTTTATTTTTCAATTCTAAATTGAGTTATTATCAATTATTATTTATATATTACGTTACAATTTATTCAATTTCTTGGTCTATAACTATAACACAATTTAATTCCATACTATTTATGGATTCGACCATGCTTATCCTAGCTGCTATTTATTTGATTAAACAAAAATTTTCATTTGCATTACTTGATTTAATTATCAACTCCACTTGTAATACTAGTAATTCTACTTATGAGAGCGGTGTTTAGAATAACTGCATAGGCTTAGTTGTTGAATCTTCTGAAAGGTTTTACAGATTGGATCTTGCCTTACCGTTTTTATTTGATAGTTAACTAATTGCATTGTAGTTAATGATTGATTAATGAAATACAATAGATTATTACTCAAAGAACCATGCCTCTATCTACGTAGGTTTAGTTGGTTTTACTTTTGACTCATTGACGACTTACAATCAAATTTTAGTGTCATTGTCGGGAGTTATTGCGCTTAGATTGTGTGTTTAGTTTTTTGTTTTTTGTTTCATTAGTTTAATTTTTGACATTTCTTAATAGTGCTACTTTTTCTTTGCTTGGAATCCTCGATAGCTTTTGTGCAGAGACACCGATATTCATACAAGATGCAACGGTTGTACATCCCTAATGATATTTAATCATAAGATCAAAGCAGTAGTAGAGGATGTACCCGAGGGACTAAACATGCTACCTCCACAATTGATTCCTCAAGTCCCCCGCCTCAACTCGAGCCTCTGCAAGTTGCTCCCCAAAACTAACGAAAACGACAATAACAATCTTTATCATATCAGTGACAATGGAAATAATCAAGGCTGCAATGGTGGCAATAGAAGCAACCACGATAACAACATAAATGGTAATAACGGCGGCCCTCAAGGGGAAAACAATGCTAACTTCAACAAAATCAATAACTAGAATGACGTGCTTGGAATCAATGGTGGAAAAAGAGGCTGAAACGATGGAAATGGAAATAACGGTAACATGAACATGATGAACAATAAAGGCAGTTACATGTATGGAAACAACAACATCTACTACAACGAAGGTAATCATAATAACTTTCCTAATTTTTACTTTTTGCAACTAGATAGATAATTTGTGGCTTCTCACTTCTAGCTAGGATAATACGATGACACATCACCAATCATTTTTGTGGAAGGAAATAAGCACCGTATGACAATTAGATTATAGCTAATTAGTGTAGTCTCCATATTTAATGGGTATAAAACGAAGACCCGTACAATCATCTCTATGAGTTCCTTGCGGTTACTAATATGAATATACAATGAGGAACTAATATAGATTCTTTTAGACTCCATTGGGCTTTGTTTACATTAAAAGAAAAAGTTAAGTATTGGTTTACCTCACTTGCTCACAGAAGTATTACTACTTGGGAACAATTGAAGATCAAAATTTACAAAAGCTTTACCCTGCCAGTAAAACCATGGAAATCAATAAAGATATGCAAAACTTCGCTCAAAAACCAAATTAGGAATTCCATGATGCGTGTCACTACCTTAAGGCATTGTTGCGGTCTTGGCAACTAGTGTGATAGATCTTTGATTGAGTTGATAGCACAAACCAAGTAATGATGAGTGTCGCATCTAGAGCACTATTATGATGCAAGACATCGAATCCGTTTGGTGATTCTTAGAACAACTGAGTAATGTCTAGAAAGACAAATACTCATTTAGGAACGTATATGTCCCAATTTTTGTTAGGCGTCTCTGTATACTAGAAAAATCCTGTAAAAATGAAGTCAAATCGAATATTTACACATTAAATAAAAATTACTTAATACTTAGTAGTCTTGGAGAAGGGGAAGATGTATGGGTATAGACAATTACGTAACACTCCGAGACCATTTAACTTGCTCAATAACATAAGAAATTTATCACACAACAATTTCCAAGGAAACTTTCAAAACCAAGGCAATCGAAGTCAACAAAGACCACCTCAACATCTGAATCACAATAGAGGGACATGATCATTAAATAAAGAATATGACACGTACATCAACAAACTTAACAAAATCACGGAGTTTATTATACAAACATACTAATAAGTCGACACAAACTCGAAGTTGATATATGCAATAGAGAAACAAATTGCTCAAATTGTAGAGCAATTATGAAACAAGAGGGAAAATTTCCTAACAATACTATTGTAGATGTTAACAGTAAGGTAAGTTCCCCTTCCAATGTATCTTGATAACGAACGTGATGGTTGAAATTGTATTTAATGAGAAAGTCGAATTGGAAAAGAACATCAAAAATTAAAATTTGAAATGAAAGTTGAAGAGGACAATTTGTTTTTTGTAAAGTTGGGGAGCATGATGGGGATGCCAATAGTGTGGCATACCCCTCACCTTTTGAGAAATTGACATCTTTCCACTTTAGGAAACAAGGAAAAAATAGAGGACATGTATGAACTATTCTCTCAAGTTAAAATTAATATCTCATTGGTTAAACTTATTAACCTCATATGCCAAATTTTTAAAGGACTTATGTTTTCAAAAACACAAGTTACAAGCACACCTCCCTAAAAAGGTTAACCAAACTATAAAAAGGTTAACCAAACTAAACACATGAGCTTTATTTTGTCTAATTCTCTTTTATTGAAGCTTAAATATCCCATGACACCTTGATTTATGGTACCTTAGTAACATTAACATCAAAAAGTCTATTGGAGGACTCAACAACCTGTATGTTAGTTTTCTTTGTCGGTCTGTTAACAACAACATATTTCATCTTCAAAGGTAGAGATGTCCTATCACAGAGCCTGTTTCCTATGTGTCTCCTGAAGGGTTGTTATTGAGGAAGTCCTATGATTTTCTTGGTGTGGTTCTCATATGGTTTGGTTTTTAGAACAGGTTGAGGTACATGTGTGATTTAGAGGTTTTAGGTTTCATGTTCCTTTTCCTTATCCTATGGTTAATTTCTGAAGTCATAAAAACTCTAGTTTTTGCTCTAGGTGAATTAGATCCTTTTTATTTAGCCTAGGTTTCTTTTCTTGAATTCTCAAATCTTTTCATTTTCCTTTTACGAAAACTGGTTTCAGTGACATTGGTCTACTTGACATTTCGAAAAATGTTATATCATAAGTGTTTGAATCAAAAGTGGCATCAATTGATTTTGAACATTGACTAGTTTCAAAATTTTATTGAATTATAACATCAGGATTTAGTGTTACAAAAGTTGTGGTTTTGAAATCTTTTTCAAATAAGTTGTTTGTAACTATGGATGCATATTATTTGAACATCTGTGGTGGATAGGTAACAACTATCTTTTTAAAATTTGGAGTGCATTGTACTACTTGAATGTTCATGTCACATCAGATGTGGACCGATCATTCTTTTGTCAATGGTTAAGGTCCATACAATTTCTGTACTATTGGGCTCAATTATCAGTTTTTGTAATTGAGTAAAGAATTTTTGAAGCATTATAAAGCTTTTCGGTTAATATATAAAGGCGTGCATTATCATTTAACTTGTCCACTAATACTTTCTTGTCCTTAAAACAATTCCTAAGCAAGTAGAGTTCCTGGGAAACTATCTCTCATTCCTTTACAACCATACAATATGATATTAGGGTGTCTACACAAGTGTTATAAATACTCTCAATGTAAGATTCTAATGGTTCTATACAAATATTATTTAAAGAGAGTATATTTCATACTTGTTCAACAATGCTGATCCCTTGTCCAATTTTGCGATTCACCATGAAGCAGTAGATTTTGGTTGTTTCTCCTTTCTCCTCTATTTTGTCATCAGTTGCTGACTTCAACATTTCCTCGGTAGCCACAGTTGGCTCATTCTTCACTACAAGACACAACTTTCTCCACTTGCACTTATTGTAGATCTCGGCTACATATTTATTCCCAAATAACTAGGCTTAAACGTCCCTATTCATCTGAGAAACAAAAATGTTTCTCTGCCTTATCATTTTCACGATACATCATTGCATTCTCATGAAAGTAAGACCAGGCCCGTTCTTGACGGTGGTCAACACGGGCCACCGCCCAGGGCCCATCGTCTTAGGGGGCCCAATAATTGTATGTTCAATATAATATATATGTATATATTTGTCTTCTAACAAATAGAAGTTGTTGAATATTTTTATAATTTTTTAAAGCAAATGGTACTTCGGGGATAAGAATTTTTAATGAATTATTAGATGCACTGGAATTGTTACATCTTAATATGAATTATATAAGAGATCAAGGTTATGACAATAGTTCCAAATATTGAAGGAAAACACCAAGTTATTAAAAACGACTACTTGTAATTGTTATAGCTATATGTATATTTAAAATTATTATTATGAAAAACGCTCGAAAATATTTTTTTTATAAATGGTTTTGCTAAATTTTTTTAGGGGCCTTTGTTTCTCCTCTTGCCCCGGACCCCAAAAAAGTTTGGACCAACCCTGAGTAAGGCTCATCTTTTACTTTTTTTCTTTCTTTGAAGCCTTGTGAAAAATGGTTTGGCCCTAGGAGTTTGTGGTCTGTATTGTTGCAAGAAATGTTGACCATGTGATTCGGCGTCTGATTTTGAAACTCGTTTTTGCTTCTGTTGCGTTTTAACTGTTTGCGAATTTTCATAATCCATCAGCTCTGCCATATAAATATCAAGTGAAATCATCTCGGCGTTTTACTTTTTTTAGTATTTTATTTTGATTTTTTAGCCGTACATTTTATGAAAATACTTTATATTGAATTATTTGATTACATGATCATGAAATTTGGGTTAAACATTAAAATAGATTGAAACTCTCCTAGTTAAGTGGTCATCCCTGGTTGGCTACTCGTAAAAACAAAAAAATAATAGAAGTTGAAAGAATTGAAAATAAATTTTAAAGAAAATTTTAGTTTTTAACTAATGATTTTCCATACGATTTGTGGTTATTTACCTGCATCTGAAAAATGAAAAAGAAAATATTAGTTTTTATATTAAAATATTAACTTTTGACTATAATATATTTTTCTGTTCATATCTTTTATTTTTCAAGTAAGGATATGAGCCATCAGATCATCGTTACTCGGTTATTTGTACAATTGCACGGGTATGTTAATAGGGGTTCCTAAATTTGGTTTTTTTTGGTCTTTAAATGTGTCTTAAAAAATCATTAACTGCACAAAAAGTATGCAAAAGTTTACAAGGGCAAGAAACCAATACATTAAATTGGAAAAAAGTCTTTACTTTCAAAAAAACAAAAGATGAAAGTGAGTATATATTATAAAAACAAAAAAGAAAAGAAAAGCAAGGAAAATATAAAGAAATAATAAACCAACAATGTGCAGTCTTAAGAAATAGAAATATTATAAAGGAAATCATGGATCAACGGGATTGTATGAATTGGTTCATTTAATGCTAATTGATCGTACCAATATTTTTTTTGGTAAATCAGAGAACCGAGAATGATGCAATGAGTCATATTGATTAGTTACTTAAAGATGACAATTTTAGAACTCAATATTTTTAAAAACAAAGTATTTCAAATTATGTATATTCGATAAAAAACAATTAATTATATTTTTAAATATGTCGGTATACAAAAATATGTAATTCTTTTTATAAACATAATGGCGGCTTATTTCAATAATATGTGGTTGTATGGCCTCTTTATTAGCTTGTTTACTTGACCATGTTCAAGACTCTATTTGTTCTCGAACATGATCGGTAATGTCGACTTGAAATTTTTGTTCCTCACAATGTTATTTGTCATATGCTTTTTTGTTAGTGTTTGAGAACTCTATTTATTCTTGGACATGCCTTTTTTTTTTTTTTTTTTTGCCCATGACATGTAATTACGATTAATTCAAGTTTATAACTTGTTATTTTTGTCCTTCTAATGATTTTTAAAGGTTTAAAAAAAACACGAAAATAGAACGATATCAACTCAGATACTATAATCTTAAGGTGTTTTCGTTTTTTTTATTATGTACTAGTTTATTATGTACTAGTTATATTTGTTAACATAGTGATTATGTACTAGTTATATTTGTTTCCTTAGACCAGACTTCAGTTTAGTATATAGTAAGTTATTTTTATTTTATATTTACTCAAAATACAATCACAGATTTAACTACGATAAATATTCTTTTTGAATATTTATCAAACTAAAATGTCCTATTAATTTATTGTTACCATCAGATTATTCTATACTATTATGATTAAAAAGTAATTTATAATATAGTCGCCATACCAAGATGAATCGGATTGACCAAAAGGTGTACATTTTGTCATTATCTTTTTTTGGAATGAACATTTAGTTATTAACTGTTAAAAATGGTAAAAGAAAGGAACAAGCCGTCACGCTGCGACAAGCGTCAAATGTTTTGTTACATGTAATGTTGTTGATAAGTTAACGTATTAAGCATATTTAATGGTCATTTAATTTACTTAAAGTGTATTATTTCTATAACATAATTTCTAATCGAAAAATATATATGGCTATTATTTTATATCTTTTTCAACTATAAATATTGTTTAAAGCACATAATACCTATTATAGTATATATTATTCTAATTTCATTTTTTAACTTACATATATAGCTATCAAAATAAAAAACCATAATTATTTATTTAGTTATAAATTAGAAAAAAAAAAAGGATAAATATTATATGATTTTAATATCATTATATTAATCTTTTGACAAATGCTTTTAGTTTTATCAATCTATATAATACTGATCTTTATTATATGTAAAGGGTAATTTTTAGAAATGCTCCCATGTGCTTTTCAAAATTTCCCACAAATTGTTCTTATAGCCAATTTGATGCATAGATGGTGATTAATTTGAAAAGCATTGCATGAATGGTCCATATTGATCATTCTGTTAGATGCACACTGTCAAACCCTCACATATGATAGGCCGTCTATTTTTTTAAAATAGCAATCTAACATACTCCTAAGCTAAACCTTAATATCACATATGTTTTATGGGAGACTTGAACCCTCGACCTCAAGTAGAGAAGGAAACACCTGATGGCGTTAGGCTAGCAGCCCTTTGGCACATATGCCACTCATATAAGGGGTATTTTTGTCTTTCTTTTATAAATCCTTTATAATTAGAAAAAAGTAATTTCTTTCCCCTTTAATTAAACGATCAACATTAAAATCTGAAGCGCGCTCTCTCTCTCTCTCTCTCAAGTTGCTCGAGCTCTTTTCACCTTAAAACCACCCACAGTAGAGGTATGCTTATTATTTTCTACCACCTACCCTCCACTTATTGATATACAAAACAGAGTTTTTTTTTCTACATTCCACTCTAGTTTCAAATTACACCTGGAGTTTTTTTCTACACTCCACTCTAGTTTCAAATTACACCCTACTATATATTTTTACCACTTTTATTGATATATTTAACCTCTCTCTAAAAATTATGGATCATTCTCTTTAAAATCTTATTTAACCCCTTCATCATTACCCCTAAAAATTTCTATAAATAACTAAAATCATAACCTAATTATTAAATAATAATTAGATAATTATCATGTTTTTTAATATAAAATATTCTGATATTAACCCATTTAAATTAAAAAAACCCAAACCAACATTAAAGCCCAATTCCTACAAAACCCTAAATATACGTATAAAATAAAAAACCCTAAAACCTTTCATATTTTCATCAGCCACCATTTTAGAGTTCTCCCCCTAAAACACCATCGGAATATCATCACCATCGGAACGTACACCACCGCACCGCCGACGACGGAGCTACACCACCGAGGTTAAACCATCGCGACTCTTGAGTTCTCTGTTTTCTGCCACCGAGGGTAAACCACCGCCATCGTCGACGGACTCTCTCTCGCGGTTTCTGGATCTGTCTGTCACTGTATCTCTCTCGAACTCTCGAACTCTTTCTCCCTCTTTCTCTATTTCTCCTTGCCTGAGCTACATAACGCCACCGCCTACGGCGGTTTCTTTCTCACCCTCCCTTGCTCCGTTCTCACTCTCTATGTTCTCTATCACTCTTTCTCTCTCTCTCTCTTCCTGTCTTTGTTTCTTGCCACACCGAGGTACACCACCGCCACCGGAGTGGCTGGTGGTTTACTGCGTAACCTCTCCGGCGGGTAGTCGGCAATTGTGTCCGGGACATATCTCTCTCTCTCTCTCTCTCTCTCGAATTCTCTCTTCCTCTGTCTTTGTTTCCTGCCATGTGGAAGTACAAACCGCCACCGGAGCCTGACCGGAGCGGTTACCGGAATATTTGATGGTGTTTTATTTTGTCTGGAAAAATGTCTTATACAAGATGAAATAAAATAAACACTTACTGAAAAAACTAAAAAGGATTGAATGTGTCATAAAAATTTTTTAAAAAGGCTTTATTTTAATTGAAACTGAAAAATAATAATTCTAAATAACAAATTGTCAGATTTATAACAAAAGATACACCCTAGTTATATTTTTAATAAAAGTCAAAACATTTTTCAACCAATAGTATCTAATTTTTCGGAAAACTATGTAATTTCAACTAATAAAAAACAGTTGACTTTGAGTAGGAGTGTATAGAAAGTAAAAATAGGGTGTTTATTTGGTGATGCCCATAACAAAAGGTGACAGGTTTGACTTTTAACTTGACCTAACAAATAATAATTAGGGGTGTGGTCAGAAAAAATAGGGTTTGATAGGAGGACCAAAAAATTATTGGTGTGTGATTGATATCATTATTTTTATTATGACTAAAATATCATAGACTATGATGTATTTAACAAGAGAAGTGATCTGTACACAACAATTTTTCTCTATATACAACAATTTAATTTTTTTTATGCATAATGTACAACATCTCTAAAGCATGAATTGTTATGTATAGAAAAAAATTGTTGTGTACGGATCACTTCCCATTTAACAATACTCTATACAAAGACCTTAATTATGATTCCAGGGTTGAACCTAGAGCTTTTCTGATGCTAAATTAATGATTGTTGTGGATTTAAACCAACACTGTTTAAAGAGAGAAATGATTGATTTTGTGAACACGGATTAACTGCACACTGAATAAATCAGGTTTATTTAGAGCTTTCATGAAATGATGAAATCCGTTTACAAGGATTAAATTATAGATTTAGTTGTAGGTTTGAATTTTGGTAAGAAGCCTTGCGGGAGATTTTTTTTTCTGTGGTATATAGCTTTATGATGGTATATACAGGGTGGTGATGGTGATGTTTACTGTTTAGAGATAGAAGAGGACATGCACTCTAAAGGAGAGAGACTGCCTATTATGTTTTTCAAATATAAATAATTTTAAGAGTGATAAAAAATAAAATCAAAGGTAAATTAGTCATTCAACAAGAAATTTTAATAGGGTGATCCAGAGGGGTCATCTATACAACACTTTTCAAACTTAAAGACCATCTATGCGATAAATTTGTCATAAAGACTATCTGTGGAAAATTTTAGCAAGCACAAGGATCATTCTGAAATTGTCTTATATAAATTTAATATAGTTAGTTAAAAATAATAGCTATTAAACAATTATATATATATATATTAATTATCAATTCACTCACATAATCAACTATTCATTTCATTTTTTCTTTTTTCAGATCCATACCTACTAAATTCAGATCATAATATTATTCTTAAAACATTTGATACAAGTTTCAAATAAGCTTTTATTTGGAAATAACAATTTTGATTCTTATAGCAAACTTTTATATTTATGTTTTTTCCCTTCAACTAATTTCGAATTAATTCTTTTCATCCCTGTTTATTAAATTATATTATTGGTATTTCGTAAGTTACGAGTCTGGTCCCTTATTATATTTTAAAATTACATTTTTCGTCCCTTATATAATTTGTTTTTTGTCGAGCTACGTTTTTCAGTATACCGGGCTTCCACAGCATCGCGCGGACAGTCCAAAACTAGTTTAATATATTTAGGACGTAAAAATATAATATTTAAAACCCCGAGTGGTCAATATGTAAAGATGTATCATGTGAATAAACACACAATTTTACAAGTGGTTGAAGTAAACTGAAAAAACTCACACGTTTCTAATGATAAAACATTTTGCAATTGGTTTTTAAATACCAAAAAGGTTTATATAATTCTCTTATGTATTGTAAATTTTTTTAAATATAAATGTCGTGTCTATAAGTTGGGTTTGTTGGTGTCGATATTTTATATAAAGGGCTAGAGATGAGAGGGTATATGCCCGATTCCCAAAAGAGAAAAGGATTCATTCCGGTTTCCATCACTATGCTATGCAGATGTGCGTTGAGCAAAAGTATGCTTTTCAGATAGCATTCAAATCGATTTCACATAATAACTACTAGAATCTCAATTATTGTAACTAGTTGACGAGGTACAAATTGGTTTAAGATTGATATGACATGGTCACTATATAAAGAGGTTTCACACGTATTATGTACAGATATTTTAGAGGTACAAATTGGTTTAAGATTGATATGACATGGTCACTATATAAAGAGGTTTCACACATATTATGTACAGATATTTTAGTAAACATTTCCTGTTTCTCCACTAAAATAAACGTATATCCTTTTAAGCATCCAACACATAAAAAGTACATCGACCAAACTAATTATGGCATTGTATGTTAACTTATTTTGGGTTCTACTGTAGATTAAGTTTGTGAAAAAACACAGAAGTATGTTACAGAATGTCTTGGACATATTTGGAAAACATAGAATTCTCAAGTCCTATACAATCTACAAGATATTACTTTATTAGGAAAACAGTTGTTATATTGTTGTCGACGTACTACAGTTTCCTAACTTGTATTGTATAACTAGACGAAATCTCGCGCATTGCGCATGTTAAAATATGAAAAACTTCGTCATTCACATTATCTATGAAATAATAACACTTCCACTAAGTTGATATATAAACTTGTAATTACTTTGAACAATAAACATCTATTACAATCACAATACTCAATGATCGTTACCCGCGATTTGCGCTTGAATAATATTCAATATAATTCTCAATCTAGTTAATTTTACTATTGTGATTATTAACTAATTTGATTATTACTTATTTTACCATCTTTGTATTTCTGTCATAATGATTATTTAAAATAACAATGCTTCTTTAAGTTAATGTAATATAATTTATGAATTTACGTTACTATATATTATTATTATCGTCAATTAAGTTTAAAAATAAGTTATTATTATTAAGTAGTTGTATAAGACTTTTAAAAACCACTTGTTAGTATTAAAAAAATTATAAAATTTTAAAGTCTAGATAGAAAGTTTTATTTTATTTGTAATCATATTACATTAACAAATGAATTCTGAATCCTTACTAAAAGAACATTTAAAAATTGTGTCGATTTCAAATAATATGATGTACATCTTTAATAAATTGTTAGTTACATCCACAATAATGAAACATAATCAAACAATCATATATGATATTGCAAAATAATAGCATACATCTTTAATAAATTGTTAGTTAAATGTATTGAAGTTTTATTAATATTACAACCCTTCAAATTCCAAATAAGAGTTATTTAGCATTAAGCTACTACAATGAAGAGTTTTTTCTACTTATGATATTTAATTGATACTTATGGTACTCAATTAAAAAGAATTGAAATATTTAAATTGTATTTAGTCAACTAAATAAATAATATAATCATCTAATGTGTAGTATTATATTATATTTGAACATTAATATTGAACTATTTCTAATGCAAATAAAGCTAATAATATGTTAGTTCTATCTTTTTTGAATTTTTTTCGTATAACTTATTTTTGTATATTTGTTTCAAAGCAAAGTTTCAAACAATGTGTTCTAGAATATGATTAGCGAATGAGTATGTGAGAAGTTATTTGACAATAAGGAATTTGTAGATGTTTAATGTATTTCATAGTAGGAAATGTGTTCATTTTTTATTCGTTAGTAGTATATAATAAATAAACAGTTAAAAAATATCATATCAATTTTATAAAACATAAAACTAATAGATTAAGAAAAAAACCTACAAACTCATTACTATAAACTTAACTATAATATTTATAAGTGTACATGTATCTGTTTATTAATTTATATTAACCGATTTATAGAGTCTTTGAAATTTTTATGAGTCAAAATACTTGAGAAATACAAATACGTACTTCTCTAGTCGTTACAAAATTCATGATTGTAGGTTGTTGTATGTATACATTCACTTTTTATATTGTTGCACCTATTTTTTAAGCTTAAGCTCTTGTATTTGTGTTTTTATGGTATATGATTTTTGACATTGTAGTTAATTTGTCTATTTCATTGTCTACATAAAAGTTATCATTAACATATATATGTATGAGATGTATCATTATCAATAAATGCTTAGAATGTAATAGAAAAAACTACAAACTATTAATGATGATTTGAAAATTACAATCTATTTTTATTTTCCAATAATTCCTTTATATTATATTAAAATTTGACATCTTTTCATGTTGTAATTATATTAGTTACATAACCGATGACGAAACTCAATCAAACAATCAAATAGGATATTACAAAATAAGAACATACATCTTCAACATATTGTAACAAATAAATTGGAAAAGAATGAATTTATCTTGGATCTAAATATACAACATAAATGTTTTCTTGAAATCTAAAGAAAGAAGAAGGAAAAAAGAAATGAATACAAATTGAACCAAAAAATAACTAAAATATCTTCTAGCATCTTAAAATTTTGATAGTCATACCCGCCTTTATCTTACACATTTTTCTCATCTTCTTGAATTTAGACAACAATAACAAAAACAGAAGAGAATAAAATGGACACATATATATTAGTTACATAACCGACGACGGAACCCAATCAAACAATCATATAAGATATTACAAAATAAGAACATACATCTTCAACATATTGTAACAAATAAATTGAAAAAGAATAAATTTCTCTTTGATCTAAATGTACAACATAAATGTTTTCTTGAAATCTAAAAAAAGTAGAAGGAAAAAAGAAGTTAATACAAATTGAACCAAAAAATAACTAAAATAGCTTCTAGCATTTTAAATTTTTGATAGTCATACCCACATTTATCTTGCACCTTTTTTATCCATCTTCTTGAATTTAGACAACAATAACAAAAAGAGAAGAGAAGAGAATGCATACAACCAAGCATGAAATAATGTTCTTATATAGGAAAAATATTTCATTTAACTAAGTCATTAATTGGAATAAGTTGAAAAGGTGGGAGTTTCAAATGAATATGGTGCAAGTATTTGAGTTATCTTGATCCACATTCATGAATGACCTTTATTATAAGAGTTATATAGATATAGATATAGATATAGATATAGATATAGATAATAAAGGGGTTCCCTGCCACATAGGGGTGTGTAAAATAGCCATAAGAAAATCATAAAAAGAAGCCATTTTGAAAAACCGGCTGTTTGTGTTTTCTGGACCCATGTTAACCCAAAATGTTAAAAGTATGTGGAATTTGAACCTCACTACCTCAGACTCATTTTATCTTGGCTTGTTTAAATAAAATGATCATGGTGATTTGCATTTTGGTTTTTAAAACACCAAGATTTTTGGTCAGGTTTGTACCTTACTATGTTTTATAATAAAAACTGAAAAAACATCGGCTCGAACCGTAATATCCAAAATCACATCATTTTATATATAAGCTTAACTAATTGAAGACGTTATAAAATAAAATAATTAATATCCATGTACAACTTTTATTAAAAATTAAAATATTAAATGTGCATCTATGTCATAGTTCATTTATAGTAAATAACTTATTTTTGATAATCTTATTAAGATGGTTAATGAAGAAACTCAAAAAATAACGACAAAACCATATAACCAGAATCATTTTCTTAAAGTTAAAACCGTTTGTTCAATTTCAACTTTAATTAAAAATCAATGAACCGAATATATTCGTCTCTACCTTTAACAATCCCTTCCTGTCTCAGTCCCATGAGAATAGAGGTGACAAAAACAGACACGATACGCTAACCCAACATGAACTCAATACGAAATAAACGAGTTTCAGTAGGAGATTTCAACCCGTTAAATTAAACGGGTTGACATGACATGACACGGTTATTAAACGGACAATGTTAAGGTTGAGAGTTTCAACTCGAAGATGACACGAACATGACCCGTTTACTTATATGCAAGTTATTTTAATTATTTGGATAAATTGTACAAACCCAAAACAAAATCAAATATGAAAGAAAAACTTTAGGTTAAGTCATTTGTAATATAATAACAACTTTCTCTCCTAAGCTAAGACTTAGTTTTTATTTTTTTCATTATCTCATATACTCCACAGTCTCATCAGTCACTCTCTCATTCTCCTGACCTCGTACATCCGCTTCTCCAATTCTTACTCTTCCATTTTTCTTTCAACTTGCAATCAATTTTTCCTTTCCGCCTCCCAACTTTTACTCTTTTCAGTTTTTTCCTTTTTTATTTATGTCTTAACAACCTTTACTCTTTCAGATTGTTTATTATTCAACATGATACGACATTACACATTTACAAGATCTAACCTCTAAACCCGCAAACCTAACACAAACTCGACATGAAAATAAACGTGTTGACATGACGTGACATGAAACCTTTATTAAATGGGTTGGGTTAGGGCCAAGCTCTCAATCCGTTTAACGTTTTGACCCAATATGAACCCGACATGATACGACACGTTTGCCAGGTCTACATGAGAACACTGTAGAGTATAAAAAATTAGAGTTTTTAGGAGTTTTTTTGAACAAAAAACCTACTGAAAGTTAAAAAGAAAAACTAATGAATGAGCTTTGATCAAACCAAAGATTTTTCATTGACCTTTTAAATTAGCATGTTTTTGTCACGAGTTTTTTCAATGATTTCGTGTGTCACATAGATTTTAAACATATAATAAATAGATAGCTTACACAAACAAACATAAAATACTAAAAAAAAATAATATAACTTAAGTAAACAAATTCAAAAAACCCCCTCCTATTAGACTAAGACCCCGTTTGTTTACCACTTAATTGAGTTTTTAAGAGGCAAATCTGAATAAAATAGATTAAGAGCATTTGTTTACAGCTTATTTTTTGCCTCTTAATTAAAAAGAAACCTCTGATTGAATCAGATCTTAGGACCCATCTGAATAAAATTAAGAAACACGCGTTCCTTATTGCCCTAACCATCCCGCCTCTCTTTCTCCTTCATCTCGCCTCCCTCTCTTCTTCACTCGTATCAGATCTCCTCCCGGCGGATAATCTTTGCTCTCTTTCCGATCTCTTGACCGCCGGTATTCTCCCGTCGGATAATCTTTGTTGACTACGAAGACATCTGCAGTAGCTCCCCGCTCGCTGGATCTCCTATCGCCTCCATCTTCCGACCGTCGTCCACCGGCTACCTCGAGCGCCGAATCTCCTGACCGCCTGTAAGCTTTAATTTTTCAGAAACATTTATGATGAAATCCTTTATGCCCTAAATTGCTCGGTATGTTGCACCCTATTCTAAAACAGAAACATTTATGATGAAATCAGTGCTTTTCTTATCGGTTTGTTGCTGAAATCGGTGCTTTTATTCAGATGTATTTACTGCACCCTAAATTGCTCGGAAACCTTCTATGTATTTGTTGAATTTTCGTGTTGAATTTGAAGGTTGAAATTGTCATTTGTATATCTATTTAGATGTTTTAACCAAACAATAATTTTTAGTTAAGAGGCATATTTTTCAGAGCCTCTTTCTACTAAAGACCACTTAAAAATTAAGATATTAAAAGTTAAGATATTTTCAAACAGGCCCTAACTGACATGGCATGCATGGAGGTGGTGTGGGGTTGACGTGGCCTCGTAAAGGGTGCGGGGAACACTACCTCTTCATGTGGTGCCGCACATTTCACTCACTGTAATGTATCGAAGTCGTCGCATAGCGAAAGAGTAAATAAACGACTATATAACCGTTTATATATATATATATATATATATATATATATATATATATATATATATATATATATATATATATATATATATATATATATATATATATATATATATATATATATATATATATATAGACATGCAAACTGTAACACCCGACTTATTAACCAAAAGCACCCCAAAAATTTTTCGTTTTTCAAACCAAATATTTTACAAATAAAACATAAGTAAGGGGTTTTAGTCAATACAATACGAGTACAAGAGTATCACGAAGTACAATACATAAATATTATACATTCTTAAGCCGGGTCATCGCTTCAACATTTAGTCCTCAGTCACGGACTTTATCTTTTTCCTTGGTGGGATCACGCTCACCTGCAGGGACATATCAATAAACTGTGAGCTATAAAGCCCAATGAGTAATCAACATCAATACAATATGTACAAGAATAAAATTGTCTATACAAAATCAATAAAGCAATATCATACAATATAAAATCATATATGGCTCACGGGTTAGCCCGCTATTGCCTAGACTCACGGCTCCGTTCTTGCCATCGAAATGACCCACGGCTTATCCGGTCTTGTCTATATAGGTTTGACTCACAGCTCCGTTCTTGTCTATTATAGACTCACGACTTATCTGGTATTGTCGCACCATTTAAAATTTGACTGACTCACAGCTCCGTTCTTGTCTATAGCAGACTCACGGCTTATCTGGTATTGTCATGTCATTGTTATTGACTCACAGCTCCGTTCTTGTCTTTATCAGACTCACGGCTTATCTGGTATTGTCATATTTCAAATCATATAATTTATCATTTTTGTCCCCCAAAATCATTTCCATTTGCAGCTGCCCATATAACACACATCACATCGGATAATGGTGAGATTACTCACCTGAAGGATTGCTACTACTAGCTTTTGTCATTTCTTGTCTTGAAATGAAATCCGCAAGATTTTGTCCCGTACCTATAATTCCATTTATTATCAAAATGATTATAGGTTAATAACCATTTCAATTAACTCTAATACAATAGAGTTCAATACAATATTGTTATAAACAATGCCTAGTTAATAAACTTCCCGTTTACTAATTTTATATGAATTTCACTATTCACCGAGGCATTCGGATCGCCCTACAGTGCCCCCGAGGGGTCGAAAACTCGATATAAAAATTTTCCCAAACTTTTCAGACCATAACGAGCCTATGGTTCAAATTTGAGCTAAATCGGACAAGCCAAGCAAAAGTTAGCGTTTTAAAGTTCCTGCCTGGACTCTGCTTGGAGGCGCACTGCGCCTAGGGGAGGGCGCACTGCGCCTGGGCGCACCCCGCCTGGCTTCTGGGCGCACTGCGCCTAGCGGCAGTGCAGGTCCCCTGGCCAGTCGCGATTTATGCACTGTAGCTAGCAGTTTTGGTCCATTAAGTCCTTATTTCTGTTCTTAATCAATTGGGGTTTGTTCCTAGGCTAAAACCTTACATTTTAACAAGGTTTTTAACCCCCAAAACACCCTCAATCAATCATATGAAGAATTAGGGTTCTTAGTTCTAACAACCCCAAATCTTCAATTTCATCCAAAATAACAACATACTTCCATTTTCTTTGGTTAAGTCTTTATTAGAATGACTTAATGGAAGTATTACACCAATTTAAACACCCAAGCATAATTGAAATTGCAGTTTTTGAGTTCTAGACAACTCATCAAGAACAACTAGTCAAGAGCTTGGAAACTTACCTCTAAACTTCCAATTATACCCTTGTAAATGCTATAATCCAATCTAGCAAGTTCCAAGCCTTCAAAAACCTTCAATCTTTGCAGAAATAGTTCAAGAGATTTACTCCCGTGAGTGCCAAAAATCTGCACAAGTCCTCACCTTTATACCTCCAATATTTGCAATTTGGTCCTTGAAGTTGCATTTCTCAAACTTTTGCCACAATTTACAAATTAAATGACAAAAATCACATTTTTATAACATTTTAAGTCCAAGACTCAAAATATTATTACCAAACAAGTCCTTTTCTGTCCAAAAGACCAAATTACCCTTTTGGGGTAAAACGACCATTTTGCCCTTTTTATTATAATTATATAATAAACATGTTTTTGGCGTTACAAATTCTCCCCTCCTTTAAGAGATTTCGTCCCCGAAATCATACAAAAAGTTGAGGATATTTTTCTCTCATTTCACTTTCGGTTTCCCACGTCATGTCGGAACCTTTGTGATGACGCCAAAGCACTTTCACCATGCTGATCTTCTTATTTCGCAGTTGTCTTGTCTTGCGGTCTAGCACCCGCTCGGGTTGTTCCGGGTATCTCAGCTTTTCATCCACCTCAATTTCAGCAAGAGGTATATGTTGAGACTTATCAAACAACGTTTTTCTCAAATGGGACACATGGAATACATCATGTATACCATGAATTTCATCAGGTAATTCCAATCGATACGCCACGGCTCCAACCCTTTGGGATATACGGAAAGGTCCAATGAAGCGAGGACTCAACTTCCCTTTCTTCCCAAAACGGATTAAGCCCTTCCAAGGGGATACTTTGAGCATTACCATATCTCCTACTTAGAATTTTATCGGCTTCACCCGTTTGTCCGCGTACTGTTTCTGTCTATTCTGAGCTACCTTCAAATTTTCGCGTATCAGTTTGATCTTTTCTTCAGTCTGTGCTACAATTTCGGGTCCAGCCAACGGCTTTTCCCCAACTTCAGTCCAGCAGGTCGGAGTACGGCACGGTGCTCCATACAAGGCTTCATACGGGGCCATCTGAATGCTGGAATGATAGCTGTTATTGTACGCGAATTCCACTAAAGGCAAATGATCTTCCCAGCTTCCACCGAAGTCTATGACACAAGTTCTCAACATATCTTCCAAAGTTTGGATCGTTCTTTCACTTTGGCCATCGGTCTGCGGGTGGTATGCGGTACTCATAAGTACTTTTGTACCCAATTGCTTTTGAAGACTCTGCCAAAAATGAGAAGTAAACCTACTATCTCGGTCTGATACAATCGATGCTGGTAATCCATGCCGACAAATTACCTCATCAATGTAGATTTTCGCCAGTTGATCTACTCTGTACTTTTCTTTATATGGTATAAATTGTGCCGATTTGGTCAATCGATCCACAACCACCCATATAGAATCATAACCTCGCGGTGTCCGCGGCAACTTTGTTACAAAATCCATGGTAATGTGGTCCTATTTCTTCTCTGGAACCGGCAATGGTTGTATTTCCCCGTACGGTTTCTGATGGTTTGACTTAACTTGCAGACAAGTCAAACATCTTTCAACATATCTTCCAATGTCCTTCTTCATTCCAGGCCACCAATACATCGGTTTTAACGTCCGATACATCTTGGTACTACCCGGATGAACTGCATATCGACTAAAATGACCATCTTCTAGAAGCAAATTCCGCGCTTCTCCTTGTTTTGGGACCCATATTCGACCTCTGAAGGTCTTCAATTTCTGAGCATTTTCTTCCAGATGCTTCAAATATCCAACCATTCTTTCGCTTTTTACATTCTCCGGCTTACACGCTTCTTCTTGTGCTGTACGAATCAATTCTGGTAACCGGCTTACTACCCCCATACACGCGAATGAAATCTTCAGGGGAGCTTCTTTTCTGCTTAGTGCATCTGCTACCACATTCGCCTTGCCAGGGTGGTACTGAATTTCACAGTCAAAGTCTTTAAGCAAATCCATCCACCTTTGCTGTCTCATGTTAAGCTCTTTCTGGTCGAAGAGGTACTTCAGGCTCTTATGATCAGTGTAAATAACAAACTTCACACCGTATAAATAATGCCTCCATAACTTCAATGCTAGAACCACCGCAGCTAACTCCAGATCATGAACTGGATATTTCTTTTCAGCATCTTTTAATTGGCGGGACGCATAGGCTATGACTCGACCTTTCTGCATTAGAACACACCCAAGACCAATTCTAGAAGCATCGCTGTAGATCACATACTCTTCTCCGCTTTGTGGTAGTGCTAGCACTGGTGCTTTACATAAAGATTGTTTCAGCTTCTGGAATGCTTCTTGCTGTTTTTCGGCCCACGTGAACTTTTCACCTTTCTTAGTTAACTTGGTCAATGGAGCAGCTATCGAAGAGAAATTCTCGACAAATCTTCTATAATAGCCTGCTAAACCAAGGAAACTTCGTATTTCAGTTGGACTCCGAGGCGGTTCCCACTTCATCACGGCTTCAACTTTTGCTGGGTCGACTTTCACCCCTTCGGCATTAATTACATGGCCAAGAAATTGAACTTCTCTTAGCCAGAATTCACACTTGGAGAATTTTGCATACAACTTCTCCCGGCGAAGCAACTCCAACACTTGTCGCAAATGCACTTCATGTTCAGCTTGGCTTCGCGAATACACCAAGATGTCATCAATAAACACTATCACCGAGGTATCAAGGAACGGTCGACACACCCGGTTCATAAGATCCATGAATACGGCTGGAGCATTGGTTAACCCAAAAGGCATCACCAAAAACTCATAATGACCGTATCTCGTTCGGAAAGCTGTCTTCGGAATGTCTGACTCCCTTATTTTCAACTGGTGGTATCCTGACCTCAGATCAATCTTGGAAAAGTAAGACGCGCCTTGTAGCTGGTCAAACAAGTCATCTATTCTGGGTAGCGGGTACTTGTTCTTCACCGTGATCTTGTTTAATTCCCGATAGTCAATGCACATGCGCATTGACCCATCTTTCTTCTTGACAAACAAAATAGGGGCTCCCCAAGGCGAGGTACTCGGTCTGATGAAACCCCTGTCTAGCAATTCTTCCAGTTGCTTCTGCAGTTCCACCATCTCTGAAGGTGCTAAACGGTATGGAGCTCGGGCAACAGGTGCAGCTCCCGGAACCAGTTCAATCGTGAACTCAACCTGTCGATCTGGTGGCAACCCTGGAAGTTCGTCTAGAAACACATCTGGGAACTCGTTCACCACATTCACATTCGCTACCCCCACTTTAATCGGTTGAGCCACCGTTACATAAGCTAGATAGGACATCCCTCCTTTACTGATACAGCTTCGGGCTTGAGCAAAGGAGATGACTGGCATTCTCAACCGAGGTCGTTCACCCTGAATCTTTATCCATTCTCCATCCGGTGTTAACACTGTGATGTTTTTATTTCTGCAATCCATGTTAGCATAATTCGTTGCTAACCAATCCATCCCCACAATCACACCAAATTCATTGGTAGTCATCGGCTTCAAATCTATAGGGAAAACGGTCCCGTAGATTTTAAGCTTACAACCTTCCAGATGTTCAGAAACCCAAACATATCGGCCGTCCGCTATAGCCACTTCCAAGCTTTCATCCATTGGGGTTAACGGTACATTCAGGCGAGGCAACAAAGACTCCGATACAAAACAGTGTGTTGCTCCCGGATCAAAAATAACATATACAGGTATGGAATTAAGAGTGAAGATACCTGTCACCACATCCGTCTTCTCACGGGCTTCTTCCACAGTTATCAGGAAAGCTCGCGAGGCCACTGGTCGTCCCCTGTTCTTCGGCTCTTCTTTCTTTCCTACTTGATCATCTCTGGGTCTTTCACTGTATACACCAGATTTCAGTTGGGGACAGTTCGGACGAATGTGATCTGTAGCTCCACATTGGTAGCATCTTCTTTCCGCCCGACACTCCCGTGTAGAATGACCCGTTTTTCCACAATTTCGGCAACTAACTGACCCAGTATCACTGCGACAACTGCCGTGTGCCTTTTTCTCCATTTTTCGCACCACTTTCCTTCATCTTTCTGGCCCTTTCCCCTAGACCCGGATTGTTGCGACTTTTTCTGAGGCGTCCAACCTTGGTCTTCCGCCTTTCGTTTCGTTTCCAAGACTTTCTTTTCGTCTTCCTGTCTTTTCAGTTCTGTTTCTCTTTCCGTGGCTCGATCCACCACTTGCCGGAAGGTAGTTAGTTTCAACGGTTTCACAATCTCTCTAATTCGGGTTGTCAATCCCCGGACATACTTTTCGATCTTTCTCTTTTCAGTGTATATATGGTGTTCCGCAAACCTAGCTTTCTCCAGAAAGCTAAGAGTATATTCCTGAACAAATCGGGAACCCTGTTCCAGATGCAGGAATTCATCCTCCAACTTCTGAATAGCTACTTCCGAGCAGTATTCTTCATTAAACTTTGTCTTGAATTGCTCCCAATGTATCGATTGGGATGAATCAAGATCCAGTGATTTATAGTAAGTTTGCCACCAATGTAGTGCACCGCTTGTAAGTTGGTTCGTGGCAAATTCCACTTTATCATCATCCGCACACTTGCTTACTCGGAACACCTTCTCCATATGCATGATCCATTCCATGGCTTTGACTGGATCATCTGTCCCCGAGAATTCCTTTGGTTTACAACCAAGGAAGGCTTTATACGTACACCCAACTTTCTTTGCAGAGGCTTCCCCTCCTTGCGTTTCTTTTATTGCCCGGGCCCGACTTTCTCCCTGGCTTTCGTTTTCTGGCTGCCCGTCATGAACACTTTTTGTAGCCTCATCGGTAGGAATTGGATTTGCACCCGGATTTGGATTGCCGCTCAGGTTGGGGTTATTTGTTATCGCAGGCATCATCTGCCTAACCACTTCTTCCACAATAGCTCGTATATCAGGTGGATTTTGTCCCACCGGTTCCCTCGCTGGTGCTCTTCGCCCGATAGAGCCGCGTGACCTAGCTGGTCCACTTCTTGCAGTTCCACGCGAATTAGCACCAGTAGGATTGCTTCGTGTATTTCTCATACTTCAAAATTTCAGTAAACCGTTAGATTACATATATAATAACAACTTATATATATCTAACAGTCCATTTATTTGTTCTTCTCTCAAGGTTTAAGTCCAGGAATCTAGTCTAAGATACCTAGTTCACTTAAACCACGGCTCTGATACCAACTTGTAACACCCGACTTATTAACCAAAAGCACCCCAAAAATTTTTCGTTTTTCAAACCAAATATTTTACAAATAAAACATAAGTAAGGGGTTTTAGTCAATACAATACGAGTACAAGAGTATCACGAAGTACAATACATAAATATTATACATTCTTAAGCCGGGTCATCGCTTCAACATTTAGTCCTCAGTCACGGACTTTATCTTTTCCCTTGGCGGGATCACGCTCACCTGCAGGGACATATCAATAAACTGTGAGCTATAAAGCCCAATGAGTAATCAACATCAATACAATATGTACAAGAATAAAATTCTCTATACAAAATCAATAAAGCAATATCATACAATATAAAATCATATATGGCTCACGGGTTAGCCCGCTATTGCCTAGACTCACGGCTCCGTTCTTGCCATCGAAATGACCCACGACTTATCCGGTCTTGTCTATATAGGTTTGACTCACAGCTCCGTTCTTGTCTATTATAGACTCACGGCTTATCTGGTATTGTCGCACCATTTAAAATTTGACTGACTCACAGCTCCGTTCTTGTCTATAGCAGACTCACGGCTTATCTGGTATTGTCATGTCATTGTTATTGACTCACAGCTCCGTTCTTGTCTTTATCAGACTCACGGCTTATCTGGTATTGTCATATTTCAAATCATATAATTTATCATTTTTGTCCCCCAAAATCATTTCCATTTGCAGCTGCCCATATAACACATATCACATCGGATAATGGTGAGATTACTCACCTGAAGGATTGCTACTACTAGCTTTTGTCGTTTCTTGTCTTGAAATGAAATCCGCAAGATTTTGTCCCGTACCTATAATTCCATTTATTATCAAAATGATTATAGGTTAATAACCATTTCAATTAACTCTAATACAATAGAGTTCAATACAATATTGTTATAAACAATGCCTAGTTAATAAACTTCCCGTTTACTAACTTTATATGAATTTCACTATTCACCGAGGCATTCGGATCGCCCTACAGTGCCCCCGAGGGGTCGAAAACTCGATATAAAAATTTTCCCAAACTTTTCAGACCATAATGAGCCTATGGTTCAAATTTGAGCTAAATCGGACAAGCCAAGCAAAAGTTAGCGTTTTAAAGTTCCTGCCTGGACTCTGCTTGGAGGCGCACTGCGCCTAAGGGAGGGCGCACTGCGCCTAGCGGCAGTGCAGGTCCCCTGGCCAGTCGCGATTTATGCACTGTAGCTTGCAGTTTTGGTCCATTAAGTCCTTATTTCTGTTCTTAATCAATTGGGGTTTGTTCCTAGGCTAAAACCTTACATTTTAACAAGGTTTTTAACCCCCAAAACACCCTCAATCAATCATATGAAGAATTAGGGTTCTTAGTTCTAACAACCCCAAATCTTCAATTTCATCAAAAATAACAACCTACTTCCATTTTCTTTGGTTAAGTCTTTATTAGAATGACTTAATGGAAGTATTACACCAATTTAAACACCCAAACATAACTGAAATTGCAGTTTTTGAGTTCTACACAACTCATCAAGAACAACTAGTCAAGAGCTTGGAAACTTACCTCTAAACTTCCAATTATACCCTTGTAAATGCTATAATCCAATCTTGCAAGTTCCAAGCCTTCAAAAACCTTCAATCTTTGCAGAAATCGTTCAAGAGATTTACTCCCGTGAGTGCCAAAAATCTGCACAAGTCCTCACCTTTATACCTCCAATATTTGCAATTTGGTCCTTGAAGTTGCATTTCTCAAACTTTTGCCACAATTTACAAATTAAATGACAAAAATCACATTTTTATAACATTTTAAGTCCAAGACTCAAAATATTATTACCAAACAAGTCCTTTTCTGTCCAAAAGACCAAATTACCCTTTTGGGGTAAAACGACCATTTTGCCCTTTTTATTATAATTATATAATAAACATGTTTTTGGCGTTACACAAACTTTCATTAAAATACACATTGAAATCTTCTCAAAAAATGTTGTCTTCCGTTTTTCTTTTGCTTGTTCGTGTTCTTTGTCTTCGTCATCAAAATGTTGGTTGATTCAATCAGCAATGTATGTCGCTATATTGGAGAAAGAAACAACTGACGTGTTAGCTAACGATGTGGAAAGTTCACGTAAGAGAACATGAAAATTTAAAATAAATAGAGATCGTGAAGCTACACATGATTTTATCGTACGAGACTACTTTACGGAGCATATTGTAAGGTTTCAGATGAGAAAACATTTTTTATGTATATAGTTGGTGATTTGAATGAGACCAACCCATTTTTTAATTAATATGGAATGTAAGAGGTAAAAGGGCTTTAACACCACAACAAAAATGTTGCATTGTAGTTCGTGAAATCGCATAAGCATACGACACCGTATTTGACGAATGTGATGAGTACTTCAAAATGTATGAGAGGACCATAAGGAAAAATGTTGCAAGGGGTATCATCTAAATTTTTGGTAAACAATATATGCGTTAACCTACGTTCAATGACATTTAAACATTATACACAACACATGAAAACAGACATGATTTTCCTAGAATGCTTGGATGCATTGATCAGTGTATGCATTGGGAGTGGACTACTTTCGCTAATGCAAGACGCAACCAATTCACACGGGAAGATCCTAGATACTCGTTCATAATCCTAGAAGCAGTGGTATCGTAGAATTTATGATTTTTTCCTGTTTATGATTTTGGCATGCAATCTTGGTGTTGCAAGAGCAAACAATGACATTATCTTCTTGATTAGTCACATATATTTAATGAAATTTATAAAGGTATTACATCTATTTGTTTATTTCATGTGAATGGAGTACAATACAAGCATGTGTATTTTCTTGTTGATAAAATATATCCTGAGCATTCAAACTTTATCAAGCCAATCAAAACTTCAATGAATCCAACACAAGCAAGGTTCAATGGTGCCCAAGAAGTGGTTAGGAATAATGTGAAACGAGCATTTTATAACCTTAAGCGATGTTTTCACATAATCAAATAACTAGCATGACCATGGGATCTCAGCAGAATAAGAGACGTGATTGTTAGGAATTGGACCGGGTACACGCAGCGGAAACACACTATCACACACATACAAACTCACGAAAATAAAACAAGAAGAACACAAGGATTTTACGTGGTTCGGATTCGGTGCAAATCCTACGTCCACGGGCTACAACTAGAGAAATCTTATTAATACTCACAAGATTACAATTTATAACTCTTGTTTTGAGCTCAAGTGGTGCATCTTCTAACTCATACATTGATGCTATTTATATATGTTAGAAGGTAATGTGAAATCAAAACAAAAATTAAGCTACCTAACAAAATTTGTCAAACTTCACCAACCTTCAAAATATTCACACTTCACCTAACAGTGATGTATGTATGCATCATATTACATATTACATAGTATGATTTTAGTGGATGAATGAAAAGCGATATGTACATATGATTCAAACGAAATTGTACCATCCTACGAGCCACTACCAATTGGTTCACCACAATATCTAGCAAATAGAATGGAAGTGTGTGACACAAATACACATAACAACCTTTAGGTTGATTCGGTGTGACATATATACAATGTTGATGTACCAAATAATATGAAAGTGCCCGAAAATGACAAAGATTGGAAGTGATGTTGCTAGTTTTATTTTATTATTATGTAAATTTTAATTTATTTAGTTTAATTTATTGTAATTTAAAAAAAATAGGTTTTTATGGAAATTTTTTATTTTAAATTAATTTTATTTTTTTTAAATAAATTAGTTTTATTTTAAAATGTAAAAAGAAGTTAGATGCAACCATTATCAGAGTAAAAGAAAAAAAAACAAAAAAATTTATTGGGCATTGATACAATAGGGAAAAAATAAGAGATGATATCCCTCAGCCTCGATGGTGCAAGGTGATGGGGGTTTAGGGAGGCTAGAAAAGTAAAGCTTCTTCATATTTACAAACAAGAAGAATAATGACTCAGATTCATATTTAGAAAACTTAAAAATCGACTGGTTCTAATTTAAAGAATGATATAAAAAAATATTTTAAATATTATAATTATTATTTAAAATTTTAATACATCATAAATTTGAAATAAATTAAATTTGTTTAAATTGTTTTATTTTGATGTTGCAATCCTCATGTTCCCCCTGCCCAGCCTTATGAAGCTAAAATAATATAATAAACTCATCATTCGCGAGAACTATCAGTTTTAGATCTGCTCCCATAAATCTGCCCAGTTTCTTGGAATCTGGAGATTGTTTCCTCTTTTAACTGACATGCGATATATGATAACTTTCTGCTAATATATTAGGTTTTCTGGAACGAAAATCTAGTTGCAAAATATCTGAAAAATATAATATACGATTGCAAAACTACTATAAAATCATTATTTTATCATTTATGGATAATAACGATTAAAGAGCGACAGCGACGACTCTTCCACTCGGCACCATCGGATCACTAAGGTCGTAACCAAAATTACGTGAATTTTAAGTAATGTCTTTACATTTACGAGTTAAAACTGTCCCATAGATTTTAAGCTTTAATTGCAAGTATAAGACAGTAAAAGTCAGCAGCAAGGCTTTGAATAATAATCGCATTTTAAGTCATTTTTAATGCGTTCAAATCTCATATACGAAAACTGGAAAACTATATTATTTTACGTCTAAGTCATGAGATTTCCCACAACTTTAATAAAATCATCCAACGAATCACTTGGAGTTTTTTGCATTGGTGTTATCTAAACACTAGAAAAATCATACATCTATAAAACTTAGAAAAATATGGTAAATGTCACCTTTTGGTGTCTCCGACAAGCATAGGGAGAAAAACAAAACAAAACTTATATTATATGTTCATTCACTTTTTCCCGTTTTCATGCATATTATATATGTTTCACCAATTTTTACTAGTGTTGCAGCTTTCTTCAAACCCCAATAATTGTTCGAGATAATCGCTACCCAAATCCTCCAAAACGACAACATTTTCATCCTTTACTTCTTCTCGCTTCTTCTTCTTCATATCGTACCTTCTCTTCATAGAATGCATCCTCTTCAATGCCAACACCGGGGAAGTCCCTTCTTCATAGACATACCCTATCTCTTTCAAAGACTCATACGCAACCTCCTCTGTGAAATTGAGCACCGCCGCCGACCCCCGCAGTGCAAATGCCGCCTGATCGTACGCCAGAGCCGCCGCCTCCGCCGTGTCAAAGGTTCCCAACCATACACGAACGCCGTTTCGTGTAGAGTCACGTATCTCCGCGGCGTACTTCCCCCACGGCCTCCGCCTCACGCCTCTGTAGCTCCACTCTTTATCTTCTTGATCTTTGGCCTGCTCCGGCGGACACTGGGTTTCTCCGGTGGAGTCTGAAATGACTCCGTAGAGAAGCATCTCTTGAGAGTCGTTTTCGTTGAACGGAAGAAAATGGTGGTCGGAGTATGAATAGTGGGATTGGAGAGTAGGGGAGGGGTATTCCGGTGAATGAAAACAGGTTTCCGGTGAGAATTCGGGTTGAGAGTAGCGGAAGTACGATTGATCCATCTAAAAAACAATGAAATTTTATTTTAAATTATTGAAAAGTGTTTATTTTTGGTTAACGGGTTGAAGTTGGAAGCATATATAGAGAAAGCCATGAATGCCAAGCTGGCCGTTTCGTAGTGGGACCAGAAGAGTTAATATACGTGGATCCTTGGCTGGCGGCGAAGTCAGATGACTTACTGATATCCGTTGTGGATTCGATATTTTAGGTTGATCGCTATTTATTTTTTTGGTGTCCAAAAAAAAAGAAATTTATGACGTGATTAGTACGTAGAAGTTAACCCATATAATATATACCTCCATACATATAAGAAGGTTTATTTAATAAAACCCATGTTTTTTTAGTAGGTGTAGTTTTCTCATATTGTTTCATAGTGGTATTGAAGATGTCAAAGTCATTGGTCCCACTTTTGTGCAAGTTAGTGATGTTATTGTAAATTTCGTTGAGTTGTATAATTTTCAACCTCATTTAACGTCATTTCGATGTAATTTGATCATGTTCCGACTTTCTTTTCTCGATAAATCATAAAAGACAGTTTGAACTATAGCTCAAAATGTTTCTCCCGTTTGAGAATCTCCGACAATCGGGTCAACGGAAACTAAAATCCACGCCTTTACTAAATTAAATTCTTTGTCCTTCGTCAAAGTTACATTTCCTTCGGCTTGCCATTGTCGCTCTAGTGGTTGTGTTTCCTCAACCATTCCAGAAGACACAGGTTGTGGTTGTAACGGTTGGAAAGGTTGTTTGAATACGAAAACGGGTTGTAAGGGTTGTTGACATGGATTGAAATGTAAGAATGGTTGTTGGAAAAGTGATTGTTGTGGGATAGGGGAGCCGGTTTTGAGTAAGTTGAGGAAACCACATTGTGGTGATTCAGCGTTAGGGGGAATTGGGCAAGGCGTTGTGTTTAATCCGAATGGATCAAAATCGACATTGCGGTATGATGGTGGGTTGTTTGGATTTTGATCCATAATATGTGTGTATGAATGAGGTAAACTATGTATGTATCTGTAAATGGAATAATAGATGATGTGTTGAATGAGGTAAATTATGTAGGTATTTATAGGTAAATTTTATTAAATTAAAAAGATAAAAAAAATTAAAATTTTAGCCGTTTAACGGCTAGTGCGCTTGGATTGGATGTGCTTGATCGCAACTCGAACCACGAAAGAACATATTTTACCTCATCACGGAGCACACGAGGCGGTATGCACGACCGTGAAAGGTGCCACCTCAACCATCACGGAACCTCCGTAAAAGGTATACCACTGTTTTATTATTGCCTTATTAAAAGATTACTTTATAATTATCATTTTTTTTATAATTCAATATTTAAACGTCAGTGAATACACCTTATATCGCAACTATCTGACATTAAAATTTTATTATACCTAAAAGCAAGAGTATATTATCTTTTCAGGAATTAATTGGTGGATCAAGTTGGTTAATATTTGTGGATGAGAGAACATTTGTTCAGGATTGGATTGATTTTATGTTGACCAACACTATTCTTCAAACCATGACCTTGGAGGCTTGACCATCTAAAGTATAACCTTGTCTATATGTAACACGTGCCTAGAAACTAGCAACGGTGTTTTAGTCTTTTAGAAGGGCTGGCACCTAAAAATAATAATAATAATAAAATAAATAAATAAAACTAGGGTTTTGACCGTCCGTACGATGCTGCGGAAGCCTTGGTATATTGAAAAATGCAGCTCGACAAATTTATACAATTTTATGGTAATGATCTTGAGCCAACATATTTTGATCATATAAAATCAAGTAACAGAACAACTGTAATTACATTCAAACGGTTGTTAATCTTTTATCATCTTCAAGAAATAAGAACATAAGCAGGGTGCTGATAAAATTAAAGGTCCCAAGATAACATTTTGCAAAGTGGACCATAAAAATATAAAAATAAACTTTCTCTCTTAATAATTACGTATGAAGGAGACGGACAAAAATAAAATTTGAAATTATCATATTTGGTACAATGCTATAAATAACAATTCATAAAAAAATTAATAAAAATTAATATTAAGGAAATGAAAACTATAAAAACAAATTATGTAAGGGACGAAAAATATAACTTTAAAATATAATAAAGGACCAGAATCGCAACTTACAAAATACCAATAATATAACTTTATAATAAATAGGGTGAAAACAATTAATTCGAAATTAGTCAACGGAGAAAAATGTAAATATAAAAGTTTGCTATAATAAGAATCAAAAATTGCTATTTCAAATAGAAGCTTATTTGCATTTTGTATCAAATGCAATAACAATTATACTGTGATCTGAATTTAATATTCTTGGTTCTGGAAAAAGTGAAAGGAAATGAACAGTAACATTCCCTCACATAACAGATTTGCAAATTAATATATATATATATATATATATATATATATATATATATATATATATATATATATATATATATATATATATATATATATATAATGATTAGAGATTTTAGCTAGTAATAAAACAAAAAAAATTATTTTTAAATTAATAACATTTTAACGAATTTATAATTTTTTTAAATTGTTTGATATATATATATATATATATATATATATATATATATATATATATATATATATATATATATATATATATATATATATATATATATATATATATATATATATATATATATATATATATATATATTGATAGTGTATCATACGTATACACACAACAGTCCGCCAGCACGCCAGCAGGACTTCTTGCTATCATCTAGACGGCCAGCCAACCGTCAGGGACCATGCGACCCGTCTGGCTAGGCGTCATCCGACTCGTTAAATCCTGGACGACTAGACGCCACGTGTACCAATACCAGGATGACACGTTATCTTGTAACGGTTACCGCATGACCTGTCAAGCCACGAACAACCCAGGTGGTCCACGAGCAACTACATGGTCAGTTGAACGAGCCAATCACAGGCGACCACAGGCGATCGCCTAATATGGAAAAGATCCACTGCCAAAACTGACAGGTGGTCCCCACAAAGGTATAACGGTATATGATGATCACACCATTGGTGAGATCATCATCGTCACTCATACTCGTACTCATACACTTTCGTCATTCATTATGTCCGATCTCTGTACTAACTTAACCGTCGGAGCGCCCTCCCGGGATCGCCTCCCGGAGTGCGACTGATCTCATTCTAATTGCTGTGAACTCACGTCTGAAGCTCTGTCATCACGAAGACCCCATTGAAGGACCAGTTTGCATCATATATATATATATATATATATATATATATATATATATATATATATATATATATATATATATATATATATATATATATATATATATATATATATATATATATATATATATATATATATATATATATATATATATATATATATACTAGTAGTGTACCCGCGCAAAGCGGCGGGGCAGAAAATTCGTCCAGAGGGGGGATGGAGAGGGTTGGCGGGAGGTAATGGGTAGGCGGTTAACTGTTTTATATAAATAAAAAGTTATGGTAAAAAAAAGTGCATTGTTTATATAAATAAAAAGGGTATATTGCAGCTTTGTAATTAAAAAATCTTGCATTATAGTTCTGTCCTGTACACATACATTCATGGTCACCTATTACAGCTGTATAATTAAAAAATATACATGTTATAAAAATTACGTTAATCAATAGGGGGCACCAATGTCCATATCCCTACTAACAATTTACTTAACGAATAAATGAGAAATAGGATGCTATATTCGACAAATAGATGAAAATTTATGGAATTTAAAAATTGAAAAGTATACAACTATTAAAAACAGATTTTAGAAAGTATAATGTTATTACAAACACAAATTGACTAAAACAACATTAACCTTTGACGTTTTAATTTTTACCAAACCACTAACAAAATAATCAGGTACCAAAAAAAAAAGACATTGGTATTCTTGCATTTAGCCCAAAATAAATCAGGTAAGCCTTCCATCTTGTACATATTTTCTCCGGACAATCTCCAGCCAAAATCAACTTCCGGTTAAATATTTGCCCTTTCAACTATACCGACTTCAACACCAGTCCTGAATCAAGACATTACCAACCTTGAATGGATTATCAACTTCAGGTAAATCTCATCAGCAATGGCTTGTATACCTCTCACTATAAAATTCATCAGCAATGGCATACCTAAATACGAACTTGCCACTTTCTGGTGCTCCCAATTCTTACTTCAGAACAGGTGTCAAGTAATCTACGTGTCGCCAAAAAACATATATTTATGTCAATCGAGATAATCAGTGTTCCAAAATAGAAGAAAGCATGAGGATCTCACAAGATTTTTACACAAACACATAGATCCATAACACACACAAAGATCTACAGCATAAACACACATATTTCTGCAATATACACCAATAGATCTAAAATATCTCACCATATCATCATTCGGGTCCCCCAATTTAGTGTCCTCCCATGTCAGGACATGTAAAACACCCACACATAGGTAAAACACATATACACAAAGAGAAAGAGTTAAATAGACGGTATAAAGAGAAAGACCTTGCTAGTGCAAAAAGGTCGTTTAGGACTTTTCATAGAGCGAGACATGGAAGGACAGAGCTACCTAAAACAAATATTTAATAAACACTAATAACTACTAAAAATAAGTAGAATGTTTAATAAACAATTAAATGGAACTGTATGCCATTTCTTGGAAAATAGTCATGTTTCTAGAAAACATTTTTGATAAGAATATTATCTATTTTTGTAATATTATCCATATGTCATTCTATTTCCATGTCCCTGAATCCTTCAGTTAAAATAAGTATTATTTTATTCATTGGTCTTATATTTAAAACTACCAAATTAAGTATTAGGTGTAAAGATGACTCCGAAATTTAAGTCCTTTATGTAATTCTGAAATAATAAAGTAAGTAAATATATTAGTTGCTGATTTTTTGGGATAGGATTGAAAGTACCTTGATAGCTCATTTTTACAGGCGTAAATGTTTGCTTCAGCCACTCCTTGCACTCTAATACTTTAATTCGGCTCTGAGTTCCCAGAAAACAGAAAAAAAAAATGAACTACTTAAGACAAAATCAAAGATTTGTTACAAGTTATCACATAAATAAGATAATTAATAATATGAAACACTTACTTGATCAGGTGGGTGTTATGGTTTTCCTGATTGCTAGTATTTTGGGTGTGAGCCATTAGAGGCATGACATTTGTGGTGCTTGCTTCCAAGAGATCAACAAAGGTATGTGGTTCTGAAACTTCTTTAGTTTTTTCAATTATACCTTAGCATGTTCTTAGTTATAGATTCAATTAGAGAAAAATATAGATCCTTAGGTTGCATGTGAACTTAAGAGTTCTAAGTTTATTTGTTTGCCTATTCTCCATCAATGGTATCAGAGTTTGCTTGTTTTCTATTGAATAACTATAATTGTAGAATTGTTCTTAGGGTTTAATGAAATTAAACCCTAGCTATCATGATGTCGACTTTGGGCTAGGATTTTAGAAACCCTAGCCTCCACCCCTTAATTTTTCGAAAATTGTAAGGCCTTGTAGGACTTTTCTATTTTTGGTAATAATGAGTATTTAATAAATGGAAACCCTTACCCTTATTTTTGGAAAAACTTAGTGTGCAAGGATTAGGATTAAATTAATTGATTTGATTTGATTTAATATTCCTCACTTGATTTAGTTCATTTAATTAATTGTTAATTAAAAGACAACATTAAATAAATATGGTTTTAATTTTGAATTTTAATTAAATAATTTAATCTTGAAAAATTTAAAATAAAAACCAAATATTTTAAATGTTTAAAATACATCTTATATATATATATATATATATATATATATATATATATATATATATATATATATATATATATATATATATATATATATATATATATATATATATTAAAGGTTAATATTTATATGTATAAGATTTTTAGTCTGTCAAATCGCTAGTATGCTTCATTCACGAAGCTTATCTATAAGGGGGGGGGGGGGGTATAAGGAGACTGCCTATATAATGGTAGTTGAATGAGTGTCCACTCTCACCCACCGCTTCCTTGATCAGTGGAGGGTCGTTAGCAGAACGGATTTGATAAGACAACCTAATCTCATTAAAAGTATAATGCTATTAGAGAAAAGTGCTAGAACCCTTAATAAAAATCTAAAATCTAGTTACTTTAGGAAAATGTGAAATTGTATGCTAACCCATGAAATTGCACATTACACTTTATGAGACGTTAGTGGAGCGTGTGTGGTTTACCGGCACACTAACAGGGACTTATAAAGAGTGGTAATGTGTCTCTTATAAATTATCATTGTTGATGGAGCGTGTGTGGTTTACCGGCACATCAATTGGGATGATAAATGACATTGAGGTTACCAAGCATATTTGCATGGTTATTCACATCTTGTTTGTGATCCTCGGCATCCCAGTCACAAATAGAAGAGCATAATCCAAGATTAAACATGCCATTGACCTCGGTCAATGAATCTCACAGATCTAGGAATTTCATAGAGATTGAAATTGATAAAAGTATATCTACCTTAATGACCATTATGTTGTGATTACGACATCCCTCTTCACACCATAGTTGGGTGATTTTGGGTCCTAGCCTTGTTAAATATTAATTGGGTAATTATTTAAAAGGATTAAAACTAAACTAATAAATTCTGATTTTCTAGATGTTTGAAGCTAGTGTCAATTTTCCTCCTTCTCCTCTATCACCTATTTCTGAGAGCTTCAGAACATATCTCTTTAATATGGATAAGCTGACTGACCTAAACTATGTGGAATGGCTTCGCCAATGGAAACTGGTTCTGAGATATAAAGGCAAGCCATATTTGATTGAGTGTCCGCTCCCCGTTCTACCGAAGCATGGCAGCACACAGCAGCTTTGTGATGAACATGACTTCTTGATTGATGAATCTGAGGAAGTTCGTAGCCTCATGCTATTGACCATTGACCCTGACATCCGCAGGGATTTTGAATTCATGGGGCTATATGAGTTAGCACGACTGGTTGAGGAAAGGTTCCGAGAGCCGGTTGAAAAGGAACGAACATGGATCTTCAAGGAGCTTGAAGTGTGCAAGCTAGAAGAAGGAAGTAGCATCGGTCCGCATGTTCTCAAGATTGAGGGTTACATAGGTGAACTGTATAAACTTGGTCACCTTATTAATAAGGAGTTGAGCACCAACATCTTACTCGACTCGCTGACTAGCCGATACGATCTGTTCATCCAGATGTACAGGAAGGGAAACCAGGACAAGACTATCATGGAAATGTATTCAATGTTGACTCTGTACGAGCCGTTCGTAGAGATGCATAGTTCCACTGATTCAGCTACTTCAGAATTGAGTCCGATGATGAGACGTATCAAGAAACGGTCCAGGTCGTCTGTCGGACCAGTTCTGAGATGTCTCAAACTTGGAATCCACAGGGTCGGATACAGTCACAAAAATATTGGAAGATGCTCCAAAGCCAAATCGTTTGTCAACTCAGGTATAACTAAAAACTCAAAACACCTGATCCTTAATTCTTTAATACAGTATGTGATTCTCACATTTGCTCTGTATGTAGGGACTCGGAAGGATGCAAGACATTGATGCATAGGAGCGCATTCGGATTGGATCGCGAGCTCGTGCAGTTTTGATGTTTAGTTAGATATTTGATTTTGTTATTAGCTAGTAGATGTGTATGACATTGTTTTCATATATTACATTGTTTGAGGATATTTCTGATTTAATAAAAGTGTTGACTTTTCTTTCATAAACATAGTTGTTTAAATTATCTTGCAATGTTGTATGAATGTGTTAATAGCATAAATAGTAATAACTTGCATGTTGATTCATCCAAAGTGTGTTGGATTTATGAATTGTGTTTTTATGATTGTTAAAGTTAAATTTTAATAAGAATCGCTTCAACCAAAGGTCCAGATGGATAGGACTTTGGAATCATTTGACTTGGAGTCACATGATGAATAGAGTTCTTAATAAAATTGATTATTGCAAGAAATGAATCACCCGAAGATCCAATGGATAGGATTTTGGAATCAGTTGGCTTAGAGTCAAGTGATGAATGCATATCTTAAACAAATTAACAAAGTCATAAATTTACATGGAGATGTAAAAGACATTAAGATTATGAGCAATGGACACATTAATTATTGTGAATTATACAAATCCATAAAACACAATTAGTTATGCTTCATAATATTTGCCAATCAGTATGACAAATATGACTTCGCTTATCAGAATAAGCAATTGATTGAAACCTTAAACTGTTCAAGGACTTCAAAGGAAGTATAAGATCAACAAAATCTAACTGAAAACATAAACCGAGAAAATGTTTCACAGTTCTTCCTCTTCCAAGAACATTAAATGGTTATAATGTGTCTTAGGGAAGAAGATCGAGCATTGATCGAAATAGTTCGATCCTCGATGTATTAGATACACTTCCAATTAGTTTTCGATAAATTAAATATTCAACCAGTCAGACCATAAAAGCATATGCAAACCACATCTTAGACTAAGTAGGTTGTACAGACACCGTCTGAAGTGTAAAGCAGGGTTCGCCCCTACTTGTACAAGGAGATTCCAGGGTCATGTAGCGTTCGTCTGAACCTCATAACTAGCCTGAACCTGATCAGCAGTGTCGTTTCATTGGCCATCCCGCAAGTACCTATGAAAGTGTTGGGAATATTTGTGATGAAGTGCTTGCCTATCCGAAGACCTGAAGATCAAGTGAACAAGACCCCGAAGCCTGAAGAGTCCGAAGGGTTTATCCTAGAGGATCCAAAGGCTTATCTGTAATAACTTTTTGTAAGCATGCGTATGCAGCAAGCAACGTGTTGCACAATACTCTATTCCTATTGGCTAGTACACTGTAGGAATATTCAGCATGATCTTTTGTACTAACCGTATCACTGTAAACTGACTAAAGCTATATACGGCTTGAAGCAAGCCCCGTGTGCGTGGTTTCATCGCCTCATTCTATTTTTGGTCTCGAGTGGCTTCTCTTGTAGTCGGGCCGACCCCTCCCTTTTTGTCTTTCGACGTGACAAGTCCATACTTTACTTGTTGGTTTATGTAGATGACTTGATTCTCACAGGCTCGGATAACTCTGTCATTTCCTCATTTATTACTAAATTGCACGCCGAGTTCAAGATTAAGGATCTTGGTCGCTTAAATTATTTCCTTGGGTTGGAGGTGTCGCATCTTCCCTCTGGTCTATTTCTCAGTCACGTCAAGTATGCTCATGACATCGTTTCTCACATGGGTCTTCTTGACGCCAAACCTGCTCCTACCCCCTTGGCTACCAATGTCTCTCTGATCAGTGGGGGTACTCTCTATGAGGACCCCACTCGTTATCGTTCCCTGGTTGGTGCTCTCAAAAACCTGACGATTACCAGACCGGACATTTCTTATATTGTGAATCAAGTCAGTCAGTTCTTAGCTGCTCCCACTATTTCTCACTTTCAGGCCGTGAAGTGGCTCATTCGCTATGTCAAGGGCACTCTCTCGTTTGGTCTCACTTTCTCCAGGCCGAAGCTTACCACCATTGTTGGTTACTCTGATTGGGCTCGCTGCCTTGACACCGCCACTCCACCTATGGATACTCGATATTCTTGGGGGGGGGGGGGTAATCTTGTATCCTGTAGTGCAAAGAAACAACCGACTGTCTCCCACTCCAGTTATGAGTCTGAATATCGAGCCATGGCGAACACGGCTGTTGAGATCATCTGGATCACTTAACATCTACGTGAGCTGCACGCCCTTCCATTCGGTTGGCCGACACTTCTCTGTGACAATCAGAGTGCGCTCTTTCTCACTCAGAACACGGTGTCTCATAAGCGTGCTAAACATATTGATCTTGACTATCACTTTGCTTGTAAGCTCGTTACCTCTGGGAAACTCCTCACTATGTTTGTTCCAACCAAGCTCCAAGTAGCGGATATCTTCACGAAGAGTCTTCCTCGTCTGCTATTTGAGCAGTTTCACTGCATGCTTCGCATCGGTCCGCCACCTATCGCTTGAGGGGGGGGGGGGGGGGAATATGACACTTTTATTTATTGTAATTATTATTTATTTATTGAGGGGTGTAATTTGTATCTATTTTATCTATATATAGTTCATAACTCCTTGCCCTTTGGTGTGGAGATTCATTCATTCTCATATATATATATATATATATATATATATATATATATATATATATATATATATATATATAGGGCTAGGTTATAATAAAAATGACAATTATTGTGTTATCTTGTAACCAAATCCCGGCCATCGGATTTCATTCTCGTAACAATGAAAAAAACACATTCTTAACAGAATAAGTTTTTGACATAATGAGTTCTTACCATTCTTAAAAGAATGAACTAAATTTTATACATTCTTAAAAGAATGTGTTTTAAATGAGTGGTCTAGATTGAGTTTCAAGGTTACACAATACTTGTATGGATATATTTGATCCTAGCCCTATATATATATATATATATATATATATATATATATATATATATATATATATATATATATATATATATATATATATATATATATATATATATATATATATATATATATATATATATATATATATATATATATATATATATATATACTCTTACTATTAAACACAGAAGATCACCAAGGATAACGTGGCATCGGTGCAAATTACATGTATGTTTTAATGCTTAATAATAAAGAAATTGCATGCCGTTCACAATTAATCAATACACTTTTTTCATTTTATATCATTTTAGTTTGAAAAAAAAAATTAATGGCTAGATACAACCTCTCTAAGTCCTGCTCCGAAATTATATCAATGTCAATTACAATACTAGAAACCTCAATCTTATGTGAGAAAACACCTTGATAACGCTAAAACAATAACCATTTGATTCCACAAATAATTGGCGAAGGTTAATGAAGAAACAACGTAAATTAAAAATTAATGAGCACGTTGTTAAATATTGAGGGCATGGGCAAAGCGGACAAATATCGTTAAAACTTAAAGTGATGTTGCTTATTAGATTGACCATAACTTAGTGTTGGTAATCTTCCTGAATAACGTCTGCAAAACAACGTTGGAAACAAACAGAAGTGATTGAGGCTCATGTTTAACACAATTCCCTTAAACGGATTCGCCATCTGTTCCCAGGGTACAACAACTGAAGCAGGAAGTACTGCCGGAGATGACACTTGCCTGAAAAAGTTCGTCAGAAAATGTATGTAGAGAAGAGGAGAGAGTTAAGGTATGGTGTATCGAGAATGAGAGCCAGGACTCTTTATATACTAGTTCTTTGTAACAGTCGTAATTAAATGGATTAATTACACATTAATTACATTTAATTCATCAGTTACAAGTCCTTAAAGCTTACCAAAAAATTAGCAAAAAGCGGGGTTTGCACAAACCTGGAATTTCGAAGTTGCATTGTGTCCACACACAAGTTCAGCGAATTTAGTCTACGAAATCCAACAAGTCCTTAAAGCTTACCAAAAAATTAGCAAAAAGCGGGGGTTGCACAAACCTGGAATTTCGAAGTTGCATTGTGTCCACACACAAGTTTAGCGAATTTAGTCTACGAAATCCAAATTTGCACTCCCCTACGTATGTAGCTGTAGGAGTAAAACCATACATAGAAGCTTGTAAGCCCATTACATATCTATGCTTATAAGCCCACTAAGAGTTTATTCTTTCTCCTATGTGGGACAAATTCTCACACCCACTTAGTTTTGCTAACTTTCTTTCCAAATACCCAACTTTTAGTATCGATATCTCATTCACACATAATCCATTTTGTACACATTATATATCGTCTTGAAGATCTCACGGAGGAGAGTACTAACCCACTAAGACTTAACAATATATCTAACATATAAACGTATTTAAATGTGTCCAAATTAGGCAAACACATAGTTTTTACTAGGTTTTCCAACAACCCCCCACATGATCTCCGCATAAGAAAATTCTATACGAAATTTCCAATAGTTGAATCATGCATAGGATAGGTAGGTGTTACCCTTTGAACATTCCATTATGAACTATACTTAGTCTCCTAGCCGTCAGTAGACTCGATGTCTTTGAACTGACCTGCCATTTATGTAGATGACAATATACTTCACACATGACTCTTCCTGACAAGGCGATATCCTTATAGTCGTGTTCGTTATGGTCATGAACACTAGTTTGGTTCTGCGAGAGCTCTTAGGAATTGCGCCCCTACAATTCCCTTCGAAGCGACCCCACTTCTCTCTCACATAGGTGATCCAAAAAATCATTAAAATTCATAAGCTTATCCTTATTTGTGACTAATTACATGAATGAACTAGGAAGTATTATTAACTCCACCACAACGACCTCCCTCATTCATACAACTATGTTGTCCTTTTGAACCCAGATTTTGGGATCTCCCGTCTTCTAGGTATGGTTCCTCTGTATGAATTTCATTCATTCAAGGGCTTTAGTCTCATTCTTCTGAACGACTTATGAACTAAATCTCTACTTAAGCCTTTTGTAAGCGGATCCACGATGTTATCTTTTGACTTCACATAGTCAATCGAGATAACTCCCGTAGAGAGTAGTTGTTGTATTGTTTTATGTCTACGTCTAATATTTCTTGACTTCCCATTATACATTGTACTTTGAGCTCTACCAATTATCGATTGGTTATCACAACGTATACATATGGCATAGCCATTCCGCCTCTTCACCACATATATCCATGGCGATGAATTCAAAATTCACCGTAGATCTAGCTATAACAGTTTGCTTGGATGATTTGCAAGATATGGTTGCAACTCCAAGTGTAAACACATCCACTCATAGATCTGGAATCTTTTATATCGTATATCCAATTTGCATCGCTGTATCCTTTAATGACAGTCGGATGTCTTCCATAATGTTGTCCATACTCACGTGTGTATCTTAAGTACCTTAACACTCTAGTAATATTCCTCCAGTGTTCAGAACTGGGTTTACTAGTATATATACTTAGCCTGATCATAACATATGCTAAGTCAAGTATAGTACAACTCATTGGATACATCAAACTATCAATGATTCTTTCATATTCCACTTCTTCAACAATATCCCCTCTATTCTTTGATATATGTTGACTAGTATCAATAGGAGTTCTAGCTATGCTAGTATCTCCCTTATTAAACTTTTCAAGAATCTTATCCACGTAATGTGTTTGACTTAATATCAAACCATTATGGATTCTTGTGATCTTGACTCCAAGAATCACATCCGGCAACTCCATGTCTTTCATGTCGAACTTAGATTTCAACATATCCTTTATGGATCTTATCATCTCATCATCACCTCCAATGATAAGCATATCATCAACATATAAACATAAGATGACATAACCATGAATGGTGTTCTTCACATAGACACACTTGTCACACTCATTTATTTTAAAACCACTTTCTAATATGGATTGATCAAACTTTTGATGCCATTGCTTTGAAGCTTGCTTTACGCCAAACAATGACTTAACAAGTTTACAAACTTTATTTTCTTGTCCGGAGGCAACAAATCCGCCAGGTTGCTCCATATAAATTTCTTCTTCCAAATCTCCATTTAGAAAACAAGTTTTCACATCCATTTGATGAACTTGCAGGTTTCTAATAGTTGCAATGGCAAGTACCAATCTAATGGATGTTATTCGCATTACCGACGAATACGTATAAAAGTAATCTAGACCTTCCTTTTGTCTATACCCTTTGATCACCAACATTGCCTTGTATTTATCAATACTACCATTTGATTCCATAAATAATTGGCGAAGATGAATGAAGAAACAACGTAAATTAAAAATTAACGAGCACGCTGTTAAATGTTGAGGGCATGGACAAAGTGAACAAATAGCGTTAAAACTTAAAATAATGTTGCTTATTAGGTTGACCACAACTTATTGTTCGCAATATTTCTGAATAACGCCTACAAAACAACGTTGGAAACAAATAGAAGTGATCGGGGCTTGTGTTTAACAATATTCTCTTAAACAGATACGCCGTCTTTTCCCATAATATAACAGCCGAATCAGGAAGTATTGTCAGAGACGACACTTGCTTGAAAACGTTCGTCAGAAAATGTATGCAAATAAAAGGAGAGAGTTGATGTATGATGTATCGAGAATGATAGCCTAGGACTGTTTGTATACTAGTTTATTTGTAACAGTCGTAATTGAATGAATTAATTACGCAGTAATGACATTTAATTCATCAGTTACAAGTCCTTAAAGCTGATCAAAAAATTAGCAAAAAGCGGGTTGTGCGAGCCTATAATTTCATAGCTGCATTCGTGTCCACACACAAGTTCGGCGAATTTAGTTTACGAAATCCAATTTGTAACCCTTCATGTGCATATGTAGATGTTAGAGTGAAACCATACATAGAAGCTTGTAAACTCATTATATATTTATGTTTGTAAACTCACTAAAAGTTTATTCTTTCACGTATGTGGGACACATTGTCACGCCCACTTAATTTTGCTAACGTTTTTCCAAATACCTAACTTTAAGTATTGATATCATATTCACACATACTACATTTTGAACACATTATATATCATCTCGAAACTTTCTCGGGGTGAGTATTAACCCACTAAGAGTTAACAATATATACCATATAAACGTATTTAAATGCATACAAAGTTAGAAAAAACACATAATTTTTACTAACTTTTTCAACATTTAGTGTTTTGAATATATTTGAATTTTAATAGTCCCGGTTAATGTTATTCAAGTTATCATGAAAATAAGAAAATAACTATCACCAATTTCTTCATTATATATATATATATATATATATATATATATATATATATATATATATATATATATATATATATATATATATATATATATATATATATATATATATATATATATATATACACCTCGAGACTTTATATATCGAAACTTCAGCTTTATTCATATATATCAGAGTTTTCGGTTACAACGGAAGCTATAAGGAAATAAAAAGTAAGGTTTCTACTAAAATCTAAAAGTTTAAGCAACAAGCAATGTCTCCAAGTGTCATTTGGTCCCATAACTACGATGTCGAATACCCGATTTTATCCTACCGAGTGTGTCCTGAGATATATATGTAGATGCGTAAGCCAAATGGCTTAGTGAATTCGTGTGTTTGTGTATAAAAATATCACATGCATTGATGATATGAAATATGAAATAAAAAAATTACGTTGAGATCTCGGAGTTCCGGGTAAATTTATCTAAGTCATTTTCAGACTTCGAATTAGCATGTGTGCTATCCGAGTCATGACTTCTATACAATGTACTAGTGGCGCTAGACATGTATTGCCGGTATCGACTTAGTAACAACAAGATGCCTCCCTTGTACTAATCGTACCAAATTATATTTATTAGCAAACGACGTTACGTTCCCTTTTTCATTTTTATATTTACCCAGCAACTCGTGTATACATATATAAAGCAATCAGCATAATAAAATATCGAAAAACAATAAACGTGTCAATTATAATGCAATGAGCAATTAGGCATATAAACACAATATATATCATATATATCTCAGTTTGCAAAGGCATCATAAGAACTCACCTAATACAACTCGTGTATGTATCATTTCCTGAATAGTTTCTAACAGTAACACCTTGAAACGGTTAAAATTACGTCTAACGTTACAAACTGAATAACCATAAGTTAAACTATAACCAATAATATCTTCTTTATATAATAACGTATTATTAATTATTTCATAGATGTGGCAATTTTAATATAGAAATGGTTATCAACCGCAACTCATACGTTATAACATAAATAATGGTATTTCCGATTTATAATAACGTTTTACTAAAAATTTTCATATATATTGTTGGCCGATATAAAATTAGTTAACGGCCGAATAAACATAAGTTATCATATAACTAGTAATATTTTAGTTATATAACAACGTATTTGAAAATATGTTTAAACGGACAAAACGATACGGCTAAAAATATAACGTTAACAACGTAATTATAAAAAATGGTTTAACGCCTTAAATTTATAATGATAATAACGGTAGAAATTATCTATAAAAACTTCATAATTTAAAATTATACCTCTAGTGAAATTGTGTTTCATCAAAAATTCCTTCTAGTACCTCTTACTTATATGTAGAGTAATATGTAGAATGTTTTAGTAATTGTTAGTCGTAACAGCTCTATTTATACTACATTCAATCCATGATGACGTAATGAAAGTTCGTACAAACAATTTAATTGGAATCCTCATTGTTGGACACGTCTCATGCCACCAATCAAATGTAAATTTCAATTGTTATCCTAAATGACTAAGAAGCTTGGAGGATACGTTTAATAAATATAGATTTATCTTAATGAATATAATATATATATATATATATATATATATATATATATATATATATATATATATATATATATATATATATATATATATATATATATATATATATATATATATATATATATATATATATATATATATATATATATATATATAGAGTAATAAGACTTTAAATGCATACACGAACGTTTCAATAAATAAACATATGTCTTTTTTTTCCTTTTCTTTTTCTTTTTCTTTCATAATCATATGCCTTTTGGCTATATATTATAATTACTAGTAAACTATTAACATATATATTTATATCGTAATTTACATAATAATAAATTTCAAATTAGTATAATATTTGAACGTGATATGTTTTGGTTATATCTATGTAGAGTCTAACTTATAATTATATATACATTTTTTTTGTCAAAAATAATATGTGACGTAACTTATAAATATAAGTCAATAAATTTCAAGGCGGCATAATACCTCAAAACGGATTGTTACCAAATATATAATATATGTTATTTGACGACGTATCTAATTAATCGATAACCAATGTCTCAATTATACCTGGTCAATTATTGTTGAAAATACGGACAACTTATAATGTCCTAAAATATACGTGGTCAATAATTGTCGAAAACGCGGATGTTACAATATATATATATATATATATATATATATATATATATATATATATATATATATATATATATATATATATATATATATATATATATATATATATATATATATATATATATATATATATTCAATTTGATCATCATGCTCATAATTATCTTGAAAGTTGGAGCCAACATGCTGATGGTCAAAATCCCAGATTCATAAAGGGTTTTATGGTCATTACACATTGGAGGCTTAATAAGTTGCTTAACATGTGGTTATAACAACGACTCATATATACATGAAAGAATGGTGATAACGACATCATGAAAAAGACACTAAAAAAGAAAACCAACCCCACACAGAAATGTTTCTTTAGTTGTTTCTCTAATTGAAGGACTTTTATTACTTAAACCACACACTCCGTAATTACCCATAATTTAGATCAGCATCACCCATTTTCCATATTCAATACTCACGTCCCTCCTATTCTAAAATGGTGATTTTATGTATACACCATTTGTTTATCAGTTGTACACCCTTTGATTTAATATTTTTATCTTATAACAAACCTTTTTTCTGTTTTTATTTATTTTTTCTTTTTGTTTTTTTCTTATAAAATAATAATAATAATAATAATAATAATAATAATAATATTATTATTATTATAAATATATTTGACGAATGGTCTGTCTACTTTGTGGTAGTCAGCATGCTTGATCTGTAACTTTTTTTAACTAGGACCATCTCTATTATTATTATTATTATTATTATTATTATACAAATGGTCAATGTGATTTGTGGTAATCTAGACACTTGATCTTTAACTTTTTTTAGACTCGGATATAATAATAATAATAATAATAATAATAATAATAATAATAATTAGAGTAAATTATATGAATGGTTATTGTGGTTCATGGTAGTTTTGTGTTTTGTTGTCTTATTATTATTAAAAGAGTAAATTACAGTTTTGGTCCTGTGGTTTGCAAAAATCTTGCACTGTTGCTCCCTAGGCCAGGTAAAAAGACCAAATTATCATTTTTATTTTTTCCCCCTTTTTCTTTTAAGATATTGTTTAATTAAATTAAAAAATAGTGTAACCCCTAGCCCCATTAACCGGCTCTCTCTCTCTCTCTCTCTCTCTCTCTCTGTGTGTCTCTCTCTCTCTCTCTCACCACCATTTTCTGGGTCTCACAATGGTAAAGTTTCCACCCTTTTCTGGGTCTCGCGATGGTTCTAGTGCTGGTTCTGGATCCGCCTTCCTTGGCCCTCAATTTCTCATCTTTCTCTCCTTTATTCTTTCGATAAATGGCGTAAAGAATCAATTGCAGGGCACCTAATACGCCTACGAACCCGTTGCAGACCTGCAATTAGATTTGAAGCAGAGAAGACACTGAAGATCACGGTGTTACTTGTGCTGAAATATCACTCGATTCCAGACGGTTCAGATTCGATGTGTAAGACCCATTTTCATTTTAAGATGCTTACTAAGGTAAGTAGAGTTATTACCTTTGAGTTATGAGTTGTTTGATTAGTGAGAAGAGATTTAAAATCTTTCTTATGTACTAATCTTTGTGGGAATAAGATTAGTCAAGTTGATGTATGAATTGAGTGGTTAAAAATCCATTTGGAAGAAGTTTGAGCCTTAAAAATGCCAAAATAGAGTACACGGGTTGTGTCCAAGTCACACGGGTCGTGTAAAGGATTGTTAGGGACTATTTTGGGCATTTAGTAGCTGACACGGGCCGTGTTCTACTAACACGGACTGTGTTTCCTGCAGATCAAATTCAGAAAGCATACAGTTGGATTAACACCGGCCGTGTTCTATAAACACGGGCCGTGTTACTCGTGCAGACCCTTTAAATGTGCAGAAAACCTCATTTCGGGAAAAATAGATCCCAAGTCGATTTCAGAGCATAAAGAGGCGATTTTCTGTCAAATTGAAGCTAGAGATTCGTGGGGAAACATAAAGAGACTCGAATCTAACCCCACAAATGCGCTCTTGATTCCTAATTCATCGAGGTGAGTAATTTCATCATTTTGGGGGTTTTGAAACCCTAGCTTTGATTTCAGTTATTTAGTTATAAATTGTTATATATGTTGTTAGTATATTGTTAGTGGATACCATTAGAGTTATTGGTATGATTATTGTCGAGTTCCTACGGTTGAATGAATAGAACCGTGGATTTGGAGGTTTCGGTAAATATAGAGTTGATATTTACCGTTTATACTCCTTTTTCCTCTTTTGATTGATACATCTTTGAGATAGATGTTATTGAGATGATTGTGGATGTTGGAGAATGGAATTAGCCTATGGTGATATAACCAAGTCTAGCGAACAGGAGCCCGGTACGCGTAAATTGAGGGTTCCACATACTAAATCGACATCAGGTGAGTATTTCCGAATAATTGAGTAAGAGTTATACCTTGTTGTATATATATATATATATATATATATATATATATATATATATATATATATATATATGTATGTTTTACATATATGTGTGTGTTGTGTTGATATTGATGTGGCTTAGAGTTATAGTAGTTCTGTTATTTGTGGATATTGAGAGACGGGTTACGGTCTATATTTGAGTATAAGAGCAGAGTATATGCTAGAGTGAGTGAGTTAAAGAGTTTTGGAGTTTGATTGCCACTACTATGATGGTTGTTATATTTGATTGTGTAATGAGTATATATGAGTGTGTGTGATTGAGTTTATGAATAGTATCAGTTGTGATACTTATTATTGAGTTGATGATACTAAAAATTAGCTGGTGTTTGTAAGCTAATATGTTTGCAGGTTTCAGAGTTAAGAGAAGGTGAATATTTGCTAATGAGATTAGCAAAGGAGAATGCTGAGAAAGTATACTGAGAGAGATTACTGAAGTGTAATTGAGATTACTCACTAAGTTTTATAAGCTTACACTTGATTTGTTTGTTGTTTTGCAGGTATCTGTAGCAGTTATAGGGGAAGGCATGTGATAAAGAGAGATGGACAACTTAGAGCATGTCCTTTAGTTGTGTTAGGTTTATTTGTAATGCCTGGTCATATTGTAAGGACCTTTTGTGTAATTAATGTTTGATGATAACATCTTGTTTTTCCTGGGTTGATCGAAAGTATACCCATTTTTAATGTATAAGTGTTTGAAAAATTTTGGGTGTACTTCGTATGAGAAACCGGGCGTTACAAGTTGGTATCAGAGCATGGTTTAAGTGAACTAGGTCTTTGAGTATAGAGTCCTAGACTTGAATTACAGGAGGAGAGAGCCCCTATCACATGCTTGGAAAAAGATACTGCTATAGATTTTAGTTTATGAGTTAAGTATAACTTTTATGTTATATTTGTTATTGTTATATTCTATGTGTGAATATAGATGTGGAGACAGATGAGGACGAGTTGATAAATCGGTCACATTCGGTTGGCCCTACAGAGGATGATGAGACGAGATTTTGGTTGATATGAGATATCAACTAATGAGAAGACAAGAACTTGAGTTGATAATGAGATGTCAACTGAATACGAGATGAGATACTAATTGAGATGAAATTCCGGCTAATGACGAGATTCCAATTGATGATGAGATAAGATTCCGATTGAGGCGAAATTTCGACTAATGAAGAGAAAGAGTATGAGCATAAGCTGAGCATGAGCTAAAAGTTGAGACATGTGAGTGTAGCCGAGTACACTCAAGAGTTGAGATCCGAAGTATACGAGTTTCAGCTAATGAGAAGACAAGATTGTTGCTATGAGGTATGTAAGTAAATTTTACTTAACATGTTAGTTGTAACGTGTTACGAATGTTTAAATTGTTAATAATACATGCGTTAGAGAAATGTGGTTATAAAGTGAAGTAACCGGCATTGAGATGAGAATCTGGTGTCCATTTGACGTAAGGTTTACATATCACATAATGAGTGCGTTGTGATTATGTATAACTGAGAGTATATATGGTTATTGGACGAGTATTTAGCAATCATGGAGAAGTGTGTATAATGAGAATATACAACTTAAATTTATGGTAAGTTATGTTAATTTTATTGTAAACAAGATTAATTGAGTTATAATATGAATTAGGATGGATAGAAACCCATATAGGAGAAGTTGGATATTAAAAAGAGTATTAGAAACAATTTTTGGTTTCTGCAGCATCAACACGGGTCGTGTTTGGGGGACATGGGTCGTGTTGGGATTACAGTAGCATACAATGGGTTAAAATTGAGAACACACGGGCCGTGTTCAATGAACACGGGTCGTGCTGTACTTACAGAAGCAAACAGAAGAAATATTATGGATTTACATGGGCCGTGTTGAATCTACACGGGCCGTGCTACGCGCACAGATCTGTTTTTAATGTGTGGATTTCTTTCATTTTGATATTGAATATATATTGCTAGTTGTTTCACAGATATGACGGGATTTCTGTATACGAGTACTTTGTGGTTGAGACCACATATTTTGTGGGACCACATAACTAGTACTTATGATTGATCACAATGAATGGTTGAGATAACCAAAAGAGTAAGAGTTGAGAAAGACGAAGAGTGTGTACTTGATTGCACACCATAGCTGATTATGAGTTGACATGTTGAGTGTTGAATTCTATGATTTGGAGTTGTCACATAATGAGATATTTGTGACTGAGATGTCAGAGGACATTTGAGTAACCACATAAAGAATACTTTGTGGTATAATTGAGAGAACCTAGAGTGGTTCATATAGGCCTTATTGGCCTAGAGATTGAGTTAATTACCGAGTAAATGTGGTTGAGACTACATATTCTGTGGGGACACATAACGAGTAAATGTGGCTGAGACCACATATGCTATGGGACCACATATCGAGTAAAGTGGTTGAGACCACATATTCTGTGGGGCCACATAACGAGTAAATGTGGTTGAGTCCACATATGCTGTGGGACCACATATCTAGTAAAAGTGGTTGAGACCACATATTCTGTGGGGCCACATAACGAGTAAATGTGGTTGAGACCACATATGCTGTGGGACCACATATCGAGTAAAGTGGTTGAGACCACATATTTGGTGGGGCCACATAATGAGTAAGTGTGATTGAGACCACATGTTATGTGGGGTTACATATTGAGTAATTGAGGTTGAGACCACATATTTCTGGGGAACCACATAACGAGTACCTTGTTGTTAGAGTAGTGAGGACCTTGGTGACTCAAACCGAAGAAGGAGTGATGATGAATCTTTATGGCTCAATACCGAGAGGGAGATCCGCTAGAGTCAAAGAGGAGATGGATTGAAATCAGAAATGGTACGAGGTACCATGATTTGATTGGAGGACGGTATGAGATACCGTAACACATCGTTGAGTGGTAAAACCAGGGGATGATACAAGGTACCGTGAAATAGCGTTGAATGGAGAATTTAGAGGACAGTACAGAGTACTGTAAAATAGTGTTGAGTGAAGAGATTAGAGGAAAGTATGGGGTACAATGAACTGAGGTGGAGTGGCATTATAATGTTGTACTTGTGTGTAAACAAGTATGCATTGTGTAATAATGTAGAGTGCTGAGACTGTACTATCCTTGAGTATGGATAAGTATGGTGCAGAGGTGAGCTTGTATGGCTCGAGATTTTATGGGTGAGAAGAGGACGAATCCGAGGCAGAGTAACAATACAGGATTACTATGAGATAATACAGTGAGTAATACTGTTGAGAAATGTTGTTGTGAGTAAGTACGTTTGTCATGTACTCGTGTTGAAAATGTGTGAGATTTCTTGTATGTTGAACGAGATAGAGTTTTATAAATACGTAATGAGAAGATATGAGTTAAAAGAGGAGGAAAGTAATTGTGGTTGTGATTGATAGGATTAAATCCTTAGCAATCAAACCAATTACTGCCAATGAAATAAACGCATGAGTGTCGAGATGACAAAACTATTTATTTGTATGAGACGATGGATAGTAGATTTTGCTATAATAATCTTGAATTATTTTATTGAGATTAATGAGTTAGTCGAGTGATGATATATGATTTCACCGTAGAGATTGCGGTGTTAAATGTTATTATTTTATTTATAATTTGTGTGTAGAGAATTTGACATGTTACAATTAGAAGAGTAAATTGAGAGAGAACGAGTATTGAAATCGGTGGGACCGTTTTCCTTATTGAAAAATGGTATAATAAGAATGTGGCTCGATGTGAGTCATAGATATGAATGTATGTAAATGATGGTAGTGGTTGGAATATCACTTGAAAAGTGAGGTGAGATAACTTGGTGTCAACAATGCCATAGCAAAGTGTGTGGCCTGAAAGAGTGAGCATTTTCCTACGTGGCAGTGATGATAGCCAATATGACTATAGAGATCATCTTGTGAGAATGATGGCGGGTGTTACAAGTTGCTAATAGCAAAGTGTGTGGCCTGTGACAGTGTGTATATATCATGTGAGATGATGAGGATGATAATGTCATTGTTGTATGTGATGTGTGTTTGCAGTGGTGAGGTGATTATAGAGGCCACACCTATTCTAAGAGATTCCGAGGACGGAATCTTTTGAAGGAGGAGAGAACTTGTAAGACCCATTTTCATTTTAAGATGCTTACTAAGGTAAGTAGAGTTATTACCTTTGAGTTATGAGTTGCTTGATTAGTGAGAAGAGATTTAAAACCTTTCTTATGTACTAATCTTGGTGGGAATAAGATTAGTCAAGTTGATGTATGAATTGAGTGGTTAAAAATCCATTTGGAAGAAGTTTGAGCCTTAAAAATGCCAAAATAGAGTACACGGGTTGTGTCCAAGTCACACGGGTCGTGTAAAGGATTGTTAGGGACTATTTTGGGCATTTAGTAGCTGACACGGGCCGTGTTCTACTAACACGGGCCATGTTTCCTGCAGATCAAATTTAGAAAGCATACAGTAGGATTAACACGGGCTGTGTTCTATAAACTCGGGCCGTGTTACGCGTGCAGACCCTTTAAATGTGCAGAAAACCTCATTTCGGGAAAAATAGATCCCAAGTCGATTTCAGAGCATAAAGAGGCGATTTTCTGTCAAATTGAAGCTAGAGATTCGTGGGGAAACATAAAGAGACTCGAATCTAACCCCGCAAACGCGCTCTTGATTCCTAATTCATCGAGGTGAGTGATTTCTTCATTTTGGGGGTTTTGAAACCGTAGCTTTGATTTCAGTTATTTAGTTATATATTGTTATATATGTTGTTAGTAGATTGTTAGTGGATACCTTTAGAGTTATTGGTGTGATTATTGTCGAGTTCCTACGGTTGAATGAATAGAACCGTGGATTTGGAGGTTTTGGTAAATATAGAGTTGATATTTACCGTTTATACTCCTTTTTCCTCTTTTGATTGATACATTTTTGAGATAGATGTTATTGAGATGATTGTGGATGTTGGAGAATAGAATTAGCCTATGGTGATATAACCAAGTCTAGCGAACAGGAGCCCGGTACGCGTAAATTGAGGGTTCCACATACTAAATTGATATCAGCTGAGTACTTCCGAATAATTGAGTAAGAGTTATACCTTGTTGTATATATATATGTTTTACATATATGTGTGTGTTTTGTTGATATTGATGTGGCTTAGAGTTATAGTAGTTCTGTTATTTGTGGATAACGAGAGACGGGTTACGGTCTATATTTGAGTATAAGAACAGAGTATATGCTAGAGTGAGTGAGTTAAAGAGTTTTGGAGTTTGATTGCCACTACTATGATGGTTGTTATATTTGACTGTGTAATGAGTATATATGAGTGTGTGTGATTGAGTTTATGAATAGTATCAGTTGTGATACTTATTATTGAGTTGATGATACTAAAAATTAGCTGGTGTTTGTAAGCTAATATGTTTGTAGGTTTCAGAGTTAAGAGAAGGTGAATATTTGCTAATGAGATTAGCAAAGGAGAATGCTGAGAAAGTATACTGAGAGAGATTACTGAAGTGTAATTGAGATTACTCACTAAGTTTTATAAGCTTACACTTGATTTGTTTGTTGTTTTGCAGGTATCTGTAGCAGTTATAGGGGAAGGCATGTGATAAAGAGAGATGGACAACTTAGAGCATGTCCTTTAGTTGTGTTAGGTTTATTTGTAATGCCTGGTCATATTGTAAGGACCTTTTGTGTAATTAATGTTTGATGATAACATCTTGTTTTTCCTGGGTTGAGTGCAAGTATACCCATTTTTAATGTATAAGTGTTTGAAAAATTTTGGGTGTACTTCATATGAGAAACCGGGCGTTACAAGTTGGTATCAGAGCATGGTTTAAGTGAACTAGGTCTTTGAGTATAGAGTCCTAGACTTGAATTGAAGGAGGAGAGAGCCCCTATCACATGCTTGGAAAAAGATACTGCTATAGATTTTAGTTTATGAGTTAAGTATAACTTTTATGTTATATTTGTTATTGTTATATTCTATGTGTGAATATAGATGTGGAGACAGATGAGGACGAGTTGATAAATCGGTCACATTCGGTTGGACCTACAGAGGATGATGAGACGAGATTTTGGTTGATATGAGATATCAACTAATGAGAAGACGAGAACTTGAGTTGATAATGAGATGTCAACTGAATACGAGATGAGATACTAATTGAGATGAAATTTCGGCTAATGACGAGATTCCAATTGATGATGAGATAAGATTCCGGTTGAGGCGAAATTTCGACTAATGAAGAGAAAGAGTATGAGCATAAGCTGAGCATGAGCTAAAAGTTGAGACATGTGAGTGTAGCCGAGTACACTCAAGAGTTGAGATCCGAAGTATACGAGTTTCAGCTAATGAGAAGACAAGATTGTTGCTATGAGGTATGTAAGTAAATTTTACTTAACATGTTAGTTGTAACGTGTTACGAATGTTTAAATTGTTAATAATACATGCGTTAGAGAAATGTGGTTATAAAGTGAAGTAACCGGCATTGAGATGAGAATCTGGTGTCCATTTGACGTAAGGTTTACATATCACATAATGAGTGCGTTGTGATTATGTATAACTGAGAGTATATATGGTTATTTGACGAGTATTTAGCAATCATGGAGAAGTGTGTATAATGAGAATATACATCTTAAATTTATGGTAAGTTATGTTAATTTTATTGTAAACAAGATTAATTGAGTTATAATATGAATTAGGATGGATAGAAACCCATCTAGGAGAAGTTGGATATTAAAAAGAGTATTAGAAACAATTTTTGGTTTCTGCAGCATCAACACGGGTCGTATTTGGGGGACACGGGTCGTGTTGGGATTACAGTAGCATACAGTGGGTTAAAATTGAGAACACACGGGCCGTGTTCAATGAACACGGGTCGTGATGTACTTACAAAAGCAAACAGAAGAAATATTATGGATTTACACGGGCTGTGTTGAATCTACACGGGCCGTGCTACGCGCACAGATCTGTTTTTAATGTGGTGGATTTCTTTCATTTTGATATTGAATATATATTGCTAGTTATTTCACAGATATGACGAGATTTCTGTATATGAGTACTTTGTGGTTGAGACCACATATTTTGTGGGACCACATAACTAGTACTTATGATTGATCACAATGAATGGCTGAGATAACCAAAAGAGTAAGAGTTGAGAAAGACGAAGAGTGTGTAGTTGATTGCACACCATAACTGATTATGAGTTGACATGTTGAGTGTTGAATTCTATGATTTGGAGTTGTCACATAATGAGATACATTCAGGCAGTAGACTGATAAATCCACCGGAACCAGAATATCGATATATTCAGGCAGAATATCGATACATTCAGGCAGTAGACTGATAAATCCATCAGCTTCATAGCCGGCATGCTAGAAAAGTTTCTGGCGATAATCGTGAGATATCTTCAGGGATTTTTTCGACGAAGGAGTTTTGAGAAATGTCAAGGTACCAGAGATTGGTGCAGTTGTAGAAGGTTGTTGGAAAAGTTCTGGTGATGTAATTGTAATTTATATCAAGGTGTGATAAGTTTTTGAGGTCACAAATGAATGGTGGAACAGTGCTAGTGATTTACTAATTAAAGATGGTGATTCCAGTGATGGTGGTGTCGATACATGTAATCTCCGGCAAGCTGCAGGGGTGGAGGGTTATTTTTCTTTTCTTTTTTTATTTATTTTAAACAATATCTTAAAAGAAAAAGGAAAAGAAATTAAAAAGGGTAGCTTAGCCTTTTTACTTGGCCAATGGACCAACAGTGCAAGATTTTAGAAACCACAGAGACCAAAAATGTGAAAAAAACATGTACCACATATGTGACAAAAAAACTTAGACCAAAACTGAAAAATCGTGTAAACCACACAGACCAAAACTGTAATTTACTCTTATTTAAATTACTATTTTTTTATCTTTTGTAGGACACTAGTATAAAAATTAAAATAAATAATTTTTCTACGATATAAATTTATTCATTTATTAATAATTATAAGATACAACTCTTCGAATATTACATTTATTACATGTTGTATTTGGTGGAATGTAGGTATTCACTTAACCTTGATACACATGTTCCCATCCAACAGAATGTTCTGATCTTTAGCTACGTCGTAATGGTATACAAATGGTCTCTAAAATTATTAATAATGTTAAAAAATAGATAAAATAAAAAAGAGTATAATGATCATTTTAATAACATCTAATGGATAGGAATTGATGATGTTAATCTCAAGGACCATGCATGTAACCAATGTTGCAAAACAAAAAGATAATGTACTGTGTATTCAGCATTATGTGGAGTGTTATGTATTAAGAAGCAAAAGAATGGCAGTTTTCTTTGTTATGACTTGTATCCCACCTCGCCGGCTAAGGAAACAAATGAAGGTGAGGAGCATTAAGCCTAGCAGTGTGGAGTGCGAGGGGGTGTGAGGTGGTGTGAGCCCGCGGGGAACACAGCCCCCTCATACGGTGACCCCGCGAGGGGGCATGGAAGGCTTCTTTAAGCCAATCTCTTACTTCCAGACACAATTAGAATCTGCCTATTTTGGATTAGCTACCCTAACCATGGTCTTGAATGCACTTTCTATTGATCCCGGTAGAAATGGAAAGGTTGCTTCCATTCTCCGTTGCATTGAAAATCACTGATATGTTTTAACTTGATGATCATATAGTTCATTAACTGTTTGTAGGTCCACGGAGGTGGTTTTATAAATCTAAGTTGTACAGTTGCGAGCCTTTAGAAAAGGTTAAAGCCAAAGGCATATCATTTGGGAAGGTGGTGTGTTTGGCTCATAGTGCTGGAATAAAGGTGAAGCTTTTCACACAAATCAAAGTAATTACCGACGAAACTCGTAAGAATCGTTTCCCATGTTCTACTTCTGCTACTGGTATAATTTTATTGAATGAAAACTTAAAAGGTGGTTTACTGTTAGTATCACTTAGTTGACTTTCAATATGAAACGATAATGTATTGTTATGCTGTGAATGGAATAAAGTTTGACCCATCTCATCTATGATTGACGGGCTACAAGGGAGAAATTGGAAGTTGGTTACAAAAGATCAAGTGGTTCAATAAATTGATTATGGAAATCTCCAATAAAGTCCCGATATTTTGGCTCAGTTTATGAAAAAGTCCTAAATTAATTTTTATTTAAAAAAATACGGAAAACCGGCTAATGTTTTCAAATTAGCATTTTTTACCTTTTCAGCAGGTAACAACATGTTTTATCTTCAATAAAGTCCTAATATTTTGGCACAGATTACGGAAAAGTCTCAACATGTTTTATCTTCGATAAAGTCCTAATATTTTGGCCAAATGTTTGGAAAAATCTGAACATTTTGTTGTTACTTGAAAAAAAATTGCGTTTATAAAATGTATTTATACATCGTTTTGGAATAAATACATGAATAAAACGTAATTTTTACGTGTTTATACGTTTATAAAAAAATATATATACAAGATTTTTACTTTTTTACGTATTTTGTACATATATTTAAATTATTTTTATGTTATTAAAGACGTATAAATACGTTATTAAAGACGTACTTTTACGTTATTAAATACGTTATATTTAAGTATTTTTTATAAATACGTAAAAATACATTTTTAAACATATAAAAATGTTATTAAAAACGTAAATAAATGTAAACATACGTAATATTTCCAAGTAAGCAAACTTACCGAAATCCATATTCGTCTGTCTAATCCCTCTAAACAAACTTACCGACATCCATATCCGTCATTTGGAATAAATATATGAATAAAACGTAATAAAGTGGTACTGGATAGTCAACTTTCTAATGCAAATCCTCCATTAAGAGTACTAACCAAGTAATTTATTGAGCTGCTACAGCCACTGCTTTGTATTCCGCTTCTGTAGTTGACAATAATACTGTTGGTTGTATTTTGCTGCACCACAAAATTGTTCCTGACCCGAGCTTGAAATATACCCAGTGGTTGACCTTCGGGTATCGTGGTCTCCTACATAGTCAGCATCACAATATCCAACTAGCTTGCAGTCTTCTCATGTTTTGTACAAGAGGCCATAGTCAATTGTTCCTTTAACATATCTTAAGATCCGTCGAGCAGTATCCAAATGAGGCTTTTTCGGACTTTGCATGTATCGACTCATAACTCCAACTGCATAAGAAATGTCGGGCCGAGTCAGAGTTAGGTAAATAAGACATCCCACCAGTTTTCGATACATTGTTCCATCTTCCAACTCTTTTCCTTTGTGTGCACAGATCTTAGCATTTGGCTCTATCGGTGTTGAGACTGGCTTGCATTCTAACATGTTAAACTTTTGGAGTATATCTATTGTATATTTCTGTTGGCAAAGAAACAACCCTTCTTTTGTGCAATCAACTTCTAGTCCCAAGAAGTGTTTAAGCTCTCCTAATTCCTTCATCTGGAAGCGAACCGATAGATTTTCTCTTGTTAGACGAATATCTCTTTCGTCATCCCCAGTGATGATCAAATCATCTACATAGACCAAGACAACTGCTAGTTTTCCTTCTTTTTCTTTGATGAACAGCTTTGAGTCTGCGTGTGCAACTGAATAGCCACCATGGGTAAGAATTTCAACTATCTTGACATACCAAGCTCTTGGCGCTTGCTTCAACCCATAAAGAGCTTTTCTCAGCTTGCACACTCGGTTGGAATTAGTTGCATCCTCAAATCCCTTTGGTTGGTTCATGTAGATTTCTCAGTCCAACTCCCCATGCAAGAAAGCATTCTTCACATCCATCTGCCACAATTTCTAGTCTTTACTAGCTGCAAGTGCGAGCAGAACTCGTACAGTAGTGATCTTTGCCACTAGACTAAACATTTCATCATAGTCTAGTCCATACTGTTGAGAGAACCCCCGAGCTACCAGGCGAGCCTTGTATCTCTCGATTGAACTATCTGGGCGACGCTTTATTTTGTAAACCCACTATAGGTTTTATGTCTCTTGGTTTTGGCACAAGCTCCCAAGTTTGATTCTGCTCTAAGGCTGTAATTTCTTCTTCCATAGCCTTTTGCCAAATTTTGTTTTATGATGCTTCTTCATATGTCTCTGGCTCTTTAACACCGTCATCTAAAATGTCCCATTAGCATACTTGGGATTTGGATTTGGTATTCTTTCTGTCTTTCTCAGTTGTGTATGTGGTGTTTCCTTCTCATTAACGTCGTATGGTTGAGTTACTTCTTGCTTGCTATCATCAGCGTCACTTTGGTCTTCAGGCGCATCAACACTTGACCAAATGTGTGTGGTTTGCTCCCCCATCTTCCGTTGTAGAGTTTCTTCAATGTCTTTTGAGTCAGGTAAGACTTTTTTTCTCCGAGGACCACCATGAAGGTGCTTCATCAAATACTACATCTCTTGAGATATAGCATCTTCCATTTGTCGGATCACAATACTTCCACCCTTTTTATTGTCATATCCAAAAAAGATACACCTGACTGCTTTCTTGTCGAACTTGCTACGTAAATGACTAGGCACAAATACGTAGCAAACGCATCCAAATACTCGGAAGTAGCTAACTGTAGGTTTCATGTTCCATAGTGTCTCAAATGGTGAGATAAAACCTAACCTTTGTTGGGGAAGTTTGTTGATCACATGGGCAGCAGTTTGCATTGTTTCAGCCCAAAATCTTCCTGGGACATTTTCCGCGTGTAGCATGCTTCTACAAATTTCTGCAAGATGTCGATTCTTTCTCTTCGCCACACCATTTTTTGGGGTGTATTGGCACATGTGTACTGATGACGTATTCCACATTCTTTCAGATACTGCTTAAGTTCTTCTAAGGTGTATTCTCCCCTGCTATCCGAGCATAAACATCAGATCTTCATTCCCGCTTCTCCTTCAACCGTTGTCTTGAATTCTTTAAAAAATGTGTCAGACTTTTCTTTCATGAAGAAAACGCATACATATCTCGAGTAGTCATTAATAAATGGTAACATGTATCGCATCCTACTAACTGATGTTTGCTTGACTGGGCCGAACACATCCAAGTGAATTAACTCTAGCGGTTTCTTGGCTCTGAACTTTGACTCCTTGTATGGTAACTGATGAGCTTTACCATACTGGCATCCAGCACATATAACATCTGTTTTGACTTCAAGTTGATGTAGACCTTTGAGCATGGATTTCTCTATTATTACCTTCAATTTGTGATAGCCAACGTGTCCCAACCTTGAATGCCACAGATCAGCTGTCTTATTCTTTCGAGTCTTGTCTACATATGCAGACTCTGCCGAGAGCACATAAATAGACTGCACTCTTCGTCCTTTTATTGTTGATTTTTCGAAGATCTTAAGATCTTTATAGACCATCACATCTTATGGCCCAAATAAGACGTAGTTTCCTGATGATGTTAATTGTGACACTGACAACAAGTTCTTCTTCATACCTGGCACATGAAAGACATTTTGTAGTGACACCATGTCAGATTCATTACTAGGCACGATAGTTGTGTTTCCAATATGAGCAATCGGCCACCATGAGTTGTTGACTGTAAGTACCACACGACTCCCTTTGTACTCCTTCAAGTTTCGTAGTTTCTTCTGATCGCCAGTCATGTGGTTTGAGCAACCTGAATCAATGATCCAGTCTTTCTCATAATCAATATGCTCTCTCATCATTGCCATGAGTGCTAGCTCATTTTCTTCCATGACATACACGGCTTCAGCATCCTATTCATATTCAATTTCCTTTTTGGAAGTTGCTGTGTTACTTTCGATAGACATTTTCTTGGAACAACAATCCTTGGACATGTGGCCCTACGAACTCTTATAGTTGGTCTTGTGAGTTCTCCATGGTTATGTGGTTCCTTGATGACATTTTCCTTTGTCGGTATTTTTGTATCCACCTTTAGCAAATCGACTTGAAATTTCTCCGACTTTTAGTTGTGTAGAGCGCTTCATCTTCACTCTTCAATGTGATGTTGCCCATTTGCTTAGCCATGGCTTCTTGACTAGCTAGCAAGTTCTCAAATTCTACAAGATATGGTTAAACGGGCCATCCTTGTATAGAAATAACGAAGCTTCTATATTCAGGACTCAGTCCATGGATGATGATCTTCTTCATTTGAGATTCTCCAATGACAGAATTTGGATCTAGTTTAGTAATCTCTCGACATATAGATTTGACCTTGTGGAAATACTAAGCAATCGTCATGTCATGTTGTGAGATTGATAATAGCTTGTTCTCTAAAAGTTGTAGTCTCGTATCATTCTTCTTTGAGAAAAGTGTCACAAATGTATCCCATGCTTCTTTTGGTGTCTTCACGTCCCAAATATGTTCCAACATCTCTTCTTCGACTGTGGTCTTCAAGGGAAACATTGCTTTGCCTGCTCTGATTCTCCATTTGCGCAATGCGCCATTAACATATTCTACAGGTGGCATAGTTTCTCTTACGCCTACGACCTCCCAAAGGTCTTTTCCTTGTAAGTAGGACATCATGCATGTTTCCCACATATTGTAGTTGTTGTTGTTGAGTTTTTTTATTCCTCCCACAATTTGGAGATCGCCCATCGTGTTGGTAGTACCTCAGCAATACCAAACAACCTTGTTTTGACACCAAACTCGCAGAGTCACAGACTACTCACGACAAGAAGAAACACTTACTAACAATATCAGGTAACCTCGCTTTGATACCAGATTCTTGAACACGACTCTCTTTTTGTGGGAAACACAAACACTATTATTAAGACCACTTAAGAAGATATTATATTTTTGAGAGACTACTACACTTTGCTTTCTTGGAGTGTTGGATTCTTGGATTCTTGGATTCTTGGGATGGTTTGGAGCAAATGAGCTCCACCCCTATTTATAGGTGTTTCCACCTCCTTTTAGGAACTTTCTAGAACATCCTACCACATTATAATATATATATATATGAATATTCTTGAGTTATCTACCATAGACTATATCTATTACTAGCTTTCTATATGCTTCTAGAACGTTCTACCATGTTCTAGAGTAGTCTAGGGTGTTCCAGTGTCTTCTACGATCTTCTAGAAGGTTCCACATCCTTCTAGGGCCTTCCATGCCTTTCTAGATTCTTCTAGATTCTTCTGGTATGTTCTAGATTATTCTGCAATATTCTAGAATCTTCTAGAACATTTTAACTTCTTCTAGATATTGGGTTAAACTTGATTGCGCTAGTGATGATACTTCAACAAGGACTTTATTGGAGATTTCCCAATTAAATAATTTGGGAGGATATTGTTCCTTATATATCAACACATTTGAGAGTTAAAATGAGCAATTTGTGTACGTAAGAAGACACCAAGACGATGTTTACGTGACCCACTTCATCTATGATTGATGGGCTTTTTGGCTAAATGCTTATATTAACAAGTCATACAATTAGTCTATCTTTTAAATGGCTAGATCAACCATATATAACGATAGATGAATTAATTAATTCATTGATATTGATTATCATTATTTTGGTTAGTTCGGTGATTGTCTTCGAACAAGGATTAAAAAAGCATACCCAAAGTATCTTTCATGTTTTGCATTAGTTTCTCGATATAATGCAACAAATGGCAACATATTTTCATTTGTTTGAGAATTATGGAATCCTATTTTCTTTTCTTCCTATTACACTTTGTATAATGCATCCGACTATGACAACGTCACGTGAACGTCTTGGCATCTTCTTACATAATATAAGACGATATTGGGTCGTGCTAAGCACGACCTCTAAACTTGCTTAGTATATATATAAAGAAGTCTAACCCTCAAGTTCTTCACAACAAATACAGTTGCTATGTCATCATTACTAATAAAATCATAATAAAATAGTTCATAAAATTTCTAATCTCATATTGTGTAAATACGACAACATCTCCCAATCTCATATCTAAAATAATAATAAAATAGTTCATAATTTTTCTAACATCTCCCAATCCTTATATTAAATTAAAAAAAAAAACATAATTTACATACACACCTTAAATGGAGTTGAAAAGCTCGAAACCGAATATTTAAATTTATTTTTCTTAGTTTAAACGACAAACTCTTTTATTCTCTTGATAACACTGCTCAATTGAACAAAACTATAATCATATAGATAGATACCCCATGAGAAATTGAAAATATTCAAATTAGATAGTGACGATTAATTGTTAACAAAATTAAACACTTTAATATGTTAACACCTATTCAATATGTCAAAGTCTTCTACCAAAGATAACCATTTAAAAATTTTAAAATGTATAACAAGCATGCCCGAACCGCATCCTCGTCGGATATCTCATAAAACAAATTATCCATTATTAGATTTGTAATCAATAATTGATATACTAGAATTCGACTTTTCCAGCCATACACATTGTTGGAAGGTTGAATCGATTCTCTTTATTTCTTTTTTCATTTTCAGGTATTTACCGGAACATAAACTCATAATCAAACAAAAATTTAATGGCCCGTGAGAATGTCTGTGCTAGCCTATCTGAAAATATAGTTGGTCAGTATTATCTTTATTTTCAGGAATAACTTGATGCATTAGCATCATATGACACAAAAAAGCATCCCTTCAGGTTGAGGAAATACCAATCCAACCTGCAAATGCCGACGTACTAAACAGTTTTAGCCAACGTCCTTCTAACATGCCCATAATCTCCCATATGTCACTAGCAAGGCCTTTGAAATTAGTCGTGACATTTACATTTTTATCTAGAAGCTAAAAAAATTAAGAAATTTTTTTGTTTTCGCAGGTGGCATTGAGCACCTACAAAAGTACAAGTTGCTAATTTTTTTGTTTTCGCAGGTAGCATTGTACTTTTGCAGATGAGCTTGAGTCATCTTCGAAAGTACAAGTTGCTAATGCACAAAATGTGCATTAACAACTTGTACTTCTGTAGTTGCTCAATGCCACCTGCGGTTCTCTCTCAAAGTTTTTTTTTTCTTCAGAAATACGTAATTTTAATTACAATCTATTAATATCTCACTAAGATCTACAAAACACAAACACAACTACAATTATGAAATAAAAATCGGGAAACTTAAGGTTGAGGGGTAATCTTCGGCCATTAAAGAGGAGAGCTAGAGAGAATATCGCAGGTTCAAACACTGAAAATGAACCAAAACTGAAAAAAAAAAAATCGACTTTTTATACCTCGGGCTCATGAGTTTCGGCCCATAGCCAAATTTACAGCCCAATACTATGCCACGTCATCAAAATCGCAGGTGAAGGATGTCACGTCATCAAAATCGCAGGTGGCTTAGCCCACTTACGAAATCTATGGCTAATTTGGTCGTTTGACTAATTTTTAACTATTTTGTGATAAAACTTAAATAATGAGCTATTTTTCACATTTTTAAAACTACATTGGTCCGCTAAAAAGATAACTTCAATCGACACCTCCGGTTTTTCCTTTTACACAAAAACACTAAACAAAAGTACTTGTAGCATTCAATTTGTCACCACTAAATGAGACATGTTCTATTTGAAATAATTTACAACAATGGACCATGTTTTAATTCAAGGCTCTGATGTAACATGTGCATGCACCATACATTATACATATAAAATATGCTCTGTTTCAATTTGAGTTTTTTTATTTAATTCAAATATGTTTCTTAAATTATCATAATCAGAAAAGGACACTTGTTTATTTTTATACATCTATTGATCAATTTGGAAGTTAATGTTGCAAGTTGGGATAGCGTATGGCCCCTCTTCAAGATCTTTATTGATTATTAATTGTTTTATAATATTTTAGTTGATATTTGAATAATAGTAAAGGTTTTCTGTCTTTTTTCGATCTCTTTACGTGGCATCATGAAATCAAATGCAGATGAAGAGATTTGTGTACTTAAATATAGTTCTCGTGTGAGAGCCAGGTTTCTTTTTTGCAATAGTATTTTAATGGAAGTATAGTGTGTACTTAGATAAGAGATTAGACAAGTTTATTCGTCGTATAATCATAAAAACGATCAAAATAGAAGATATAACAAATTTCATATATAACAGAAAAATAAACAATCATCTTCACGATTTTATCAAGTTGCCAAAGATGGGTAAAATATTCTCTCCACATAATTTTTTGGTTCTTTTAGTTTCGTACAGCATTTTGGCAAATTTTCAACAAAATGATCTTAGACAAAAATTTAACATCATTTTGTTTAACAATAATTAAGGGTATTCTAATAAATTGTTTTATTTAACAAAATATGTTATTTGTTTCTTGATTTTTTATATCATCTAAACTTAAACAATTATATGAAATTTCGCAAATCTTATGGGAAACAATGTTTTGTATAGTTTTCACCTTGACTTATATAATTTCATTGTAAGACGATATATTTTATTTTTATCTGCGATTCTCTCATTTGCTTCAAATCTCCTATTCAAATTACAGTTGAAATATTTTATTGTGCTTTTTGATGATGTCAATTGGATCATAGGACTTCAATCCCTTATGGAAGTCATGGATTATACTAGAAATCTAAAGGTTGCAACTTCATGCTCCTCATTAATATATAAGGTAATAATATAAAAATTATTATAGTGTGGCTACAATCCAGTTTAAGTATTATATTTTTTTCTATAAGAATCAGTCATATTTTCAAAAAAAAATCCATAAAAACCACTTATATTTTCAAAAAGATCAATTGCGACCATTATAACAAATAAAAGTCATGATTGTATGTCGTCAACTCGAAAAACTCATTACCTTCGTCACATTCAAATTTTAGTGGTTTTACTTGGACACCTTATGTGCTCATAACGTGGCCAAAAAGTTGCACTTAAAAAGACAAAATTCACATGTAAACAACATTATATATAATTTTCAATGCAATGAAATTCTAATATTGTTTCAAATAGTGATATGAAACTTTTCGAATAATATTCCGATGAAAATAATCATTAAAAGTTATAAATAAAACGAATAATGGTCACTATGAAATTCTTTGAAAGCATAATTGATTTTTATAGAACAAAAAGAAATATAGTGGTTAAACCGGAATTTTGGTCAAATTACAGCGGTTATTATGTTATTAACTCTAATATATATATATATATATATATATATATATATATATATATATATATATATATATATATATATATATATATATATATATATATATATATATATATATATATATATATATATATATATATATAATGCAGAACCAAAATATATTGCCTAACTGCAGAACCATATTTTTCACCGTTGATCTAGTTTTGATGATAAAGGGTATGATGGTCCAATAAACAATACGTTCCACAAGATACGAAATTAAAGGTGCGTCCAGTAATGTTCATGAATGAACAAATGTTCATCAATGAACATATCACGAACATACGGAATTAAAGGTACGTCCAATAATTTCAACCATTACATTGATCAATGTTTAAAAGTTTAAAAGTTGATGAACATATTCATCTCCTTCTCTGTATATTCATACTGTAATTCAACATATGTCCATTGATGAGCATATGTTCATTGATGAACATGTGTACATATGTTCATCAATGAACATATGTTCATTAATGAACATATGTTCATATATGAACACATGTAAATTACATCAGCAAGGTTTTGTGTTCTCTCCTGTATATGTGCGTTTCTGTCTCCCATTGATCAAAATACAAAGAAAACTTCAATCCCAATAATATCAACCATTACATTGATCAAAGTCTTAAACAATTACATGGGCAAAGTTAAAAGAATAAGAACATATCTCATACAACATGTAACACCCCGTCCCATATAAAACATTTTAATAAAACAATTTACGTGCTAAATTTCCCATAAAAATTTTCATTTTCAATATGGGGTGTCACAAGCTCAATACATTACCATAATTTAAGGAAGTAGGTACATACTCGGATCAATCTAGGAATCATGTTCCTTTAACGCATCATCTACCCTTTCCTTTGCTACCTGAGTACATAGCATTTTAAAAAAAAAAACATACGTAAGACATACGTCTCGTGAGTAATATGGGTTTTAGACCCAAAATAATTTCTCATATTTTAAACATTCCAAATTTTTCATATTATTTAATTTCCTATGAGCGCACCTATAGGTATTCCTTTTCATTAGTGAGCACATTCCTACGAGCGCACCCGTAGGTTTTATACGAGACGCACCCGTATAGCTACTTCCTCAATAGCATGAAACGAATTCATCTACCAAGGTAATTAGACAACTACTTCGCGACGGGAGGTACCATCCCAGTAGTGTCTTTTTGCCACCCCTACCGCAGCAGGCCGTGGTCTTTATCCGGATACTAAGCAACTCATCATCATGGGCCAATCACTTTATTAATTCTCTGTATTTCTCATTTATCTTTTGTATACATTATACTTACTGTTTCACAATATCATTTCCAGTTTCACAAAACCATTTCCAGTTCCATAAAACCATTTTCATTTTCATTAAATCATTTCAATTTCCATAAAACCATTTTGACTCCCAAAACATTGTATATAAAATTCATTTCTTTGTATAAAACCCATTTTGCTATGTACTAAAAAATCCATATACTACTCACCTGATACGTAGAAGTAGGTCGCACACACAAGCACGTGATACTCAAGAACTCTTCTTCTTTCCCGAACCTACATTCCACGTGGTACTGCTTAGAACGAATTAACGTTTACATTTATTACTTAAAAATTATATAAGTATACATGTATTTTCCCGATACCCGACACGTACCGAGTCCATATCCTCTCTTTACCTTATAAATACATCATTGAGGTTATTAATTATCTTTAATAAGCATATATAGGACCAAACACCCGCTACGAACACTATGCCGCAACCAAGACCAAAAACCACAAAAGAGTACTTGACAGCGAAACTAAATTTTAGACCCACGACAAGATTTGCAATATTAAACCAAGGAAAGATTACAAATAAAATCCAATAAAAATCAAGGGTAAACTAGACCCAGAGACAAGGTCACAAGGCCTGACCTCAGATCATTTGCATTTTCCATTTGTAAAGGAAAAATTCACCAAGTCACCACAAATTACAAAAATAGTTACAGAACCTACCCCCAAAGATATTAACCAAAAATGATAATCAGAAGGCCCTGGGTTCTGAAATTTGGTGTGAACAAACTAGACACATATACTTAACTTTTCCCACTGGCCTTGCCCTTAAATGATTCTCCTACTATCAGTTATGAATTTTACAAATCAGAAGTCACTGCACAGTGCACCCCTGGACCAGTCAGTGAAGATTGCAACTTTCACATAACTTAAGGTCCGAGTTAGTCCAAGAGCTTCTGGATAAAGAAACTAGACTCAGCTACCATTCTAGGGATATAGATATCATCCAGAATGGACACTCATACGATTTTATATGAATTATCAAAAACAGAACCAAAACAGTAGAAACAAAAACATAGCTCAATGGTAAACATTACCTACAGTTCAGCGAATTAAAACCACTGCAGAATTCAGTACACTACACCAATGAAGATCTCCACCGTTCAGATTTAAGAAATATGTGTTAGGAAGCTACGATCAGAATTTCATGATGATCCAACGGTTAACGAAGGTGTACTGCATTTGTTTCCATGACTGCACATATGATGACGAAAATTAAGTTTTTATTTCCTTGATTCCATTCCACCCTTATAATTCCCACATACCAATTGGAATCATTAAGAACAATTATATGTGGTTCCTTTCATCCAAAACATCAATTATAACCCATCAATTTCATTGAATTCATAGGTTGAACAAAACCCCGATTTCTAGGGTTCATAGAATCAAACTTCAAATAATCATGTTTCCATACCATCAATAGGTTGGAAATGAACTCTATGACACATAAACACATGAATTATTAGCTTTGAATCATAGGTAAGACCTCCCCAACTTCTGAAAATCATATTCTAACCCACCACCAACCCAAAAACGGGTTTGCAAGCAAGAATTTGAGAAGTTCTTACCTTACTTTGCTAGAATTCCTTCTTTGCTTCACAACTTCTTCAAAATCACACTTGCATCTTCATAATACTCACAAAATCGTCATCTTGTTGCCATCTCCTGCTCAAAACCGTGATATGGAGCTGAAATGAGGAGAAATTCAGCTTTAACATATCATCTTTCAATAGTTTGCAAGATTGGTCCCTCCACTTTCCCTTATTCCACAAAAGACCTCCATCTTACCCATTTAATGGAAATTCTTATGTTTTTAAGTTTCACCCCACATATAAAACTTATTATCCATCTAAGTCCTTGTTTAAATCAGATTAGCATATAGTTTCACCATATTGGCACAAATGGCCCTTTTTAACAAAATTTCTTGCATTTTGGTCCCTTTTTCCACCAAAACCACCACATCATCACCTCATCTTAATATGTACTTGTTTATATACATATCAAGTAAATTGTAGTGTTACAAGTTCTTCCCCCCTTTAGAAGATTCCGTCCTCGGAATCTCCCAGGAACACCTTGCCATAACCGACTAATACACACACCATTCACCTTTCAACTAAAAGTTCAAATCTTTCGCTATGAACTTTACAACTTAGCTCACTTTATTACTACTATACACTTCAACTTCACTTGTCCCCTATCACCTTTTATACTTATGGCAGTGATGGTTTTGATTGCTAAGGATATGATCCTATCAATCACAACCACAATCGCTTTATGCACCATCTTCTTGCTTAAGTACACCAATTATTTCGCATAACAACTTATACTTCAACCACCATGAAGCAACTCCAAAACAACAATCCCTACTATACTTCTGTAAACTTTTCACCCACCTAGTCGTATTCGTCGCTGCATTTCGGAAGGGCAACTTATCACCTTTCACCAGCTCCAATTTATCTTCCGAGTAGATTGATGGCAACTTCTACTCGCTTCACCCAAGCACATTTACTTATTCTGAAATCCTCTCGTAGTAAGTTAACACCCATTACTGTCATCACATTACTCTGAATCAATAGGCTCCGGAAAATTTACAACCATGAAATCTATCATATAGTCTACGGGTGGTTCCCCACTCCCTTCACCTTCTCCGACAACATCGATATCACCACTACCTCCACTTTCATTTCTCGTAGCAATTTCACCTTGCTAATAAGTCACCATGGACAAAATCCATCGCACTGTCATCACCGCTACCTCCACACAACATAATGAAAATAAGCCAATATCTCTGGCTGTAGTAGATCATTTTCCGATCTACGCTCCGTGCCTCGCAACCTGGTTGACTTTCACAGAGTCTAATACTACCACAGTTCCCATGGATAGGAACATCATCCTAGATCACCTACACCAATTTTGATTATTCACCAAAAATACAACAAACACTCCTTATTGGGAAACATAAAATTATCATCAAATTTATACACGCAATAATCATAAAATATAAAATCCACCAATACTTAAATTATCTAATTAAGTATTTAACAGATAACAACGGTTTTAGATCGTTAGATCATATCACCGGTATTAACGAAGGCTTTGCACCAACTGTGACTCATCCACCTCCTTATAGAAATGTAGGTATCATTTTCACATTTTTGACATATTAGTAATCAATATACTTCTTTCATTCTCCTTTATTATTTATGAGATTTCGGTCTCACTTACTCATTACACTTACTACTATAATCATGTCTTTTTCATGTTTCAGCTTTCTTACAATACTTTTATAAATAACCTTTTCATCTTTTTAGGTACCCCGTGTACCATTCTCATGATATTACTTATGTTTTAGTACTTTCTTGTCGTTCTTATTTCTCACACTAGTGCTTAGTTTAACACTTTATCTCCTACTCACTAGTTCTCCACCGCCCTTTCAATTGGTTACCATAATTGATTCAATTTTTTTTTTCAAACGACTTATAAAATCTCATACATTTTGTGTACGACAATTCATCTTTTCGTAGTTTTTACACTTTTCATATATTTTTCTTTCTCATTACTCAGATACATCATAATATATATATTTTTTATAAAATTTTCTTTTCTGACTCGTCAATTACTTACCCATCCCATCATTCTTCTATAATCATATAGATTAATACCATTTTTTTCCATAAACAATAAAACTTTATATCTCATAATTTTTACTTACTAACTTCTTGCATCTGCTTTTATTTTTCCCGAAATTACCGTTCCCCCCATTCTTTCTCATTTATCAGGAAGAAATTTAACCAACACAATTCTTGATAATACTTATTTCTCGCTTCACATATTTAATTCTTTTAATATTTTCACATGTAATTCAGGTTTTACTTTTTTTTATCATTTACTACTCTATACTTATTATGGTTAATGCCAAAAACTTTTGTCTTTCTTACTACCCAAATACACCATTTTACCATTTGATTACCAATTCAAGTATTTACTTCCTTTCCTCATTGTACTCTTTTAACATACGCTATTTTCGTATTTATATATTATGACCCTTCTTTCATAGATATTAAACCTTTGTATCCCACTCTTTTTCTATACATTTTCTAGGCTTTAAGCCCAAATTTATTTCATCATATATTTTACCATCATTTTATATGTGTTATAAGACTATATGCCCCACACATTACATTATCTTTTCGTTTACACCTCATTCCTTTATACGCTTTATTTCTACATATATTAAAGTTATAAGCTTATTCATTCCTTTACAATATTATATATCTCGTATTCCATATCATACTTTCTTCTTATGTATTTTATGATGAAATACTGATACCATATTTTTTTTCCTATATCATTTATTCTCTTGTATTTTGAGGCTGTATGCCAAATACTTTATCTCATTCTTTCGCCTCTTAGTTTATAGTATTCTAATTAGGATACATATTTCATATCCACCTTTACACTTATATATTATATAAGTTTCATACTTACTCATTCTTTCACACTCATACACGTATATATATACACTACATTTCATAAATACTGGCCATGCACTGACCGTTTTTCACAATCATTGAATACTTTTACCCGTTATATTCATTCACATTCAGAAGTAGCAACTTCCTATCGGTTTATTATAGTTCTTATTTTCATTCTTTTATCTTATCTTTGATTCTTTGCCTAGTACTTACTTAGGCATTCACTCTTATTCCTTACTTCATATTGGTTATGACCTTTAGTCATGTTTCTTACATGCTTTTGGTTTTCCTCGGTTAACATACCCCGATATACCCTTTTTATTATTTGTATTTCTTTTTATACTTCCTTCATTTGGTTGCGGACTTTAATTCCAAACAACCAATATCTTATCATCATTTTCTTTAATAATTTTTTTGTTATATCCCTCTGATTATCCACATCATTTGTCTTATCTTCAATTTCTCGCCTAACACTTGTTTAGGCATTCAATCTTTATTTTTTTTTCAATTCATGTTCTTATAATCACATTATAATAATGTAAAATACTTAAGATATCATAATCCTTAACAGTCTTCCATTTTTCATTTCTTTCTCATTCGGGTATCTTACTTTATCATATTACTCATTATAGCACTATACTTATGACTTAGCTATTTGCTCCAACCATTAGATGTCTTTACTTGTTATATTTCCTTCGGGTTTGGAAGTCACGACTTCCCATTTCTTAATTTTCTTTTTATTCCTTATCTAATACTTGGTTAAGTATTTTACTTTCTTTTTATACTAGCATATTCGATCATAACTTTTAGTACACATACTTCAATTCCCTGCTTGTCCCTGGGAGACTTATCATACTACCTCTCAATATTTATTCTTTACCCTTTCATACAGCTATTGGGTTTGTCTATAATTACAAAACCCAACTCGTTTTTTTTTCCAAATTTAATGTTTTCATTCATTTATTTAGGAGTTTTGTTCATATCTATATATCTATATATTCATATTCTTTTCCCCAATCTTTCTTTCTTTGGTCACTGTAGTGACACTACTTTTATCTTTATTCCATAATCATATCCCGTTTCCGTTAGACAACGGAAATTTTCAGTTATATATTTTCTTTTATAGTTGTACTATATACCCCATTTCTCCCAATTCCAAATTCTCAACAGATTTCTACATTCTTGTCATATTTCTTTTACTATTTTTCTGAAATTCCATTACATATATTTTACATTATTCCCCATATGATACGGTGGTTATCACAACCACATATTTGAATTTTTCCCTCATTACCTTTCCCACACTCGTTATCTTATCTTCAATACTCTTCATTCATACTTTCTCATGTTTTATAACATGTACTTTATAATAATTCATATAGAGTATGGGGTTTTCCCCCACTACCTACCTCATACTTGTTATTTCATCTTTAATACTTCTCAATTATACTTTAACATTTTCAGTCACACTTCTTTTTATTACATAGGTATACCGAACCTACACCCCTCAAACCTCCTACACTCTTCCCTTACAGGTTCACATGATTCCTGAAAGGTTCCACCAAACTCAAATATATATCCTATGATTATCATAGTACGGGCCCATATTATTATAATCACCTATATATATTTGCTTCCAGCTTTACCACCAGGACTCATGTTCCACTGTTTCAGGTTTACCCCCATTTCTACTTATTCACGACCTCATATTTAAGTATGTACCTTACTTAACTCCTACACAGTTTAAGTCTAGGTTCAAGTATTGACACCTAGTTCGCTTAAACTATGGCTCTGATACCAAATTTGTAACACCCCGTCCCATATACAACATTTTAATAAAACAATTTACGTGCTAAATTTCCCATAAAATTTTCATTTTCAATATGGGGTGTCACAAGCTCAATACATTACCATAATTTAAGGAAGTAGGTACATACTCGGATCAATCTAGGAATCCTGTTCCTTTAACGCATCATCTACCCTTTCCTTTGCTACCTGAGTACATAGCATTTTAAAAAAAAAACATACGTAAGACATACGTCTCGTGAGTAATATGGGTTTTAGACCCAAAATAATTTCTCATATTTTAAACATTCCAAATTTTTCATATTATTTAATTTCCTATGAGCGCACCCATAGGTATTCCTTTTCATTAGTGAGCACATTCCTACGAGCGCACCCGTAGGTTTTATACGAGACGCACCCGTATAGCTACTTCCTCAATAGCATGAAACGAATTCATCTACCAAGGTAATTAGACAACTACTTCGCGACCGGAGGTACCATCCCAGTAGTGTCTTTTTGCCACCCCTACCGCAGCAGGCCGTGGTCTTTATCCGGATACTAAGCAACTCATCATCATGGGCCAATCACTTTATTAATTCTCTGTATTTCTCATTTATCTTTTGTATACATTATACTTACTGTTTCACAATATCATTTCCAGTTTCACAAAACCATTTCCAGTTCCATAAAACCATTTTCATTTTCATTAAATCATTTCAATTTCCATAAAACCATTTTGACTCCCAAAACATTGTATATAAAATTCATTTCTTTGTATAAAACCCATTTTGCTATGTACTCAAAAATCCACATACTACTCACCTGATACGTAGAAGTAGGTCGCACACACAAGCACGTGATACTCAAGAACTCTTCTTCTTTCCCGAACCTACATTCCACGTGGTACTGCTTAGAACGAATTAACGTTTACATTTATTACTTAAAATTATATAAGTATACATGTATTTTCCCGATACCCGACACGTACCGAGTCCATATCCTCTCTTTACCTTATAAATACATCATTGAGGTTATTAATTATCTTTAATAAGCATATATAGGACCAAACACCCGCTACGAACACTATGCCGCAACCAAGACCAAAAACCACAAAAGAGTACTTGATAGCGAAACTGAATTTTAGACCCACGACAAGATTTGCAATATTAAACCAAGGAAAGATTACAAATAAAATCCAATAAAAATCAAGGGTAAACTAGACCCAGAGACAAGGTCACAAGGCCTGACCTCAGATCATTTGCATTTCCCATTTGTAAAGTAAAAATTCACCAAGTCACCACAAATTACAAAAACAGTTACAGAACCTACCCCCAAAGATATTAACCAAAAATGATAATCAGAAGGCCCTTGGTTCTGAAATTTGGTGTGAAGAAACTAGACACATATACCGAACTTTTCCCACTGGCCTTGCCCTTAAATGATTCTCCTACTATCAGTTATGAATTTTACAAATCAGAAGTCACTGCACAGTGCACCCCTGGACCAGTCAATGAAGATTGCAACTTTCACATAACTTAAGGTTCGAGTTAGTCCAAGCGCTTCTGGATGAAGAAACTAGACTCAGCTACCATTCTAGGGATATAGAGATCATCCAGAATGGACACTCACACGATTTTATATGAATTATCAAAAACAGAACCAAAACAGTAGAAACAAAAACATAGCTCAATGGTAAACATTACCTACAGTTCAGCGAATTAAAACCACTGCAGAATTCAGTACACTACACCTATGAAGATCTCCACCGTGCAGATTTAAGAACTATGTGTTAGGAAGCTATGATCCAAATTTCATGATGATCCAACGGTTAACGAAGGTGTACGGCATTTATTTCCATGACTGCACACATGATGACGAAAATTAAGTTCTTATTTCCTTGATTCCATTCCACCCTTATAATTCCCACATACCAATTGGAATCATTAAGAACAATTATATGTGGTTCCTTTCATCCAAAACATCAATTATAACCCATCAATTTCATTGAATTCATAGGTTGAACAAAACCCCGATTTCTAGGGTTCATAGAATCAAACTTCAAATAATCATGTTTCCATACCATCAATAGGTTGGAAATGAACTCTATGACACATAAACACATGAATTATTAGCTTTGAATCATAGGTAAGACCTCCCCAACTTCTGAAAATCATATTCTAACCCACCACCAACCCAAAAACGGGTTTGCAAGCAAGAATTTGAGAAGTTCTTACCTTACTTTGCTAGAATTCCTTCTTTGCTTCACAACTTCTTCAAAATCACACTTGCATCTTCATAATACTCACAAAATCGTCATCTTGTTGCCATCACCTGCTCAAAACCGTGATATGGAGCTGAAATGAGGAGAAATTCAGCTTTAACATATCATCTTTCAATAGTTTGCAAGATTGGTCCCTCCACTTTCCCTTATTCCACAAAAGACCTCCATCTTACCCATTTAATGGAAATTCTTATGTTTTTAAGTTTCACCCACATATAAAACTTATTATCCATCTAAGTCCTTGTTTAAATCAGATTAGCCTATAGTTTCACCATATTGGCACAAATGGCCCTTTTTAACAAAATTTCTTGCATTTTGGTCCCTTTTTCCACCAAAACCACCACATCATCACCTCATCTTAATATGTACTTGTTTATATACATATCAAGTAAATTGTAGTGTTACACAACACAAGAAAAAACTATAAGTCAAGGTGAAAACTATACAAAACATTGTTGTGGAATCCCCTAGTGATTTTGGTATTATAACAGATCTCATACTTGAAAGCCGTTTTGTTGTGCATGTAAGCAAGGTGGATGACCTACTTTGAACAGAATATATTATATAAAGTGATCAAATTGTTGGTTGAATATGGATTTGATTACAACTAAAAGGAAAAGAAGTAATGGTCTTGACTGATACCTGGATGATGATTCAGATGTTTGTTTTTTGAACAAATGCAACCCAACAATATTATCTTCATGAGACTGGACATCAGCTTGGTTATCACTAGGAAGTGAAACTCGAAGATCACCATTAATGGAGCTAAGAAATTCAATCTGTTTGGTAGGGAAAACAATATATAGTGAGGCAACAAACAAGGCAAGTGCTTAAACAATCATGGAGTAATCGATTACTAGAACTCACCACACCACTTTTCCTTGCAACCGCTAACAGCTGCAAAAATATTTTAAATTATATGATTAAAAGATCTAAATAGCAGTCACCAAATGAAAAACCATTACATTTAATAACTATTTGAAGATTTAGTCCTGCAATGAATAAGATACCATCAATAACATTGAGATGTTGAAATCAACACGCCAGATTTATAAAACCGTGACATTGATGCACCAATGAGGAATTGCATGCTAATAATTCTCAAGAATCAAAAAGAAAGTTATATACGGGTGTTAGATCGCTAACAGACACATTTACATTGGTAATAAGGATTATCGGATCACACACATAATTGTAGAAGAAAATCGATTTCTTATTTATCCTATAAACGCATAGCAAATCATAAGCAAAAAGATGAAGGAATTTTACCAAACTCGAAGAAATCCTCATTGATTGTAGAAATCCAGATTCCAAACCTTACTGGTTCGAATTTAATAAAACAAACACAGGAGACTTCACGGGTTGCAATTGAGAAGAAAAGGCATTCGCAAAGGTATGGAAAGCAGACGAGTTTCTGTTAGACATATAGTCGAACACTTGGTGGTGTTGAGGTTCCTTGAGAAAAACACTTCATCTAATACGCCATATTTACAGCAATACCTTCTAATCAGACTATTACTCCTCTTACTGGATTGCGAAGTCACCGGCTCCGCCATCATTAGCAACACCATCATGGTCATGTCGAATTGACGCCGTAAACGGAACTTGAAGATGGCCAGACGAATTTGGAGGCTCGTGAGAGAGAGAGAGAGAGAGGGGGAGGGAGAGAGAGATATTTTAGGACCTAATAAAAGACCCATTATGCCTTTTACTGGATATGATTTCCTGTAAATGGTTATAATCTTTTATGGTGTACCCCTTTTTATCTAATCCACTGAAATAATGATCTAACAGTTATAAGGGTGGTTCTGCAGTTAGGCAATATATTTTTGGTTCTGCATTGAACCTATCTCTCTCTCTCTCTCTCTCTCTCTATATATATATATATATATATATATATATATATATATATATATATATATATATATATATATATATATATATATATATATAATTGGTGATTATATTTCGTGTAATATTGACATATCAACAAGCGCTGGAAAGGGAAGTTTCGAATGCCAACTTTTGAGTCAATAATATACAATCAATTATTTATTTATAATAAATAGAATTATTCCAAAGTTCCATACGTTTTAGTAGTTTTATATTTATAATATATTATTTTATTAATATGAGTTAAAAGATTCAATATGAATATTTGTAATTATATATTATATTTTTCTTTCTTTTATAATTTAAAAGAATTGATCAATTATATATTTAATTTTCGATTTCGAATATTACATTATCTGTTCCTGTAATTTTGAATTTCAAGAAAAAAATAGTAAATTTTTTATATGAGTGGTCAATATGGTTGGTGAAAATTGCATACTAGGTTCTTATGGTTGTTACCATTAAGACTCATGTATTTAATGTCTTTAAAATGATCATTTTATACCTATCTTGTATTTTTATCATTTTATTTTCCATGTATGTATCATTAATAAATATTAATTACACAAACGACGACTGATCATGGATGGGAGAAGTTTGCTCATCGTGCTCCTCTTTTTGTTCTTCTCCTTCATGAACTTCTTCTTTGCATTCAGAAGCAGAGGTGGTGGATAGTTCATTTCTTTCTCTTCTTCCATTTTTGTGAAAGATGGCCCAACCTCATCTGCAAACTTCCTCTCCTTCAGTAGGAAGTCAAATTTCTCATATACCTTAAGGAATGACTCTTGCAAAGATTTTGACAAATAGTCAAGCCCAAAATCTATAAAGGGTTTCCTTAAGTAGTTTTTGAAGGCTATGATCGAGCGGTCATGTACTTAACTTGTTTGATTGGGAGCTCAAGAATTTTAGCTTTGTCTATGGCGAGCCTTGAATTTGATTTTCACAATACCAATATATTCGTATGATGATTATTAATATATGTGAGGTACTGTCCAATGTCTTCCCCATGGCAAGTACCAAGAGTAGTCATGATAGCATAAAAATAATCATTAACTTTTGTGGTCTGGTTGGTTGTTTCTTTTTGTAGAACTTTAACAACAATAAAAATCCTTTTCTTCATCTGCCTTCACGTCTGATACTCTCTAGGATTCAACATTTGATGCCTTCTTCAATACAGACTCTAGGGCTTGCTGAAGCTCATTAGTAGTGATGAATTTTGGCTCTACTGACTTGGCTTCTAATAGTTTTTAGCAAACCTAGTCAAGCTTCTCTTCAAGTTTTTGCCAATTGTCAATATAGGGACTTGTATATTATTGTTGTTGGTGATGTGGTTTAATAGTGGAAGTGGAGGGTGATTCTATCTTCTTTGATTTGGAGTGCTGAGAGGGAGGAGTATGAGGTTTCAACAAGGCGATTAAATGTGCATGGTCGATAGGAATGGTGGAGTAGCTCATCACATCCCATTAGGTAGCATACGTCAGCAAAAAAACATCACACCTCCGACAGTGTTTTTATCAGATCCCGCTTCAATAGACTTGGCCTTCTTTTCTTGATCTTATTTGGCTTAGCCTCTGCCTCGGTTTTTTCTTTAAGGCTTCCGCCTCCAACTATTCCTTTGCATGTTCTTCTTCCTCTTTCCTCTTCTTCTCATCAACAGTCTTAATAATGACCTCGACTTTGGTTCTTTAGAGGGCTAGGCATGCATATTATTCCTCGTTAAGCTTAGTTACAACACAATCAGTATAAAGCTTTTCTCTTAGGACCATTTTTGTTTGGCCACCTCCTCTAGACTCTTTCGGAACTTCTAACCATCTTTTAGAATCTGGAATTTCTTTTTCTCGGATGAAGCAGCCATCTTGTTCTTTTGACTCTCATGTATAGACTTAAGAGTAGTCCTTTTAATGATACGACATGGGAATATCATCTGGAATACTTTGGAGAGGGATGGGGTCCTATATCCATTCAAAAGATGCTAAGCACTCAAATCACTCGTCATATGTTCTCACAACCAACCATTCCATAGAACTTTGTTCAAGCAATATCAGATCTGAAGAAGTGATATTACCACCTGTTAATATAGGAATGTCTTGATCTTAGGCCTATCATGTTGTGTTAGTTTTTGTTGTGTTGGTATCTCTATCATCCGAAGATGATCTTCAAACTTTTTGTTAAGAAGATCTGGCTTTTGTTATCCGAAGTTGTAGAGCTTTGAAGAGCTCCTTCGGATACGATGTGTGTTATCCATTGGTCTTGTGCTCCTCTCCAAGCAATGAATCTTAGTTTGACCTATTTGTAACGTCCCAATGTTTTTAGATAGCCATTGTATTATATAAAACCATAGTCCATAAACCCAAATAAAAGTATCCAAAATTAAAGTAAATAGCGTAAGTCAAAATCCTAAAAAACCATTCATACCGGTGCCTTTCCTTTATCTGCCCTAGAGGGCCTTGTAAAACTAAAACATACCAATCACACACATTCACGTATTACATTCATTCATTCACATACATACAATATAACATAACTCCATAAAACATATTGTTGGTACTAACTCCTATGTGCAGGCCGGTTCCACGAAGGCCTGTCTTTGAGACCTCTGTCACCGACCCTTCTCCCTATGGGTCCTTCATGACCAACCGACGAATCCACTTCTCCCCATGGGTCCTTCATGGTTAGTCACATAATATATATATCACGTTACTCTATTGGAATGCCATAACATACATACACATTAAACATAACACATTACATTCATCATTACTATAATAGGCAAATTACTATACCTCACTTTTTATAATGTCACACTATCTAGTATTAGGAGGAACTCCTACAGAACGACCTACCAAATACACAAGGGGCACTACTTATAACCTAATTTATATTTATTTACCTTACTTTTTAGCCTCATTTTTAGTCACTTGTTAAGTCCTTAACCAAAGGCACTAAGTCATAGGGTTTCTAATGTTGTAAGGTCTTATGAGGACCCTTTTACGATGTACTTTAAAGGCTTCATGCATAAAAGCTCATAATCTCATTTTTATAAAAGTTTCCATATTAAGTCCTTTTAGACCATTTTCCATTATTGTGTCTATACCTTCTGAAATGTAAGTCGAAATGACATAATATATATCTTTCTAGAAACTAGACTCGATTTCCTACAATTTTTTCTCATAGGTATTCTTCATATTTCACACCAATTTTCCGTTAAATAGTTTGAAAAACTGGACAGACTTGTTGTTACGAATCTTGATGTACTTTTTTATCATTTTGAAGTAAAACATGCAAAATTGAAACACAATAATAAACAATTGACAAATAGCAGTAAACAATACTCATCAATAATTCACTATTATTAAAATCACCAAAAGTCAATTACATTTATATTGTTACAAGTTTCAAACAACTATCTAACTACTAAAACTAATATCATCTTTCAGACCTATGCTTCTAGCATGCTGATTGTGCTTGATCCTACTCAGAGCCTTCGTCAAAGGATCTGCAGGGTTCTCTTCAGATGATACCCTCTTCACAATGAGGTGACCTTCTTCTACCCTATGCCTGATGTAGTGGTACTTTCTGTCGATGTGTCTGGACTTTCCATGATCTCTCAGTTCCTTTGTCAAAGCAACCGCTCCTTCGTTATCGCAGAATAGTTCCATTGGCTCCTGAATAGTCGGGACGACTCCGAGGTCACCGACGAAGTTCTTCAGCCAAGTCGCTTCTTTTGACGCTTCACTTGCAGCTATGTACTCTGATTCACACGTTGAATCAGCCACCGTCTCTTGCTTGGAACTCTTCCAAGTGACCGCTTCACCATTTAAAAGGAACACCCAGCCCGACTAAGGCCGATCGTTGTCTCTATCTATCTGGAAGCTGGCGTCAGTATACCCACTAACTCTAAACGTATCCTTGCCACCAAGGACTAGAACCATGTCCTTCGTCATCCGTAAATACTTGAGAATATTCTTAACGACTATCCAATAAGCTCTGCCCGGATTTCCGTGATAACAACTGACCATGCTCAAAGCAAAGGACACGTCAGGGAGAGTACATGTCAAAGCGTACATGATCGACCCCACAGCCGAAGTGTAAGGTACCCGACTCATGTCAGCTATCTCTTCATCTGTACTCGGGCTTTAAGTCTTACTCAATTTTGCATTGCTCTGGATAGGCAGCTCTCCTATATTAGAATTTTCCATACTAAACCTCTTTAGTAGCTTATCCAAGTATGTACTTTGACTAAGTCCTATTAGTCTCTTCTTTCTATCTCTCAATATCCTTATCCCGAGAATATAGGCTGTTTCTCCGAGGTCTTTCATGGCGAAACACTTCCCAAGCCAAGATTTAACATCTTGCAAGGTTGGAATGTCATTTCCTATGAACAATATGTCATCGACATACAACACCATAAAAGTAACTATACTCCCACTAGCCTTGATATACACGCAGGACTCATCTTCACTCCTAGAGAAACCAAACTCTTTGACTTTCTCATGGAAGCAGAGATTCCAGCTTCAAGAAGCTTGTTTCAATCCGTAGATTGATTTCTCAAGCTTACACACTTTATTGGGATACTTTGCATCTACAAAACCCTCTGGCTAATTCATGTAAACATCCTCAGCCAACTTCCCGTTAAGGAAAGCGGTTTTGACATCCATCTGCCAAATTTCATAATCATGAAATGCAGCTATGGCGAGCATTATCCTAATAGACTTAATCTTAGCCATTGGTGAGAAGGTCTCATCATAGTCAACCCCAGGGGTTTGAGTAAAGCCCTTCGCAACCAGTCGAGCCTTGAATGTGTGTACCTTTCCATCTATGTCGGTCTTCTTCTTGAAGATCCATTTGCATCCAACTGTCTTTCGACCTGGTACATTATCAACCAAATTCCAAACTTGGTTGTCATACATGGACTTGATCTCACTGTCCATCGCCTCTTTCCATTTAGCAGCCTCAGGGCCTGCCACTGCTTCCTTGTAGTTAGCTGGCTCATCCAAATTTACCAGTGTCCTATCACTGACAAACATGTCACGATCCGTAGTTATATGGAAACCATAAAACTCGGGCGGCATGCTAACTCTACCAGAGCGTCTAAGAGGTAATGAATTGTTTATCGGCTCAACAGGAACTTCTTCCTCTTGTTGAGTGCTAGTATCTTCTAAGGTTCCTTCATTGGTTAAGTCCTGAATTTCTTCAAGGTCAATGGTACTCCCACTGTCCTCTTTGAATATGAGGTCTCTCCCACGAAAGACTCCTCGCCGTGCTACAAAGACCACGTCCTCGCTCGGTCTGTAGAACAAGTATCCAAACGACTGTTTTGGATAACCAATGAAAATACACCTCTCACTTCTTGCTGCTAGCTTGTCGTGAGTCTCTCATCTTACGAAAGCTTCACAACCCCAGACTTTGATATATGCAAACGAGGGAACTTTCCCGGTCCACATTTCGTGAGGTGTTTTGGCAACCTTTTTAGTAGGGACAAGATTGAGGATGTGGGTGGCAGACTCTAAGGAATACCCTCAGAAGTGGATAGGAAGAGTAGCTCGACTCATCATGGAACGAACCATGTCCAACAAGGTTCGGTTACGCCTCTCAGCCACACCGTTCAACTGTGGTGTTCTAAGAGGAGTCAACTGTGAAACAATTCCACATTCCTTAAGATAGTCTAGGAACTCGATACTAAGATACTCACCGCCTCTATCGGATCTAAGCATCTTTATCTTCCTACCTAATTGATTATCAACTTCATTCTTAAACTCTTTGAACTTTTCAAAGGTTTCTGACTTGTGTTTGATCAAGTAGATATATCCATATCTGCTATAATCATCCGTAAAAGTCACATAGAAGCGATTGGCATCCCTTGTGGTTGATCTGAATGGTCCACATACATATGTGTGTATGATATCCAACAGACCTTCACCTCTTTCACAAGTCCCTGTGAAAGGTGATTTTGTCATCTTTCCCAAAAGACAAGATTCGCATACATCATCCGACTTGAGGTCGAATGATTCCAACACTCCATCCTTTTAGAGTTGGGCGATGTGTTTCTTGTTGATGTGTCCAAGATGACAATGCCACAAGCATGCCTTTTCTATACCGTTAGATGAATCAATTTGTAATACACTATTGCCTAAATTGTCTACACAATTTATAGTTTCATACACACTATCACAAGGTAAAGCTTCAAATATAAAACACCATTTTTATATACGGAAATAGAACCATTCAAATTATTAAAAGAATATCTAAAACCTTGTTTGAACAATGCATGAAAGGAAATAATATTTCGAGCCATTTCTGGCGAGTAACAACAATTTATTAAATCTAAACTAACTTCACTACCGAGTACTAGACTATAAACTCCGATCTTGGTGACAGGTGACGATTGCCTATTTCCCATGATCAGGTTTATCCTTCCGTGCTCCACCTCCTTACTTTCTTTTAGGCCATGCAAATCAGAACAAATGTGAAAACCGCATCCTGTATCAAGGACCCAAGAACAAGAAGATGATGCGTTTTTAGAGATAGTGTATATACCAACTGACGATGGATTCACTTTGCCATCCTTGATGTCCTGTAGGTACTTAGGGCAGCTTCGTTTCCAGTGGCCCTTCTCGTTGCAATAAAAACAGTCGGCCTCTTTGGGGTTCGAGACATGTGGAGTGTCAGAACTGGGCCTGGCTCTCAGACCATTACTGGATGATCTGACTTGAGCCTTGCCCTTCCAATTCTGCTTGGGAGGACCTTTCCTTTTTTTCCCTTTTCCCTGGCCAATAGCCATGATAGGAGCGTTGGCGAAGGGTATACCTTTACCCTTCAATCCATCCTCAACGGTCTGCAGCATATTATACAGTTAAGCCAAAGTGGTTTGAGTGTTGTTCAAATTATAGGCCATGATGAACTGATCATAACAACTCAGCAAGGAGTTAAGGACCATATCAATGGCCAACTCCTCGTCAATCTGCATGTTAAGCTTCTGAAGTCTTTCCAGATATCTCTGCATTCTTTGCACGTGGGTGTAGACGGACTCTCCATCCTTCAGTTTACAAGCCATGAGGGCTCGAACTACCTCATACTTTTCCTGACGAGCTCGCTTACGGAACTTTTCCGCAAGGTCCTTGTTCATCTCGTATGTCCAGTAGTGTTTGTAAAACCTTTGCAATTCCGGGACCATTGTAGCAACCATGATGCATGCCACTTTGGTCGCATCATCGTAATGTTTCTTGTATTAGGCATATTCCTCAGGAGTAGCTGTATCTGGATCAACTTCAATGAGCTCCTTTTCAAGGACATACTCTCTGTCCTCAAATCTTAGAGCCATCTTGATATTACGCATCCAATCGTTGTAGTTGGTGCCATCCAATGTCACCTTAGATCACAACGAGAGGATTGAAGAGAAGTTGTTGGAATGGGGTGTGGGTTGGGGAGTAGAAGCATCAGCAGAGGAAGACATCTATAAAAGAAAGGTAGTTTTAATTAGATAAAATTAATATTCCTTAATATATTAACCCAAAATAATTATTAAGGCTAGGACCCAACTATATAATTCACAACTTAGAAGAGGGATGCCGTAATCTAATTGTAAATTTTATAAAGGTAGGCGAATAACTATTCACCAATTCCACCGCAAAATATAATCATATTAAGTGCAATTCCTAGATCTTTGAGATTTATTGAACTGTTCAATAGCATGTTTAATCTCGGACTATGCTCTTCCATTTGTGAATGGGATGCCGAGGATCACAAACAATAAGTGAATAACCATGCAAATTAGCTTGGTAACCTCAAGGTCGTTTATCATCTCGATTGATGTACCGGTAAACCACACGCATTCCATCAACAATGATAAATTATGAGATACCCATTACAACTCTTTACTAGGCCCTATTAGTGTGTCGGTAAACCACACACGCTCCACTAACGACTAATAAAGTGAAATGTGCAATTTCAAGGGTTAGCATATCTTTCACATTTTTCCTAAAGTAACTAGATTTGGGGTTTTATAAAAAATGGTTCTAGTACTTTGATTAATAACATTATACTTTTAATGAGATTAAGTAGTCCTATCAAACCCGTTCTGCTAACGACCTTCCACTAATCAAGGAAGCGGTGGGTGAGAGTGGATACCCATTCAACCGCCATTTTATAGGTAGATTCCTTATACCCTCCTTATAGATTAGTTTCGTGAATGAGGCATACTAGCGACTTGACTGACCAATTCTTATACATATAAATATTAACTTTTAATTATAATATATATAAGATGTATTTTAACATTTTAAAATAGTTGTGGTTTATCTATTTAAATTTCGAAATTAATCTTTTAAGTTAAATTTAAATTTAAACCTTAATTGATTTAATATTTATCTTTTAATTAACAATTAATTAAATAAATTAAATCAGATAGGGATCAACAAATTAATTTAATCCTATCCTTTAACCCACAAAATTCAAAAATCACATAAAGGGTTTAAGGTTATCAATTTATTAATTAATCACAATTACCAAAAATGGAAAAACCTTCCAAAACCCTAATAATTTCGAAAATAAGGGGGGAGGGGCTAGGGTTTCGAAAACCCTAACCCTAAAAATCGAAAACATCCTTTTTAGGGTTTAGATTCAATAAACCCTAAAATCAAGGTATAACATTTAAAGCAATTCAAATAAAAAACAACCAAATAGCTGTGATACCACTGATAGGTTTTATGCAAATCAAATAAACTTAACACTTAAGTTTACATGCAACCTAATTGGATCTAAGTTTTCACTATTTAAACCTAAAACTAATACCTAGAGGTTTCAAAATTTACTAAAAGAATTAAAAAGAAATTACTAACCTTTAGTTGAATCTTTTGGAAACTAGCACCACAAGCGTCGTGCCTCAAATGGTTCACACCCAAGCAAGCAACAAGAAAATCAGAGAGAGTCCAGAGAGTCAGGGTAAAATGGTGCAGAGAATGGGGTGGCCAGGAACCCCTATTTATAAGTTCCAAGGGTTTATCAGATAAGCCTTATGGATAAACCTTATTTGAATTCAAATGAGATAAACATTTTATCATTTAAGTCAAAATCCTATATATATATATATATATATATATATATATATATATATATATATATATATATATATATATATATATATATATATATATATATATATATATATATATATATATATATATATATATATATATATATATATATATATATATAAGGATTATCATATCCTTATTTTTGAAATCATTCAGCCTTCCCAAATTGTCACTACTCAACTATTGAATAATTACAGTTCAGCCCCCTGCACTTTTAATTAATCTAATTAATCACCAAATTAATTCTAATTAATTCCTGATTAATTATTAATTAAATAATACTATTTCTAATGAATATATTATTCACATAATATATTAATAAATTATTAATTTTTATTTATATTGATTTATTAATCACATAATAAATCAATCTCTCTCTCTAAAGATTATTATGTCAAATTGCCAGCTATGAGGGCAACCCAAAAGGACTTTGCTATTATCAATTAAATATATACTAATTATAGTCATGGCTTAGACACCTAATCCAACACATCCTTTGTCAGTCCACTCAAGAGAGAAGACCTTTGGTTCAGTACCCAACATTGACTTACTTGCTGCTGATCGAAAATGGAGAGCCAGAAACTTATCTAGAAGCCTTGAGGATGAAGGAATCCATACGGTAAAAGAATGTCACGTCGGATGAGTTTCGCTCACTTGATAAGAATAAGACTTGGTCTCTTGTCAAGTTACCAATAAATAAGAAGGCATTGACCAACAGGTGGATATTTAGGGTCAAGGACAAAGCTGATGGAAGCAAGAGATACAAGACAAGATTAGTGGTGAAGGGTTTCCAACAGAAGGAGGGGATTGACTACGATGAAATCTTCTCTTCGGATGTGAAGATGACCATAATTAGAACAGTCCTTGATATCGTGGCATTTGAAAATCTTCATCTTGAACAGCTTGATGTGAATACCGCGTTCTTACATGGCACAACCCAAAGGTTTTGAAGTTGATTGAAAGGAAAACCTAGTATGAAAGTTAAAGAAAAGCCTGTATGGATTGAAGTAGACTCCAAGACAATGGTGCTTGAAGTTTGATAGCTTCATGAGGAGGAACGGTTACAGCCAAAGTGATAGTTCGAAATGAAGGACCTAGGCATAGCTAAGCATATTTTAGGAATGAGCATCATGCAAGATAGAGTTTCAGGAGGCCTAAAAATTTCTCAGGAGAAGTACATCCAAAAAGTTTTATAGAAGTTCAGTATGTCTGAAGCGAAGCCTAGGAGTATACCCCTTGAGAGTCATATGCGACTCCCAAAGGACAAATCCCCAAACACGGAAGAAAACAAGGCAGCAATAGCCAAGATCCCCTATACATCCGCAGTAGGTAGCTTGATGTACACAATGGTGTGAATTAGACCAGACAGTACACATACAGTGGGAGTAGTCAGTAGATTTATGTCTAATTCAGGGAAGGAGCATTGAGAAGGAGTCAAGTGGTTGCTTCGCTACTTGAAGGGAGCCTCGTACGTAGCCTTGACATTCAAAAGGAAGAAGGTGGTCCTGGAAGGTTATGTCGATGCTAACTTGGGGGGTTGTGCGGATTCGGGTAAGAGCACTATCGGTTATGTGTTCACAATTGGAGGACCCACAATCAGTTGGATGTTAGTAATACAGAAAAAGGTTGCTTTTTCAACCACCGATGTCGAGTTTATCTCTTTGACAAAAGCTAGTAAGGAGTTTGTTTGGTAGAAGAACTTCTTATCAGAGTTGGGCTTGAATCAGGAGGAATGTGTGTTGTATTGTGATAAACAGAATGACATACACTTTGAGAAGAATTCGGTTTTTCATAGCAGAATGAAACAAATCAATGTGAGGTACTATTTCATTCGAGAGTTCATTACCAATGGTACGCTTAACTTGAAAAAAATCCTTGGAGCGAAGAACCCTACAGATATGTTCACCAAGGTGGTCCCAACACAAAAGTTGAAATTGTGTATGACTTTAAGTACTCTTCTATAAAAGTAGGCAAAGACGAGGAACTAAGGAGAGTCTCATTGTTACAACTTGGAAGATAGAAGAATCAAGTTCTGATTAGTCTCCAAGTAGGAGATTGTTAAGTATGTGGAGTCTAATTCAAACTGAAGAAGACATTGCGGCCGAAGAAGATCAACGGACTAAAGCAAGTTGGAACCAAGGCAAGTCTGCCAGTACAGTTGAGGGTTGCGCTTTAGTCGGATTAGTGTCTTCGTCCGATAAATGTTCTTCACCTCGGTTAGGTGATTGAAGTGAATCGACAGACTTAAATTAGTATCACGAATCGGGTGCATTCCATCCAAATTGATAACAATAGTATTTTAGTGGATCCACGTAATTCGGTCAGAATCGAAGATCGACAGGACCGAGGCAAGCCTTGTTTCGGTCCGGAGTTTGCAATATAGACTTCACATAGGTAAAATATGGAGAATAAAGATGTTGATATACATGAGAAGCTACTTCAGGTGAAGTGTCTCCTTGGCACAAGTTCCCAAGTCAGTTACTTCCATAAAGTTGTTTTATGCAGTAAAGTTCATGATCTGTCACATCAACTAGCCTAGTGCAGAAAACAATGAGCTAGAAGATTTGCCATCATCTCAGAAGATCTCCATTTGCCGGTATATATACAATCTCAGTTTGTAACAATTAGAATGTCAATAGTGTGAGCCAAATAGTGATCGAGTGTGTTATAAATACTGTATAGCTTTGTTTAGCATTCAAAATTAGAAATAATATACTCTCTAGTTCCTACAGTAGACGTAGCTCGATCAGTCTAGAACGTGTTTACCACTTAAATCTTTGTGTTCTTTGTTTTGGATGTGTTCTTATTGATGTTCTCATTATCTATGATTAAATTGTGTAGTTTGTGTATATGTTGAAGTCCTTAATCCTAACACCAAAATTCATTTTGAATGTGTGGTGGATGCTACTTTGAAATTCATGTGTTAGTAGCAAAGTTGCTTGGAAATTTCTTAGATTAATAACCTTCTTTCCAAATGTTACTTATTGAGAGATTGTTGATATGAAGTGATCTCTATATCTTAGGATCTTGGAAACTAAAATAAATCATGGTTAAAGTAGTTTATATGAAACCAAAGTGTAGATGTAGAGTACTTAAGAGTGAGTTTGTATGGAGTATCGAAGTATGAGAACGAGTACCAAAGAAAGTGTGATGTAGAAGTTATAAGATGTATATATGCTAAATATTGTGCAATCCCGTGTCAAAGTACTTTATTATTATATCATTAATTTTAAAGTATGGAGGTGTAAAACCATACTATGTACTGTTCATGATGGTTCCATTCGTATTTATCAACTGTTATTACTATTGTATGTTCTGTTCGTGTTTGAAGATCAGAGAAATGAGAGAAAAAGATCTCTTGATTGAATGAACTGAAAGTTACAGACAATGAATGAAAAACGAAGACTATATACAAAACAACAACTAACAGCTAACTAACATAACTAACTGTAACTAAAAACTAACTAAATTACACACGTGGAATACAAACGTGGAAATATATAAATCAACACCCCCCTCAAGCTGGTGGGTATGGCAATAAACCCAGCTTGGATACAGCTTCAATATGACGAAAACCAACTAAATTCTTCGTAAAAACATCAGCAAGTTGATTTGTCGTAGGAACATAAGAAAGAGAAATTAGTCCACTTTGTAGTTTTTCTCGAACGAAGTGGCAGTCGAGTTCAATGTGCTTGGTACGCTCATGAAAAATGGGGTTTTTAGCTATGTAAATGGCGGCTTGATTATCGCACTTGAGTGGAATAGGTGTCAGTTCTGGAACATGTAACTCAGTAAGCAACCGACTTAACCATGCAAGCTCAGAACAAATACGTCTCATAGACCGATACTCGGCTTCAGCAGAAGAAAGGGGAACGGTGGCTTGTTTTTAAGATTTCCATGATAAGGGTGTTCCTCCAAAAATAATATAAAAACCACTTACGGATTTACGAGTGATCGGACAAGATGCCAATCACTATCACAGTAAGCTTCCAGGTTGTACGTAGGTTTGTTATTAAGAAAAAGACCTCGAGACGTAGTGCCTTTGAGGTACTTCAAAACATGAAGAGCAGCATTATAATGGACTTCACAAGGTTCTTGGTTAAATTGACTTAGGTACTGGACTGCAAAGGATAAATCGGGTCGAGTGTGTAATAAAAAATTCAGCTTTCCAACAAGTTGTCTGTAAGTTGTAGGATTGGGTAAAGGATTAACCATTTTTGGCAGTAAACGAAGGTCAACAGGTAAGGGGGTAACAACTGAAGTGCAATATTCCATAGAATATGGCCGTAATAAATCTATGGTAAATTGGTGTTGATTAACTACCATGCCATTAGGTAATTCATTAAATTCCAGTCCAAGAAACAAATGTATATACCCTAAATCCTTGATTTTGAACTGCTCATCGAGATATGTCTTTAGGCTTGAAATCTCAGAAAATTGTCTCCGGTGACCAAAATATCATCAACATAGATGGCAACGATTATAACACAATTATCAATATGTTTCAGAAATAAGGAATGATCGTTTAAAGAATGTTTGAAGCCCTTTGATTGAAAAGCATCTGACAATTTCGCATACCACTGTCGAGACGCTTGTTTAAGACCATATAAGGATTTTCGAAGTCGACAAACATGAAAAGGAGGGGCAACAGAAAAACCAGGTGGAGCTTTCATGTACACTTCTTCATGTAGATCGCAATGCAAGAAGGCATTGTTAACGTCAAACTGATGAACCTTCGAACCTTTCTTGATTGCAAGAGAAACAATTGCACGAACTGTACTGAACTTAACAACGTGTGAGAAGGTATCGTGATAATCAATGCCGTATTTTTGTGTAAAACCTTTAGCAATGAGACGGGCTTTATGTTGTTCAATAGTGCCATCAGACCTGTATTTAGTTTTATAAACCCAGCGACAAGATATTGGATTTTTGCCTTTGGGAAGTTTAACAACATCCCATGTATGATTAGCTTCTAAGGCTTGAAACTCATATTGCATTGCCTTCTCCCATTCAGGACATCCATGTGCATCATTATAAAAGGCAGATTCAGGTTTAGTAGTGGTAACATGCAAAGCAAATGTGGAGGATGGCAAACAAGAAGAAGGGGAAGAACAAATGCAAAGATTAGTGATGGTGTGAGAACATAACAAGTCATGGTCATGAGAAGTAAGATGATTACATACATAATAATTTAAACGAGAAAGAGGAGTAATGTGTCTGGAAGACCTTCGTAAAGGAACAGATGGAACAAGATCAATGTGTTCAACAACAAGGGGATCATTATTTTGGGAAGAAGGCGTATCAGGAACATTGACTAGTTCAATGGGAATAGATTCATTGAGTGAACAAGGCAGGTAAGAAAGAGAAGAATGAATGGAACTTGTTGAGAAGAAGACAACAAAGGAAAGGTTTCCTCAAAAAATTTAACATCTCTTGATATGAAAACTTGACGTGTTTGTAAATCTAACACTTTATAAGCTTTTTGACCATAAGGATAACCGATAAACAAGCATTTGATGGCACGTGGCATGAATTTGTCAGTAGATGGTGAAGGGGGAGAAGCATAGCACAGACATCCAAAAGCTTTTAAATATGAAAGTTCTAGCTTTTCCTTATAAATAACTTCATAAGGCGATTGATAATGAAGTGGTTTTGATGGCATTCGATTTATAAGATGTGTAGTTGTTTTAATGCATTCACCCCAATAAGCACTACCAATACCAGACTGAAAATATAGTGCCCTAGCTGTTTCTAAATGATGTTTATGTTTTCTCTCGACCAAACCATTTTGTTGAGGTCGATAAGGAACAGACTTCTGATGAATGATACCTTCTTTGTTAAAGAAATCGATTCCTTCTTAAGAAGAACCAAGTTCATAAGCATTGTCGCTTCGAATGACCTTGACTAGAGTTGTAATACCGTATTATTAAAATTTACAGATTTTGAGTAAATCTTGGTGCAATTAAAGATTTGTTAGATTATAGCATGAGTTTGGTAGTTAAAAATCCCATTTGGTAGAAGTTTGAAGTTGATAAATGCTAAAAAGAGATTACACGGGTCGTGTAGAAGTTACACGGGTCGTGTAGGAGTTCCATGAGAATGTTTTGAGAATACCGTGAATTACACGGGTCGTGTCATTTTGACACGGGTCGTGTAAACCTGTAGATAAAAACTATAATGTGCAGCACGGGTCGTGTAATATTGACACGGGTCGTGTAAAATGTGCAGCACGGGTCGTGTAATATTGACACGGGTCGTGTAGTTCTACAGACCAAACTCTAAATTCATACCGTGAGTTACACGGGCCGTGTAACTCTTACACGGGTCGTGTAATCGGCACAGATCTGTTTTAAAACACGATTTCTTTTCATTTTGGGATATTTCTACTTCGATCAAAACACTCCCAAAACCCTAGAAAAGCGATTCTAACCCTTCTAAGTCGAGATTAAGGCTTATTGATCACGAATTGAAGCTAGAGATTAGTTCCTTGAGCTTGAAAGGTAATTCTTCTTGATTTTTACTTCGTTTTGACGGTTAGATTTCTTGTTTTGAGATAGTTCCAAGTGGTTTTGATGAATCACCTGCTACTAGTATGAATTAGAGTGAGTTTACTTGGATTAGTGTGTGTGATGGAGTTCTAATTCGAGACCCAAGTTAGTAAAACACTTGTATTGCGTTTTTAGGGTTATATGAGCTAAATTTGTGAAATTGGAAGTTACAATTAGGATAGTATTGCTATCTTTTGATTGTAACCCTCTATTATGATTCCAATTCCTTGATTGATATGAATATTGAGCATGATTGAGATTTTTCTTGAAATTGAATATTGAGTTTGAGTCATTGTGTTACAGCTAAAGCTAGACAGGAACACACACGAGGTTCGGGAGTTCCACATATCGACTCAACTTCAGGTGAGTAGTTATTTATTGATGATTATACTTTGATCTGATGTTATTTACAGATATGAAGTAGGCTATGATTTGATTTGGTTGAGAATAACCAAACTTTGAGTATATGAAATAAAGAGTTATAGTGTGTATACCACACTCGGAACTGAAATAGTCTGTTGAGTTTGAGAAAAACCTGATAATGAATGATACAGACAAATAAACCTTAATTTACTCACTGAGCTTTCATAGCTCATATATCGTTTGTTATTGTTGTTTGTATTAGGTTCTGGTAGCGGTGACCGCGGAAAGCGGAACGTGGAAGGATAGTTAGACTTGGACTTGGACTTGGACTTTGACATAGATTTACTTTTGTTGTTTTAAAATATGAAGTAAACCCGGTTTGTTAAATAGTTGTAAACAGTTGATGTAATAGTTTAAGACTTGAACTAAGCTTTTGATGACAACCTTGTGTATACTTGTTACTCTTTTTGGGATTATACCTCTAATGATATTATGTTTTACTAAAGAAATTGGTATATCCTAAATTTGAGGAACCGGGTGTTACAAGTTGGTATCAGAGCCTTGGTTTAAGGGAATTAAACCTTGAGATGGGTTTAGACTTAAACCAATGTGATTGAAAAGTCCCAAAGAGTCCCGAGTAGCTATCCTCCGCGGTGTAGTACAATTGAGTTGATTATACACTATATTGAGTATTATAGTGCTATACAATTGAGTTGATTATACACTATATTGAGTATTATAGTGCTATACAATTGAGTCGATTATACACTATATTGAGTATTATAGTGCTATACAATTGAGTTGATTATACACTATATTGAGTATTATAGTGATATACAATTGAGTTGATTACACACCATATTGAGTATTATGGTGGTGAATACTAAATGAGTTAATTTTCTTTTTCAGCTAAAATGAGTGCTGGAAAAGAAAAAGAGCGAGGTGATCCATCAAGAGATAAATCGGGATCACGAGAATCGGGTAAAGAGCATCAACCCGTGGGAGAGCGACCTCCCGAGACACAGAGTAATATGCAAGCTATGATTGCTGCTGAGGTAGCCAAAGCACTTAAAGAATTTCTACCCACTTATTTGAGGCCCCAGACGGAGACTGCAACTGGAGGTTCTTCGGGACAACCACTGGTTCAACCTGAGCACAGGGAGGATCGTGAAGAGGTCTATACTGAAGCGGGCAGAGCTAAAATATCTGAGAAGACAAGGAATTGTACTTATGATGTTTTCCAGAAGTGCAAGCCATACGATTTCTATGGGAAAGATGATCCCATAGCAGCCAAGAATTGGTTAACACATGTTGAAAAGATGTTTCGTACCAGTAAATGCGACGAGGCAGATAAAGTAGAGTTCGCAACAAACTTGTTAAAAGAAGATGCACAGTTCTGGTGGGAGAATCTGTGTATGGAGATAGGAGAGAGTTTGGCGTATACACTGAGCTGGGAACAATTCAAGTTGAAGTTCACGGAATATTATTGTTCCAATAATGCTATGAAGGGAATAGAGGAAGAGTTTTTGAAGTTACAACAGGGGTCGAGAACAGTGCAACAATACACACTGGATTTCAACGAGAAGGCAAGATTTGCACAACATCAAGTTGATACCGAGGAGCGTAAGATGGATCGTTACTTGTGGGGTTTAAAAACCCAGATCCGAGAGTTTTTGCCGAGTTCCAGATATACTACCTTTCAACAAGTTGCTGAAGCGGCAAGATCGAGAGAAAGGGAGTTGCAAAGACAGGAGGAGGAGAAAAGAACTGAAAGAGAAGTTGGAGGATTTAAGAGAAAGTGGGAGGGTAAAGCTGTAGATACTCCTCAGAGATCCATTACCACGGGTTCTCAAGTCCGTGGTGAAACCAAGAAGAATGAAGAGAAATGGTGTAAGAAGTGTAGGCGAAAACACATGGGAGCATGTGATTCCCGAAACTTTCCATCAGTTTGTTTCCAGTGTGGAAAGACGGGACATATGGCTCGCCAGTGTACCGAGAGTCGCCCTGTTTGTTTCAATTGTGGGGAGAGCGGGCATATTCGTCCAAATTGCCCAAAGATGAAATCTGAGCCACAAAGAGATTTTCAGAAGACTGGTCAAGGAGGAGGTCGAGATCGAGATGAACGAAGAGATAGGGGTGGTGGTCATGTGAAAACGCGAGCTTTTCAATTGACTGTTGACGAGGCTAGAGATTGGACCGATGTTATCACAGGTATCTTTAGCTTGAACTCTTTTCAAGCAATAGTACTTTTTGATTCAGGTGCATCTGTGTCTTTTATATCAGAGTCTTTTGCTTCTAAACTAGATAATCCATTAGTTGAATTATATGAGAAAATAATAGTAGATGTAGCAGATGGTAGATGTGTTTTTGTAAAGAGTCATTATAAACAGTGTCAGCTTGAAATCTATGGGATTGCGTACCCTATAGATCTGAAGCCGATCACTAATCATGAGTTTGATGTAATAGTCGGGATGGATTGGATGGATGATAATAGGGGTCAAATGGATTGTCATGAGAAAACACTTTCCATAAAGACACCGAGTGGTTCCCGAATGTTGATACGAGGTGAACGACGTTCCCGAAAAGTACCGATAGTGTCATTTGCCATGGCTAGAAGATATATAGAAAAAGGGGGTGAATTGATTATGGCACATGTGATTAGTGCTGAGTCAAAACATTCCAAAATAGAAGAAGTAGAAGTGGTTTGTGATTATCCCGATGTATTTCCCGAAAGTCTTCCAGGCGTACCACCAAGTAGACAAGTTGAACTTGTGATCGATGTCATACCGGGGGCGAAGCCGGTAGCTCGACCACCTTATCGATTAGCACCATCTGAGATGGAAGAATTAAAGAGACAGTTGCAAGAGTTATTGGAACTTGGATTTATACGTCCGAGTTCGTCTCCGTGGGGTGCGCCTATACTCTTTGTGAAAAAGAAAGATGGATCTATGAGAATGTGTATAGATTATCGGGAGCTCAACAAGATCACTATAAAGAATCGTTACCCGTTGCCGAGGATCGATGACTTATTTGATCAACTGCATGGAGCCACGTATTTTTCAAAGATTGATTTGAGATCCGGCTATCATCAATTGAGGGTACAAGAAGCTGATATTCCGAAGACAGCTTTTCGTACGAGGTATGGCCATTACGAGTTCTTAGTCATGCCGTTCGGTTTGACTAATGCTCCTGCTGTTTTTATGGATTTGATGAATCGGGTTTGTCGTCCTTTTCTTGATAAATTCGTAATTGTATTTATCGACGACATCCTGATTTATTCAAAGAGTCGAGATGAGCACAGATTTCATTTACAACAAATGCTAGATCTTCTTCGAGACGAGAAATTATATGCAAAATTTTCAAAATGCGAGTTCTGGTTACGGGAGATACAATTCCTTGGCCATGTGATAAATGAAGACGGTATAAAGGTAGATCCAGCAAAGATCGAAGCCGTAATGAGTTGGGAGCCGCCAAAGAGTCCAATGGAAGTTCGTAGTTTCTTGGGGTTAGCAGGCTATTATCGACGATTTGTAGAAAACTTTTCTCGTATAGCTATGCCCTTAACCAAATTGACCAAGAAAACGGAGAAATTTAGTTGGACTGAGGCACAACAATCAGCCTTTGAACAACTACGAGATAGCTTATGCAAGGCTCCAGTGTTAGCTTTACCGCAAGGAGGGGAGGATTATGTTCTTTACAGCGATGCCTCCTTTAGTGGTCTTGGATGCGTGTTGATGCAAAAAGGACGAGTGATAGCGTATGCCTCTCGACAACTGAAACCACATGAAAAAGCTTACCCAGTACATGATTTAGAGTTGGCGGCGGTAATCTTTGCGTTAAAGATATGGCGACATTATCTTTATGGAGTGCGATTTCAAATATATACAGATCATAAAAGCCTGAAATATCTGTTTGATCAGAAAGAGTTAAACATGAGGCAAGTACGGTGGATGGATCTACTAAAAGATTATGATTGTGAAATACTTTACCATCCTGGTAAAGCCAATGTGGTGGCGGATGCACTAAGCCGTAAAGAGTCGCCTATTCGAATTGTATCGGCTCGAATGGGGATTGTGAGTCGACTACCAGAGTTGATACGAAGATGTCAAGTCGAAGCCAATGACTTGAAGAAAGAAAGGATGATTGGTTATATAGAGAAACTTGTAGAAAATGCACAAGGAATCAAGACTTTCCAAGGGCGAGTTTGGGTTCCGAGACATGGCGAGGCGAGACAGTTATTGCTAGAGGATGCTCACTGTACTAGGTATTCGGTTCATCCTGGTAGTACACGAATGTATTATACCTTAAAACCATACTACTGGTGGCCGGGTATGAAGCGTGATGTGGGACGATTTGTAGAGAACTGTTTGACATGTCTTTAGGTAAAAGCTAATCATCAAAAACCTTATGGAGCAGTGCAGCCATTGCCAGTACCAAAGAAGAAATGGGATGAGATCACCATGGATTTCATCACCAAGTTGCCTCGGACTCCTCGAGGATATGATTCAATTTGGGTGATTGTTGATAGATTGACAAAGTCTGCTCATTTTATTCCAATCCGAGAAGATTATCAAGTATCAAAGCTAGCTGAGATATATACGAGAGAAATTGTGAAACGACATGGAGTGCCAACTTCAATAATTTCTGATAGAGATAATCGATTCAATTCACATTTCTGGCAGAGTTTCCAAAAGCATTTTGGTACAAAAGCTTTATTGAGTACTGCGTATCATCCCCAGACGGATGGACAGTCGGAAAGAACGATACAAACACTTGAAGATATGCTACGAGCCTGCATCATTGATTTTGGAGGCAGTTGGGAAGATCATCTGCCTTTGGTAGAGTTTGCCTATAACAACACTTATCACTCCAGTATACAGATGGCACCTTTTGAAGCTTTATATGGTGCACCGTGCCGAACACCAACTTGCTGGACAGAAATGGGAGAGAAACCATTGGCGGGACCGGAAATTGTAGCTGAAACTGAAGAGAAGATACAAAGCATTCGTGAGCATATGCGGGTAGCCCAAAACCGCCAAAAGCAATATGCAGATAGAAGAAGAAAGCTGTTACAATTTAATGTTGGAGACATGGTAATGTTAAAAGTGTCCCTATGGAAAGGAATAATTCGATTTGGCAAGAGAGGTAAATTGAGCCCACGCTTTATCGGACCTTTCCAAATCTTAGAGAGAGTTGGAGCAGTCGCGTATAAACTTGAACTTCCAGATGAACTACGGGGTATCCATAATGTGTTCCATGTATCACATCTCAGAAAAACATTACATGATAAATCCACCCGAGTACCTTTAGCTGAAGTTCAACTAGATGAGAAATTAAGATATCAAGAGATGCCAGAGCAAATTCTAGAAAAGAAAGTTAAGAAATTACGAAACAAAGAAGTGGGATTGGTGAAAGTGCAATGGCGACATCATAGAGGATCAGATGTCACTTGGGAAGCTGAAGAAGAGATGCGAACAAAATATCCCTTTTTATTTTAGGAGATTCCGAGGACGGAATCTTTTGAAGGGGGTAAGTACTTGTAATACCGTATTATTAAAATTTACAGATTTTGAGTAAATCTTGGTGCAATTAAAGATTTGTTAGATTATAGAATGAGTTTGGTAGTTAAAAATCCCATTTGGTAGAAGTTTGAAGTTGATAAATGCTAAAAAGAGATTACACGGGTCGTGTAGAAGTTACACGGGTCGTGTAGGAGTTCCATGAGAATGTTTTGAGAATACCGTGAATTACACGGGTCGTGTCATTTTGACACGGGTCGTGTAAACCTGTAGATAAAAACTATAATGTGCAGCACGGGTCGTGTAAAATGTGCAGCACGGGTCGTGTAATATTGACACGGGTCGTGTAGTTCTGCAGACCAAACTCTAAATTCATACCGTGAGTTACACGGGCCGTGTAACTCTTACACGGGTCGTGTAATCGGCACAGATCTGTTTTAAAACACGATTTCTTTTCATTTTGGGATATTTCTACTTCGATCAAAACACTCCCAAAACCCTAGAAAAGCGATTCTAACCCTTCTAAGTCGAGATTAAGGCTTATTGATCACGAATTGAAGCTAGAGATTAGTTCCTTGAGCTTGAAAGGTAATTCTTCTTGATTTTTACTTCGTTTTGACGGTTAGATTTCTTGTTTTGAGATAGTTCCAAGTGGTTTTGATGAATCACCTGCTACTAGTATGAATTAGAGTGAGTTTACTTGGATTAGTGTGTGTGATGGAGTTCTAATTCGAGACCCAAGTTAGTAAAACACTTGTATTGCGTTTTTAGGGTTATATGAGCTAAATTTGTGAAATTGGAAGTTACAATTAGGATAGTATTGCTATCTTTTGATTGTAACCCTCTATTATGATTCCAATTCCTTGATTGATATGAATATTGAGCATGATTGAGATTTTTCTTGAAATTGAATATTGAGTTTGAGTCATTGTGTTACAGCTAAAGCTAGACAGGAACACACACGAGGTTCGGGAGTTCCACATATCGACTCAACTTCAGGTGAGTAGTTATTTATTGATGATTATACTTTGATCTGATGTTATTTACAGATATGAAGTAGGCTATGATTTGATTTGGTTGAGAATAACCAAACTTTGAGTATATGAAATAAAGAGTTATAGTGTGTATACCACACTCGGAACTGAAATAGTCTGTTGAGTTTGAGAAAAACCTGATAATGAATGATACAGACAAATAAACCTTAATTTACTCACTGAGCTTTCATAGCTCATATATCGTTTGTTATTGTTGTTTGTATTAGGTTCTGGTAGCGGTGACCGCGGAAAGCGGAACGTGGAAGGATAGTTAGACTTGGACTTTGACATAGATTTACTTTTGTTGTTTTAAAATATGAAGTAAACCCGGTTTGTTAAATAGTTGTAAACAGTTGATGTAATAGTTTAAGACTTGAACTAAGCTTTTGATGACAACCTTGTGTATACTTGTTACTCTTTTTGGGATTATACCTCTAATGATATTATGTTTTACTAAAGAAATTGGTATATCCTAAATTTGAGGAACCGGGTGTTACAAGAGTTTTGAATTGGGTTTTAACGAGTTGAATAAAACTTTTGATAATAGAAAAGGCAAACCTTTTATTGGAAAGAAGATGAGTCCAAGTGAAATGACTAAAATCATCGACAATTGTAATAAATTATTTATTGCCATCAACAGTAATGTGTTTATACGGTCCCCATACATCAACATGAATAAGATCAAAAATACATTTAGAAGTAGTTTGACTTTTAGGAAAGGGCAACTTGTGTTGTTTTGCTTGAGAACAAATCAAATAAGAATTGACAGAATTATCACAAACATTTGAAGATATGAGAGAAAATTTTTGAAGTTTATTCAAAGGTAAATGACCAAACCGTCTGTGCCAAAGTAACACATCAGACAAGTTTACAGTTGACATTACAGACGATTGATTACAGGAATTCAAAAAAGGAAAACTAAGTTGAAATGAAAGCTTGGTGCTGATTTCTTGATGATCAAACACATACACGTCGTTTATGCGACTCCCAAGAACACCAAGAGACAGTCTATTCTTTGATAAAGGGTCCTGCAGAAGACACTCCTTATCAGTAAGAATGACGAAAGTGTTCAAGCGAGATAAAAGTTTAGGCAAGGATAAGAGATTATACTTGAAACATGGAACGTACAAAACATTGTGCAAGATAATGGAGTTATGAAGTTTTACATCACCGTAAAAATTAACGAGAGTATCATGTCCGTTAAGCACATGTGATCAGTTGCCCCAATCGAGTGAGGCTGATCGAGTTTAAGAAGAAAGGAAAACAAGGCCTTATTAGAGCACATGTGATCAGTTGCCCCAGAGTCAATAATCCATGAGTAATGTGTGCGTAAAAGTGCAGAAGATCTATAAACATTTGCAACGAAGTGCTTAAAAGAGAAAGGTTTACCTTCGTTAGTCATAGATCCATTAGTGATAATGGAATTGACTTGACTGATTGGCGAAGATTGAGTCGAATGAGTATTGGAACTGACATTGTTAATGAGTTGAATAAGCTGTTTATATTGATCTTGCGATATAGAAGGTGAAGAAGTAACATTTTGAACTGAAGAATGATTATCATCATGTTTGGATTTCGTAAACTTAAAATTAGCCGGAAAACCATGTAAACGATAACACTGAGATTTAATGTGACCTGGTTTCTTACAGTGATTGCAGACTAAAGCCTTTTTAGATTCAGAAGAAGTGACTTGCATGGTGATAGTTTCATTGTTAAGGATCGATTGAGGAGCGTGAATCTCCCTCTGGCGTTCTTCTTGTATAATGATCGAATAAGCAGTGGAAATTGTAGGGAGTGGTTTCATCATAAGGATCTGAGCCCTAATAGCTTTCTACGCATCGTCTAATCCCATAAGTAGTTGAACTAATCGTTGATCCTCAAGGTATTTGAGGATACCTGCTGCCGCTCCACAAGAACAGTCAGGTAGATCTTGTACGATTCTTAATTCATCCCAGATTTTCGATAGCTTGGTAAAATAAGTGGAGAAATCGTCAGAATCTTGAGAAACAGAGTATAACTGTTGCTGAATTTGGTATATTAAAGCTCCGTCTGATTGAGCATATCGTTGATCTAACTCCTTCCAAATTCCTCGAGCAGATTGTAAGAATAAGACACTGTCTGCGATATTTTTCTGATGTGAATTGAGTATCCAACTACTTACCATCGAATTAACGCGAAACCACGCAGGATAATCTTCAGATGTAACAGATGGTTGTGAAATTGATCCATCGACAAAACCGTATTTGTTCTTCGTGGCTAAAGCAATGGTCATCGATCGTTTCCAAGTAGTGAATCCAACTCCATTGAAGATATTTGAAGCAAGAATAGATCCTGGATTGCCAGAAGATCCAAGATAATAAGGATTTGAACAATCTGTTGGAATACGATAGCATAAAACAACGCAGCGGAAACAGAAATCAAAATCGTATTCAACCAGGATCACAGAATCATGCACACTTTTGTAACTGTAAAATCAACAGGGTTCAATAAATACCTTTTAGATCTCAGATCTGATCTTGTTAGGATGACGAGAGCCCAAAGTAGAACTCCTCTAATGTAATCGCACCCAAGACAACGATCCAGCACCCGTTGATGTAGTATATACCTTTGCTTGAAGTTTTAGCACATAATACTTAGGGTTTTGGAAGAAATCAGCCGTATACCGAGGGGTGGGAGGAGGGTGACGAAAATTAGGGTTTTGGCAGCCCCTACAACTCAGATCTAGGGTTGTATTTATAGTGCTCCTCATCCTTATCCCCTCCCTTGTGGATATTTCACTTTGGTCCTTTATCCTTATTAAGTTTCTAATTAATATACCTTTACTTTGGTATATTAATAAACTTAATCATTAAGTTTCTAATTAATATATCTTTACTTTGATATATTAATAAACTTAACCCCTCAAGTTTATTTTCGATCTCTTTTAGCTAAATCGTCTCTTGCGTGTAACCCAAAATGACCCTACTATTTATAGTAATATTACCAACTTGTTATAACGATGGGCATATAACCAACAGTCTCCCACTTGCACTTGTTATAACAACTGTATGGTCTAATATTCCCTAACCTAGTAAGGTGTATGTCATCCTAGACAAGTGTCGTGTTCATCTAATGAAACAGCCCTTAGGCAAGTGATCAAATATTCCTTTGTTCTAAAAGATATCCTTATGAACGTCTGACATGGAATCATGTCAGTCTCAGACATTCAATATTATGTTTCCCGATAGAGATTTGTGATGACCACAACAAACTGCACTATTGATTCTATATCAATTCAGTCTCGGTACGGCCGTACACTTGCTGTCAGCACCAAATCATCGAGGGGCCCATGGATATCGCTTCTCCTGTTAGGGCAGAAGGAACAAATAAACTTTGACTACACGGATCTCGCCTACTCATCATGTCATACCTGGACATTCCCTGTATGGCTGCCAGTTACGGACAACGTTGGAGAAAACCAAGGCACAACAGACTGCAGGACAAAGAATCAATGCATCTCCGCTTGAAGAATATAAGATATTACCATCTTAGAATTACTCGTGACAGATTCCATGAAGTAATCTCTAAGTGCAAGTTACTCAAATACTTAATCCCTATTAAGTACACATGAGAATTAGTGCATCTCCATGCTATGTCCATCTCTATGGACAATTTACCAATTCCTCATGTCAGTCTTGAATCAATACTTACTCCCAAAAGTATGACCGACTGTGGACAGTTTGAATAATAATTAAATTATTCAGGAAGTCAATAAAACACGCAAAATCGGAACACAATGATAAACTAATGAAATGACTGCCTTTATGCATATATTATGTTCTCCACATAATAATCTTCATATCAGATTGAGTTTTTCATACCTTAAGTTCCCAATACAAATCAAACTATACTAACTTCACTCAAAGTCAATTCATTTGCATATCTAATGCATATGGACTTATCATGATCGATCTTTCTTAGTCCGAGACATTGACTTAGTGATCAGATCAGCTATCTTGCCTCATCCGATATAGCTCTATTAACTGAGATGTCTCTTTTGATAAGAACCCGGATCCTGACTGCGTACAAGAACCGTTTCTATTAGTTTTGGAAGCTAGTATCTGTGTGCTTCTTTACACTGAGTTCTTCCATACTGTAATGGATCAAGAATATCTTAAACATTTAAGATACTTCGTGACGTCCATCCATTTGACTTTTTCCTGGATTAGCCTAATATCAAATCATCATGCTCAAGGAATATGATACATTAGTTCTCGTACATTATGCAATTGATCCATATGCAAGTGCATACAGGACTCAACTTATCTCATCCAGGATCTTAATGGAACTAGGACTCTGAGTTTCACTCAGTCCTAAACCCTGATACAGAAACTTGAATTCCTTATAGGAGTCTTGTATCTCTAGATCCGACTGCTCATGTACTCTAGCTTATCCTTATGAAGCACTTAGTTCTCGTACATTATGCAATTGATCCATATGCAAGTGCATACATGACTCAACTTATCTCATCCAGGATCTTAATGGAACTAGGACTCTGAGTTTCACTCAGTCCTAAACCATGATACAGAAACTTGAATTCCTTATAGGAGTCTTGTATCTCTAGATCCGACTGCTCATGTACTCTAGCTTATCCTTATGAAGCACTTAGTTCTATCTCCATAGATCATGATGCTTCATATGCAATAGGTCACTCCTATATCATTTGTAGCACAGCAATTCTCATTTATTTATGATTTCTTGATATAGGGACGTTTACATGAGAACTTTGCTATCTGCATACAACATAGGTTGGACTTCAGTTCTCCTACTAGCACTGACATTTACATAGTTCACTTTTGTTTCCAAAATCCCTATGAAGCACTTAATTCTATCTCCATAGATCAAAATGATTCATGCGCATTAAGTCTCTCTTATGTCATTTATAGCATAGCAATTCTCATTTATTTCATATTTCTCGAGATAGGAACATTTACATGAGAACTTTGCTATCTGTGTACGACATATGGTAGACTTCAATGCTCCCACTAGCTCTGACATATACACATGACTCATCTTTACTTCTCGAAAAGCCAAACTCTTTGATTTTCTCATCGAAGCAGAGATTCCAGCTACGAGATGCTTGTTTGAGTCCATAAATCGACTTCACAAGTTTACACACTCTATTAGGATATTTGGATTGTACAAAACCCTCTGGTTGTGTCATATACACATCCTCTGAAAGTTTTCCGTTAAGGAAAGCGGTTTTTACATCCATTTGCCATATTTCGTAGTCATAAAATGCTGCGATGACAAACTATATCCTAATAGATTTAATCATCACCACTGGTGAAAAAGTTTCCTCATAATCAATCCCTTAGGTTTGAGTATAACCCTTTGCCACCAGTCTGGCTTTGTTTGTGTGTACCTTTCTATCCACGTCTGTCTTCTTCTTGAAGACCCATTTACACCCAACTGTTTTAAGGCCAGATGTTTGATCAACCAGGTTCCAAACTTGGTTATCATACATGGATTTCATCTCGCTCTCCATCATCTCTTTCCTTAAGGCAACCCAAGGGGCCTGCCACGACTTCCGATAATTGGTAGGGTCACAATGATCCACCATACATTCATCACCTTCGTCAACATGTAATTCATGAAAACCAAGTGTATGACGTCCTTTATCAGTTTCTCGAACAGGAGATGGAGTTATGTCAGATTCCTCAGCAAACTCTTACTGAGTCTCAACAGGTTTTACTACCTCTGGTTGAGTGCTAGTGCCAACATCAGGTTCTTTGATCCTTTGAGTCTCATCAAGATCAGTCAGGCTCCCACTGATTTCTTGAATACCAGCTTCCTATCATAGAAGACTGCCATACATTCATCCACCATACATTCATCACCTTCGTCAACATCAGGTTCTTTGATCCTTTGAGTCTCATCAAGATCCTCTGAGCTACACGGTAAACCGTAAGTCTCAAGACCCTAAATTTCTAAATATGCTAGTGAAGAAACATCTACACTCCATATTTCTCAGACAGTGTTTATAGAACCTTTTGTGTTGGTGCAAGGGTTAGTACTCTATTGTCTCTAAGGTTTAACCTCAGACATAGATTGGAAGCATAATACAATCCATAATAAGTCGAACCTTTATGTTCGATTATAACTCAGACACACCATACGATGCTCGTAGCGTTCTAAGTGGATTTGACTGTTGAAACAATTTTCACAGTCCATTAGATGATTGTATAATCTTTGACTAAGAAACTCTTTATCCGCACTTGGATTTAGAATTCTCATCCTTTGCTCATTTGATTCAATACTCTGTTCTTGAAGTACTGATCACCATATAGGTTTCAAACTCAATAGAGTATTTTAGACGGTTTAGTGGAAAACTGAACGGTCCAAATACATTAGATGTACAAGGTCCAACAGATTCTCAGCCTTTGCCCGCAATAACTTGTGAGCGGTGCATAGTTATCTCTCTATGTAGACAAGAATAGCAGTTATCATAAGACTTTCAGTCAAATGATCTCCAGAATCCTATCTATCTGGAGTTCTGGTAGCTTCTTTCAAGTTTACAAAACCAGACAATTCCACTCAGACCATTAATCCAAACATTTGGATTCTCTTGAATCAATCTTTTCGAACTATTGTTGTGAACCAGTTCTCATAGATGTAATGACCATAACTTTTATTTAAAACAACCTTTATTTAAACCAAGTCAAAACCATCTGACGAAACAATGTTCACATCAACAATCTTCAAATTGCAAAACCATAAACTAAAACACTATAGAGAAGTTGGTTCCTAATCCTATGGATGAAAGCAAGCTGCTTGTAGTTCATGATTCAATCCAGCTCTCCATGGTTTGTACCTCTGCTTTATTCCAGTCTCTGCCCATTAAAATGGCAATACTGGTCATAAGCAAAGCACTTATGGAATTACAAATATACCTGAAGTGCCATACTCTTTGGCTTGCAACTACTTCTATTGCGTCAGATATCTTGAGCATTTATGCCTTCCATGTCCCACATCCTTTCAGTGGAAACAAAAATCTTCCTCAGGATTTCAGTATTGAGGTTTGTTTAGGAAAATCATTCCCTTGGTTGGGTTTGTCCTTTTCCTTATGACACCTCCTTTAGGAACTGTGGTGTTGGATTCCCTAGCCATGTAAAGTTCTACTTTCCTCAACATGCTATGTAATCTCTCGAAGGGTCCTTTTAAGTTCTATATAATGAAGTCCAGAATGAACTAATCATAAGAACTAGTCAGCGAGTTAAGGACAATGTCCGTGACTAACTCCCGACTTGTTGGAAATCCCAACCTCCACATTTGGTCAATGTACCCTCTTATGCTAAACATATAGGTATTGACTCTCCATCCTAGTAACAGCCTACATCCAAATAATGCTTTCATGACTTCGAATCATTCCCATTTAACCTGCTCTTGGATCATGTCCTTAAGCCGGTTAATCATGTCAAATCACCAAGACCCCACAATCTTCTTTGAAGCTCGGGAATCATAGTGTCTAACATGAAACGAGCAACCTTATTCGAATCATTTAGACGTCTAAGATGATTGACCGTCTATTTCAGCACTAGTAGATCTGGCTGGATAATACATAGGAACTTGTTCCTTAATCATATAAAAATTTCCCTCGACATTGAGTACTCTTCTCAAGTTCTGGAACCAACACGCATAATCTATGCCGTTGAACTTACTTTGATCGAGGAAGCCACGCAGTAAAAAAAACTTGTAACTTTCAAACTTTCTTTAGTTGACATCTAAAATAGAGTTTTGTTTAGTTTGATTATCCCTTAATAAATTAATTACCCATAAAATTATTTTACTTAAGGCTAGAATCCATATTTCGCTTTTGGTGGTGAAGAGGTATGCCGTAGTCACCCCCAGAAGTTATTTAGGTAGGCAATACTCTTTTGCCAACTTCAATATCATGAAGCTTCTAGATCTTTTGGGATTCATTGAATCTGATCAATGGCATGTTTAATCCCATCATGCTCATCCTCTCTCTCGTGACGGGTATGCCGCGGATCACGAGTTTGGATGGTAAATCGACCACGAAGTCCCACGTGACACCCGGCCCATGATTCATGAGTTATCGCGAGTATCACATCATTTTGGCCGAGTCCAATCCGACGCGTTGGCTATAGCACTTCCCACGCCGGAAGGGCCCGGTTAAATGTGTGGTTCTTTGTGGGTAGCATGAGATTCACATTTTCATAAAACGGGATTTTGTTTCGTTAAGTTAAAACATTTTAACTTTCTTTTTGGCAAAATGGTCTTCTAAACTTTTAAAATCCGTCTTACAATTGCTAATAATTTTTAAAACATGTCAACAACTTTTAACAATCTAGTTTTGCATATATCGTTCTTGTTAAAACACTTTAACCTTTTAATTGGCAAAAATGGTCAATTTAAACTTTTAAAACCGGTTTGAAATTGCCAATTTGACTTTTGAAAAATCTATTAACTTTTAACAAAATTTTCTTACTTGTGTATTTTCAGTAATACTTTTATCTTGAAACACTGTTCTATCAAACCCTTTCGGTAACTCCACTCGATAAAATGTGACAGGCGGTGAGGGTGGTAAGCAATGAATGCTATTTAAAAACCGACCTCATTAGGAATCAAAGAGACCTCCTTCAACTTTCTACACATTTAGAGTAGGTGAGCCTAGTCACGGTCTGACCAATGTTTTATTTTAAGTTATACATATAGATACAATTCTAATATATATATCATTTAAAATTTTAAGTATTCTTTGAAAATTATGTTTAACTATTAATTCTATTAAACACGCAAGGATGCAATGTTAATAATTAATTTAAACAATCATCCATTAAATTTTGAAGCATTTTAAACTTTGTGTTTAGCTATTAATTGTGACATCCGCCTAAAATGGATTTGGGTCAACCCAACCCAATTGGAAATTTAACAAACCCTACTCGAGATTTCTTGATGCTAATAGGATCAAAACCCTTACACTACGATATAAATTGACGTTAATAACAATATAGCATAGTATAATGTTATAACTATAATCAAATTAAATTATGATACCATATTAAAATCAAATCAAAGTATGATGCTCTAATTAAATTAAAATAATCAAACTTGAATGCTATAATTAAACTTCAAATCAAAGTAGATTGTTATAATCAAATAATAACCTATCTTTTATAAAACTCTATTTTTATAAACTATACATTAAATTTTATAAAACTCTTATATTAATTAATATATTATATAAAAGATGCTTGTGTTAGTGGAAAATTATGAAGAGCACCAAAAGTAAAAGTTTATTCCCATTGTCTCCCACTCACACCTCCCATCATCTTTCCTTTCATTTTTCTCCCAACACATTATTCTCATCACCACTCAAACCATATCTATTCTTTCTCTCACTCTCAATCTCGAAATTCCTCCTAGAAATCTTCATATTTCAGCCAAGAACACTCCAATATACTCAAATCTTCATCCCTCTTGAAGCATTCATCAAGGTATGTTGTTAAAAGTCTCAAATTCATGAATGAAACAAATTAAATTCACCAAACTATCTAAAACTCATTTTATGCATAAACCTGATTTTTCTCAGGATCCCATCAATAAAATAAGAAGTTTTGGAAATTTTCAGAAAATAACTTATTTTTATTGAATTACAATAATTATTGCAATAAAATAGGGCAATAATTCACATAAAATACTTTTTGTAGTCAATAAATTCTGGGAAAATTTTGGAACAACCCATATATTGAGTAAAGTGGATTTGTAAAGTTTCATGCATTTATATTACATTTTGCTGCTTATTTTGTATTTTATTTTGTTGTAGATAAATAAATTGCAAAATATAGTTATGTATGTTAAAAACTAGATTTTATATTTTTCACACCTTATTAACATTTTAAAGACTCCATGACAAAATTTACAGATTTGTTTAAGAATGTTTGCTTATTTTCCTGATTTAATGATTATTTAATGGTTTAAATTGATAATAAACAGCTACACATGTCCAAAAATTATAAAACCTTATCAGAATATCATATATAACATGTTAATTATAAATAAAAAGTCTAATGAATTTCTCTTAATATTTTCCTATTATTTATGATTTTATTGATTAGTTAATAATGAAAAACATAAGAAATACTTCCCATAGTCCAAAATATCCAAACTATTTACAGTAGGCTCAATATAATGTTAGCAAACTATGGTTAATTTTCCAGAATTTGTGGGAATCATTTATTATTTGTCCCGAATTTTGTTGTGGTTTAATTATTAAAATACTAAATAAATACTAAAACAGTTAAGAAAAATATGAAAATTTTACAGTAATTACTATTTTATGAAATAATGATTTTATGATAATTTCAGAATGTTTCATTACTGTTTAGTATTTAAAACCATTTTCCTAAATATCTAAGCATGTAAAAATGCATTTTTAATGATTATTTCATATAAATAATTGTTTATTGTTGAAAAATATATTTTATATGTGACCATCACTGAAATAAGATGAACTGTTTTCATCTAACAAATATTATCAGTTTATTTCAGATTGCATGAATTCGAGATCAAAAACAAAGATGAATCAAGACCCGAGAAACTTTGAGAAAACATCCAAACCTGAGGAAGTAATGCTACGAACCAAAGAGCAAAATACAAAAATGTCACACTGCTACAGCAATCACGACGCGACGGACACCATGGTCGCGACGTGAAGAAGAGCAAAGACAGAAGTCCAAATCGCTACAGCGATCGCGACGCGACGGAGGACTTGGTCGCGACGCGAAGAGCCAAACGCGACTATACCAACCTCTTGATCGCGAGACGACCAAAAACGACACTTTCAGCGACGAGTCTTCGCGACGCGACCAAAAGCAACGCGACCAAAAGGAACGCGACGGAAAGCTCGACATACCAGCGAAGACGCACTGACCCGACAAAAGGCGCACCGACCTCCAGCCAAGCACCCTCGCGACGCGACGGACCCTTTGGTCGCGACGCGAAGCCTGTGTTCAGCAACTATAAATAAGAAGCTAATCTCTTGCCATTCACACAACACTCAACATAACTATACTCATACACTCTCATAGAAACCCACGACCAGACACCTCAAGACACTCAAATTTCTGAATTTGACAACAAGAATCAAACCATATAACCGCAAGAAACAACAACCTCCACCCGACACCAAAACTTCAAACCTCTAAACAACCTCTACCCTACACCAAACAAAACCTCCACCCGACACCAATACATCTAACCTCCAAATCAACACAAAACCGAAGAAATACCATTTCAGCAAGAACAACCGAGCAAAGAACAAGAATCGACGCTTCAAAGAAAATCACCATCTTCATCTGCTATCGATAAGTTCTTTTGAAATTATAATTCCAATAATTTACCTGTGTTGTTATTGATTTATTGAAACCTTTATAAATCAATTGTACTAAAAATCCAAGACATACAAATTGAACCGTGACAACAACGAAAACATATGTGGACTGTATTTAACCGAGACATCTAACTTCTAACATCCAACTTCTAACCTTTTACTTATTGTAAAAACACTTTATCGTTGATAATGGCGTTTATTACATCTAACCTCTAACTTATAACATTTACTTTATTTATCGCTTTCTGTCTATTTAAATACTGTCTAGTTTAGATTTACTGCTTTATTTTATTTATTTACAGCTTTCAGTAACTTAGTTTTAGTTAATATTTATTCCGCAACTCTTATCTATTCCGCATATTATAGATAAAATACATATCTGTCACACAGTAATCGGCTTAAAAACCTTATTCGTGGAGATCAGTTATCGTATTTTCAACATTTATAATATATAAAATCTGTAAATACTTATAATTTGACTAGTTATTATTTTAATAAGAAATTATTAAAATCTTGCCTAATGTGAAGATATAAATTAATTAAGCAAAGTAATTAATTCAATTTAAAATTCATTTAACATATGCATACATTAATATTCAAAACAAAATTTGGATTATTGTTAATTCATCTAATATAAGAATATGTGTCTAATTATTTTTATTTATACTATATTCCCGTTTATCGATTCCTAAGCCAAAACTATTAATTATATTAGGTTCTACGACATTTTGACTCGAGCCGTCTATCGTACAACACGCGCATTCCTTATTGGACTAATGTGAGTAATCTACCCCATATTTTATAATTTTCAATACTTTTGGGGTGTATCATGTGGTTTTAATATGTTCCAACTACATTTTATTATTTTTTCACCATTGAGACATTGTTGGGACATTTATACATTAATCATTGTTTGTATAATTATTGTTTGTTTACGCTACATGTACTTGTAGTGCATTACAATTTTTAGTCTAATCTCCATGACTATGCCCGTATTCTTGAGGTACGTTATGGACAATAATAGCGCTATTGGGTTGACCACCCCGCCTTAGGACGCTAAGGTGATTGATTGCACGTGGTTGAGTGTGTATGATGATTAGATGCTCCATCCTATATATATATATATATATATATATATATATATATATATATATATATATATATATATATATATATATATATATATATATATATATATATATATATATATATATATATATATATATATATATATATATATATACATATATATATATGTATATATAGGGTGAGGACTTATTATTGTTGTTATCATTTGTTAATCAATTTTTGATTTATAAACTGTTATCTCGATAACATTTGCTTGCCAACTTCAAAAGAAAACAAATTTCAAATTATTCAAACTCACGATTTTCTTTAATAAAACTAGATTACTCACCAACTCTCGTAGTTGACCTGTTTTACCCATGATGCAGATTTGAAGAATGAAGTTGATGAAAAGTAGGGTGTACCTTAGAAACCCACAAGACTATTTAAATTGATGTAATAAATGTTGTTGTATTTGGATTTGTATTTGTATGTTGTCGATTTTGTTTGCATACTTAGTACTTAATTGAATCTAATCATATTATAACATAGTTGTCATGAGACTTTGAACAATATATCACGCCTTCATCGATTCCGTCAAGGATCGAGGTGTGACAGATTGGTATCAGAGCCCTTGACTATAGGGAATTAGGTTAATTGCCTTGACCTAGTCTATAGCCTCTAGGGTCCTCTCGTATGCTAGTTTATAAAATGCACACACAACTGCATGCAATTCACACTTAGAAAATCCTAGGAATACCTTTGTGTGCTAATTGCTCCGTTATGTGCTTACGTATTATTCCCGACACTTATATGTGTGCATACACTTGTGAATTTTCTCCTATTTCTCTTAAAATCACACACATACTCAAATGGTTTCAAAATAAAAATTTATATACATATATATTCCTTAGAGCTCATAGGAAATTAAAATTCATCCACTCTAGTTTAGTAGGATCAAAGTAATGGACGCGTAGTAACTGGAAAGGGGAGGTGCCGGTAGCCCGAAAGTCCTGACTAGGTAAGCATTCGTATACATCCCAATCAACCGAGGGACCAGTTTGCTTACCTGGGGACCAAAGGCGAGAGTTCCCAAACCTATAGGCCAAAGCGCGTCATTCACATTACTTTTGAGCCATCAAACTACCCGACCTTATCAAACGTATCCGAAAGGATACACTCCAAAACATGTGAAAACTTAGTATTGTGGGGGCCCAAGCAATTGCTACATGCTTCACATTTAGTACCCATGGAAAGCCCAAAAGGTGCCCAACACTCCTAACCATGGCCCAACAAGTGTTTTACAATCATTTTATCCAACAATGTCTACAAACTTAATTTACAAATAACTCACAAGTCCATATGCGTGTTTGTCATAGATGGCATTACGACCCCCTCTGTAACCATTATAACTATCACCATATGTCCACCAGCCCGTGTCGCCTTTGTACGACTTGTGGTCGCTATGGCCACTTGGCGGACACATGTCGTGCCCCAAAAACTCAGCGACCATTTGCTCTAACCTCAAATCAGCAAACACAAACCCGGTATCCAACTGGAACATGCTTCAACTGTGGTGGCCCCACCCATTTCATAAACGCGTGCCCTAGGCTTGTCAATATCATTAACACTCAAGCCCAGGCAAATCCAACAATACATGTTCCAGCTCCCAAAGGCCGAGCATTTATCATTACCGCAACCCAAGCACAGACCGATAACAAGGTCGTAAATGGTACGTTTCTCATAAATGACTGCTACGCGTCAGTACTTTTTGATTCAGGTGCCGATAAAAGTTTTGTGTCTTTGGAATTTGAACCCATACTTCACACACCTTGCACGATTCTTGATGAACACTTTACCGTAGAAGTCGCCAATGAAAAATACATTTCACTCTATGCAGTCATCCAAGATTGCACTTTCGATTTTTGCGGTCATAAATTTTCCGTCAATTTAGTTCCTATGGAACTTGGTAGCTTCGACATCATCGTGAGAATGGATTGGCTATCCCAAAACCATGCTGAAATAGTATGTTACGAGAAGTTTATTTGTATTCCTCTTGCCGACGGTCAAAGTCTTCGTATTTTTGGCGAGACTCGTTCAAAAAAGCTTAGTCTTATGTCATGTACTCAAGCTCGATCATATCTACGTAAAGAATACATGGCTTTCTTAGCCTATGTGGTGGAAACAAAGGTCAAAGAAAAGAATATTGAAGATATTCATATTGTACGAGACTTTCCCGACATCTTTCCCGATGACGTATCTGGACTCCCTCCAGTACGTGAGCTAGAGTTCCGCATCGATCTCGTTCCGGAGGCTGCTCCCATAACCAAGTCTCCATATCGGTTGGCTCCAACCGAGATGCAAGAATTGGCAAGTCAGCTCCAAGAATTAACCGATAAGGGATTTATCCGCCCTAGTACTTCACCTTGGGGAGCCCCGGTTCTTTTCATCAAAAAGAAAGATGGTTCGTTTCGTATGTGTATCGATTATCGGGAGTTAAATAAATTGACCATCAAGAACCGATATCCGTTACCTCGGATCAACGTCCTTTTTGATCAGCTTCAAGGAGCTTCATGCTTCTCAAAAATCGACCTCCACTCGGGTTATCACCAACTTCGAGTACGGGAAGAAGACATCACCAAAACCGCTTTCCGAACCCGCTATGGTCATTACGAGTTCACCGTTATGCCTTTTGGCCTAACGAATGCCCCTGCCGCATTCATGGACTTGATGAATCGGGTATTTAAACCTTATCTCGACCGTTTTGTTATTGTCTTTATCGATGACATCCTCATTTACTCCAAGACAAAGGCAGACCATGAAAGACACCTTCGTCTAACTCTCCAAACATTGCAAGGAAATCAGCTCTATGCCAAATTTTCGAAATGCGAGTTTTGGTTAAAGGAGGTACAATTCCTCGGTCATATTGTAAGTGACAAGGGTATTTTAGTCGATCCCGCAAAAGTTGAAGCAGTCAAGAATTGGAAAGCCCCACATACCCCCAAGGAAATTCGATCATTCCTCGGTTTAGCAGGCTATTATCGGCGTTTCATTTCAAATTTCTCAAAGATCTCTTTACCGCTTACTTTTATCACTTGCAAGGGTACGCCATTTGATTGGGGACCCAAGCAAGAAGACGCTTTCCAAACCCTTAAACAAAGATTGTGTGACGCTCCGACTCTTACACTCCCTGAAAGATCCGAAGATTTCGTGGTATACTGCGATGCCTCCAATCTCGGTCTAGGTTGTGTTTTGATGCAAAGGGGAAAGGTTATAGCTTACACATCGCGACAACTCAAAATCCATGAAAGGAATTATACGACTCATGATTTGGAGCTCGGTGCCGTGGTTTTCGCTCTTAAATTTTGGAGGCATTACCTTTACGGCACTAAATGCGTAATTTTCACCGACCACAAGAGCTTGCAACATATTCTTAATCAAAAGGAACTCAATATGAGACAAACACGATGGGTCGAACTCCTAAATGATTACGAGTGTGAAATACGCTATCATCCGGGCAAGGCAAACGTGGTAGCCGACGCGTTAAGCCGAAAAGAACATGCCAAAGCATATAATCTAATATGTTCTCCTATCTTGTCCAATCTGAGCGACCGAATTCGAGGAGCCCAACACTCGGCAATTACCGAAAATGACATGCCCACGGGATTTGATGGGGAGTTGGAAAGTAAATCTGATGGTATTTTCTATTATCAAGATCGCATCTGGATCCCAGATCGCGACAATCTTCGTACCTTCCTGATGGAAGAAATCCATAAAACTCGATATTCCATTCATCCTGGTGCTGACAAGATGTATCATGGCCTAAGAACCAATTATTGGTGGTCGAGAATGAAAAAGGATATTGCTTTATTCGTGGCCAAATGTCTTACATGTTCCAAGGTCAAAGCAGAACATCAACGACCCTCTGGACTATTGGTCCAACCGGTAATCCCCGAGTGGAAATGGGAAGCGATCGCCATGGATTTCGTAACCAAACTTCCCGTACCACCAAGGGACACGACAGCATTTGGGTAATCATTGACCGTTTGACCAAATCCGCTCATTTCCTTCCCATCCGTGAACATTTCAAGGTCGAACAACTTGCTCAAATTTACATCGACGAGATAGTTAGTCGGCATGGCATCCCTCTCAGCATCATTTCAGATCGTGATGGGAGATTTCTCTCTCGGTTTTGGCAATCACTTCAAGCAGCCATGGGAACCTGCCTCGATCTAAGTACCGCCTATCATCCTCAAACCGATGGTCAATCTGAGAGGACAACTCAAACACTCGAAGATATGTTGCGGGCGTGTGTCTTAGATTTCGGAGGAAACTGGGACTCTCATTTACCGTTGGTGGAATTCTCCTATAATAACAGTTATCATTCTAGCATCAAGATGCAACCATTTGAGGCATTGTATGGCCGTAAATGCCGATCTCGTATTTGCTGGCATGAAATTGGCGAGTCCCACGTGATTCGCGCCACAGTGGATTCTCCAATCGTTGGTCTTGAGCTTATCCAGGAAACAACCGACAAAATCACTCAGATTTGCAATAACCTTCTCGCAGCTCGTAGCCGACAAAAGAGTTACGCCGACAAGCGACGCAAACCGCTTGAATTTACCGTGGGTGACATGGTCATGTTAAAAGTGTCTCCATGGATAGGTGTGGTTCGATTTGGACGCAAGGGTAAATTGGCACCACGCTATGTAGGCCCGTTCAAAATCCTGAAAAGGATCGGACCAGTAGCCTACGAGTTGGATCTACCAATAGAGCTTAATAAAGTTCACCCAGTATTTCATATAGCCAACCTCAAGAAGTGTTTAGCAGACGAGAATGTTCATGTTCCTCTCGAGGATATCCAAATCGACAAGACAATGCAATTTATCGAGAAACCCTTGGAAATTGCCGACCGAAAAGAAAAGCAACTCAAAAGAAGTCGCATTCCCCTGGTCAAGGTCAGGTGGCAGTCAGCACGTGGACCCGAGTATACATGGGAGCGTGAGGATCAAATGCGTACCAAATACCCGCAACTTTTCTCTTAAGTTACTATCTTATTAAATTTCGGGACGAAATTTCCTAAAGTAGGGGAGACTGTGACATCCGCCTAAAATGGATTCTGGTCAACCCAACCCAATTGGAAATTTAATAAACCCTACTCGAGATTTCTTGATGCTAATAGGATCAAAACCCTTACACTACGATATAAATTGATGTTAATAGCAATATAGCATAGTATAACGTTATAACTATAATCAAATTAAATTATGATACCATATTAAAATCAAATCAAAGTATGATGCTCTAATTAAATTAAAATAATCAAACTTGAATGCTATAATTAAACTTCAAATCAAAGTAGATTGTTATAATCAAATAATAACCTATCTTTTATAAAACTCTATTTTTATAAACTCTACATTAAATTTTATAAAACTCTTATATTAATTAATATATTATATAAAAGATGCTTGTGTTAGTGGAAAATTATGAAGACCACCAAAAGTAAAAGTTTATTCCTATTGTCTCCCACTCACACCTCCCATCATCTTTCCTTTCATTTTTCTCCCAACACATTATTCTCATCACCACTCAAACCATATCTATTCTTTCTCTCACTCTCAATCTCGAAATTCCTCCTAGAAATCTTCATATTTCAGCCAAGAACACTTCAATATACTCAAATCTTCATCCCTCTTGAAGCATTCATCAAGGTATGTTGTTAAAAGTCTCAAATTCATGAATGAAACAAATTAAATCTACCAAACTATCTAAAACTCATTTTATGCATAAACCTGATTTTTCTCAGGATCCCATCAATAAAATAAGACGTTCTGGAAATTTTCAGAAAATAACTTATTTTTATTGAATTACTATAATTATTGCAATAAAATAGGGCAATAATTCACATAAAATACTTTTTGCAGTCAATAAATTCTGGGAACATTTTGGAGCAACCCATATATTGAGTAAAGTGGATTTATAAAGTTTCATGCATTTATATTACATTTTGATGCTTATTTTGTATTTTCTTTTGTTGTAGATAAATAAATTGTAAAATATAGTTATGTATGTTAAAAACTAGATTTTATATTTTTCGCACCTTATTAACATTTTAAAGACTCCATGACAAAATTTACAGATTTGTTTAAGAATGTTTGCTTATTTTTCCTGATTTAATGATTATTTAATGGTTTAAATTGATAATAAACAGCTACACATGTCCAAAAATTATAAAACCTTATCAGAATATCATATATAACATGTTAATTATAAATAAAAAGTCTAATGAATTTCTCTTAATATTTTCCTATTATTTATGATGTTATTGATTAGTTAATAATGAAAAACATAAGAAATACTTCCCATAGTCCAAAATATCCAAAATATTTACAGTAGGCTCAATATAATGTTAGAAAACTATGGTTAAGTTTCCAGAATTTTTGGGAATTAGTTATTATTTTTCCCGAATTTTGTTGTGGTTTAATTATTAAAATACTAAATAAATACTAAAACAGTTAAGAAAAATATGAAAATTTTACAGTAATTACTATTTTATGATATAATGATTTTATGATAATTTCAGAATGTTTAATTACTGTTTAGTATTTAAAACCATTTTCCTAAATATCTAAGCATGTAAAAATACATTTTTAATGATTATTTCATATAAATAATTGTTTATAATATATAAAATCTGTAAATACTTATAATTTGACTAGTTATTATTTTTATAAGAAATTATTAAAATCTTGCCTAATGTGAAGATATTTAATTCAATTTAAAATTCATTTAACATATGAATACATTAATATTCAAAACAAAATTTGGATTATTGTTAATTCATCTAATATAAGAATATGTGTCTAATTATTTTTATTTATACTATATTCCCGTTTATCGATTCCTAAGCCAAAACTATTAATTATATTAGGTTCTACGACATTTTGACTCGAGCCGTCTATCGTACAACACTCGCATTCCTTATTGGACTAATGTGAGTAATCTACCCCATATTTTATAATTTTCAATACTTTTGGGGTGTATCATGTGATTTTAATATGTTCCAACTTCATTTTATTATTTTTTCACCATTGAGACATTGTTGGGACATTTATACATTAATCATTATTTGTATAATTATTGTTTGTTTACACTACATGTACTTGTAGTGCATTACAATTTTTAGTCTAATCTCCATGACTATGCCCGTATTCTTGAGGTACGTTATGGACAATAATAGCGCTATTGGGTTGACCACCCCGCCTTGGGACGCTAAGGTGATTGATTGCACGTGGTTGAGTGTGTATGATGATTAGATGCTCCATCTTATATATATACATATATATGTATATATAGGGTGAGGACTTATTATTGTTGTTATCATTTGTTAATCAATTTTTGATTTATAAACTGTTATCTCGATAACATTTGCTTGCCAACTTCAAAAGAAAACAAATTTCAAATTATTCAAACTCACGATTTTCTTTAATAAAACTAGATTACTCACCAACTCTCGTAGTTGACCTGTTTTACCCATGATGCAGATTTGAAGAATGAAGTTGATGAAAAGTAGGGTGTACCTTAGAAACCCACAATACTATTTAAATTGATGTAATAAATGTTGTTGTATTTGGATTTGTATTTGTATGTTGTGGATCTTGTTTGCATACTTAGTACTTAATTGAATCTAATCATATTATAACATAGTTGTCATGAGACTTTGAACAATATATCACGCCTTGATCGATTCCGCCAAGGATCGGGGTGTGACATTAATCCTATTGATCATGCAAGCATTCAATGTCAATCATTAATCTAAACAATCATATAAAACTAAAATTCACAATTTTATAACAAGAAATCTGATTTCAGAAAATAAAACATCACGACCGCCGCGACGCGAAACACGAGAAAACACGACGCGGTAATCAAAAGAAACCGATCATAACAAGAACGACGAGGCGCGGAACACTAGGAAACGCGACGCGGCAAAACCCTAATGATCGTAACTTTAGAAAAACTCGCGACGCGATATTTCAAGTACCGCGGCGCGGACGTCGATCAGATTCGATAAATTAGAAAAAAAAAACGATTTTTAACAATTTTAATCGAATCAAAACAGTACAAAATCATGATAAAGTGGCTCTGATACCACTGTTGGAATACGATAGCATATAACAACGCAGCGGAAACAGAAATCAAAATCGTATTCAACCAGGATCACAGAATCATGCACACTTTTGTAACTGTAAAATCAAGAGGGTTCAAGAAATACATTTTAGATCTCAGATCTGATCTTGTTAGGATGACGAGAGCCCAAAGTAGAACTCCTCTAATGTAATCGCACCCAAGACAACAATCCAGCACCCGTTGATGTAGTATATACCTTTGCTTGAAGTTTTAGCACATAATACTTAGGGTTTTGGAAGAAATTGGCCGTATACCGAGGGGTGGGAGGAGGGTGACGAAAATTAGGGTTTTGGCAGCCCCTACAACTCAGATCTAGGGTTGTATTTATAGTGCTCCTCATCCTTATCCACTCCTTTGTGGATATTTCACTTTGGTCCTTTATCCTTATTAAGTTTCTAATTAATATACCTTTACTTTGGTATATTAATAAACTTAATCATTAAGTTTCTAATTAATATATCTTTACTTTGATATATTAATAAACTTAACCCCTCAAGTTTATTTTCGATCTCTTTTAGCTAAATCGTCTCTTGCGTGTAACCCAAAAGGACCCTACTATTTATAGTAATATTACCAACTTATTATAACGATGGGCATATAACCAACACAATCGATGTTGTTTGAATTTACAGGATTTGGAGGATTAGTTTGTGGTTGAGCCATGACGAAGACGATTCGAGAAGAGAAGGAAGAACATAAGGACGATTAGAAGAAGAATAAGAGCATATGCTCTGATACCATGTTCGAGTTTGAAGATCAGAGAAATGAGAGAAAAAGATCTCTTGATTGAATGAACTGAAAGTTACAGACAATGAATGAAAAACGAAGACTATATACAAAACAACAACTAACAGCTAACTAAAATAACTAACTGTAACTAACAACTAACTAAATTACACACGTGGAATACACACGTGGAAATAAATAAATCAACATGTTCAACGATTTATAATTCCATATTTTACTTGTTATTTATTGTTTTAGCTAAAAGATCCAATCTAACAAAGTGGAAAAATACTAGTTTTTTAGAATCTTATGGATAGAGGAATTGGTATTCCTTCCTCTTTATGTCATATGTGTAATAGCCACATTGCTGAGGTGGATCAAGTTTTATTGACTTGTGAAGTTGCCAAGTCTATTGTGGAGAAGAATGGTAGCTAGATGGTGTGATATCAATAAGTCATTGATCCAAATGGTCTGAGATATGTCTTTTTGATTGGATTCGACTTCCTTATCTACTACAAATAGTGTTGAATGTTGTTATCTCAATTGCTTGGTGGAGCATTTGGAAGTTTAGAAATATCTTACTTTTTAATAGGTATAAGCCGAGAAGAGAAAGACTTTATGATAGTATCATTGTGTGTACATATAATTAGGTTGTGCATGGAATACACAATCTTTATATCGGATGGGATTTGTTGCTCCAAAATCCGATTCTATACACTTATATGTAATTGTTTTGGTTCACTAGCTCATTGCTAGTGTTTCTTTTTATATACAATATTTAGACGTTCAAAAAGATAGTTGGATAAATGAATTAAAAGATGTTATATACTCCTATATGCAATTGTGTTGGTTCACTAGCTCATTGTTCATCGAATTTCAGACTTTTTCCTGACATTATAGAATAGATTTTTTTTTTCTGAAATCTAAAATGTCAATACAATATATACATTCTTGTTAGAAATAATACTTTTAATGTCAATATATAGTGGTCGGTAGCGCACCTTTTTCGAAAATATTGATCAATAAAAAAACTCAAATTTTAGTTATTTTCTTTAACATCAACTTAAAACATGATTAGTTTTGTCAAATATCATTTGGATAATTATATTCTAATCAAGAAAACACAAACCACTTCTATGTTTATTGATTAGAGTTATTGTCATAAAAGCCCTTACGTTTGTAAGAAATGTTCGGGTTTACCCTTTTATGTATTTTTTTTTCATAAAAACCCTTAAATTTATGTATGTTTCATTAAAACCCTTAAGTTTGGCAGCAACGTTTGGTTTTACCCTTGTGTTCTGTTATAGAACCTGTCAAACTTAAGGGTAAAACCGAACAATCCTGCCAAACTTAAGGGTTTTAATGAAACATACGTAAATTTAAGGGCTTTTATGAATAAAAAATACATAAAAGGGTAAACTCAAACATTTCTTACAAACTCAAGGGCTTTTATGACAAAAGCAATGCCACTTCTTTACAAATAAATAAAATATAAATTAAACAGAATACAAGAATAAGATATTTATATTTGTTTTAAATAAGTAAATATGAAGTTATTTTGGGACACACACTTACTACAAATGGTGTATATTGAAAGTTTGACCAGCTGGACAATAAACATTTTTGGATTCAAAGTATGAAGATTCTAGAAGGTTGAGTCACATGAGTACATGAACTGTACCGTAACAAAATGTTTGACCAACGTGCTGTTTTATGGTATATGCTTTTGACTTATTTATTCATGTTGAAAACGGTCGATTAATTTATATTATATTTTTGATCGATCAATCTATAAAAATGTTGCCCATAAGTTTGTTATAAAAAATTATATTTATAGCATAATTTTAATAATTATTACATCTAGAATATACCTAATCATTCTTTATAAACCAAAAACGATTAAACATAAAACTTAAGGAGCAAAATTAACACACAAAGGTTTAATAATATTATGACATCAAATTTGATGCTATATTACTCTTTTACATTAAAATGATACAAAAATGAAATAGGGTTGAAGATTAGTTTACACCATTTGGTATAAAAATAGGATCTAGAAGGGGGTTGGAGTTGTCATAAGATAGTTGAATGTTTTCCGAAAAAATTGCGTGTAAGATTATCTTTACTAAAAACCCATTTCAACTTAAAAGTTTATTAATAAAATTAATTTTTCGTATCTATTTTTTTACTTATCAGTAATTCAACACAACCTACCAATTTACTATAATATAATTATTTCTTATCTTTATAAGTTATAAAAAGTATAACAACATTTTTATTTTCAAAAACTGAGATTTTATTTTTCTATTATCGTTATCTTTTGAAAATATAAAATACTATAGAAGTTATATAGGAAAATGTATTTCTGCTTATTTGTATTGGTGTATTTTATTTATTCTTTTAATAATAATAAGCTATATTTAATCGATAAATATATTTTATAATAAAAATAAGAGAAAAAGACTAAAACAGCCTAATTTCATAAGACTTTTTCTCAAAACAACACAATTTAAGCCCCTTGCCGCAAAATAGCCGAAGAATTCGCAGGTGGTTAGTGCGACCTGCTAAATGCTCATTTCTCCTGCTAAATGCTCACGAGCTAGTATATAAAAAAAATTCGAAACCTCATTTTTTGGACTCTCACCTGCTAACTAGGTCACCTGCTAAATCCTCCAGGTGGCCTGCCAAATCCTCATTGGTTTAGGGTTAGGGTTCTTGGTGGTTCATGATTTTAGAGTTAAGGATTGTCCGAGTTTGAACGCTCATAGTTTGTTCATACGAAGTCCGATTTACCTGATTTTTTTTCTAACATGAAGTGTATTATTAGATGTGTTCATAAACATCAAAAACAAAAAAATTTGATGTCGGAAAGTGTTACTTTTGAAGCTCTAAATAAGGTTGTCGGTAACGTGAAGTTTTATATTTTTTCCAACTTTGAACCCTAATAGTTTGTTGATATGAACTCCGATTTAGTTAATTTTTTTGTAATGTGAAGTGTATTAGTATATGTTTTGTTAAACATCTTTAACCCAAAATTTTGATTTATCGCCTAGCGTATCTTATTACCTATGCCTCTAAAATTCAGGTCACCTCTCAATGTATTATTACGATGCTGTCAATTCAGTAAAAACAACGTTAGTATTACTCATATATGCATAGAGTTTTAATTTTTAAGGTTTTACGAAAAAAAAGAGCATTTAGCGGGTAAGGGGCATCACCCACTAAATCCTCAAGAGGATTTCGCAGGTAATGTCCCACACCCGCTAAATGTTCTCCGTCAGTCGCTAAATGCTCTCCCTCACCCGCTAAACGCTCTCCAGTTCATAAACCCTAGTATTTTATGGTTTAAAGGCTTGTACAATAGGCATAAAAAATTGTGTGTATGCTAATCTAAAGCTTAAAGCGTTAAATTATTAACTAGGGACAACTAATACATAAAAAACATCAAATTTGAGACACTTACGTATTTCCGTGTCGAAAAATTCTACGAAGCCATTTGAGAGCGTTTTTAGTCTGTGGTAATGAAAAAATGAGGTTTTTTAGGTTTATATACCTGGGCTAACGGACCAGGCTCATGAGAATTACACAGCCCACATGAGCATTTCTCAGCCTATATGGAGGAGTACGCAGGTTAGGCTCGAGCTCGTGAGGAGTTAGCAGGCGAAATGAGCATTTAGCAGGTGGCACTAGCCACCTGCAAATTCCTCGGCTATCTTGAGACAAGGGGCTTAATTTGTGTTGTCTTGAAAAAAAGCCTTATGGGATTACATTATCCAACTAAAATTTGTCATGGGGAAGGAGGTTAGCATCAACTCTTTATTAGCTTGGATAGTACATATGCTCGATTTGGAGATTTTTCGTTTTTCTTTTTTTGATTAAAAATTCTCTTATTTGAATTTGGTTTGAGATGGATCACGTGTATTGATAGCCTAAAATCCTTGATTCCATTTTGTAAGTTCAATATATATTAAGAGGATAAATGGATGTGGAGCTTAGACCTAACGAGTGTTTTTTTAGTTTTTTCCGCAAGGTCTTATCTTCACTCAGGCACTTTGATTGCTATCAAGTTGAATGTGTTTTCTTGGACATTGCGATTAAAAAGATGCCTACAAGATAAACTTTTTACTAGAGGTTTAGACGCTGACCCTTTAATATGTCCTATTTGTGATTCATATATATGATGAAACATGTTTCTTTAATTGCTTGGTCGAGTTCTCTATACGGCGCCTTATGGAAAACTGCTGGGAATTTGATATGTCATCTACTATATCAGTCTCAGAGTTGGTGACGATGGGCAGATAAAGTTAAGAATAACATAGTTCAAAGAAAATGATTTGATTCGGTCATTATTACAATATGGGGAAAATGACTTATAAGGGTAACGAAGTATCAGAATTGTTCAAAAAAAATATCATTTAACTTTTTGTTGTACACATATTACCAACAAACTATGACCTTTGTACACATATGACCATTAAAGTTTATCCTTTGTTCACAAAATACCATGCGCATTACCGGAAGAATCGGTTACCAGCCACGTGGCATGTTACATGGCGGGTGACGTGGATTCTACTGTTTATGATGTACACATTTTACCATTAAACTTTTTTATACACATTTTACTATTAAACTTTTTTGTACACATATTACCATTAAACTTTCTTTTTGTACACATTTTACCATTAATCTTATATAAATATATTTTTAATCTTCTGTTCTTTTGTTTTGATTATATAATAACTACTTATTTGAGATTATGATGTTCTTTTCCTCAACTGCTTATTGTAACATGTAATGGGTTTTGGAGTAACGTCTTTTGATTCTGGTTTATCCTGGGCATCGTGTGTCTTTCCTTTCTCTTTCTCTAACTCCACAATTTTCTCTAACAAAATAACCGGTACAAATTCATCTATAGTTGTAGGAGTTTCTTGTTGAGTTTGTTCTTCCATTTCCTTTCTTCCAACATACTTTATTTTTAGATTACCAAAAGTGAAGTTTAGATAAACTATTGAGATGTTTTTGTCATATTTTTCTGAGGAGCGTGTGAAGACTTCACCTGAGTTTTGTTTTTTTAGACGTCTGATCATGAGCTGCAGACTTCTAACCTCGAGTAGATGTGTGACCTTGTATATTTTTCTTTCCATCCCTTTCTTATATTCTTTTCCAAGGCTTCGTTTCTTAAATTTCCAAGCCTTCATTCTTCAACAAAATAGCTCATCATCTTTGTAATACTTCTTGTCTTAACAAAAACTGAGTTTGGGCTAGCTCATCGTTAAACCAAGTATCGGATTCCTTTTTGTCTATACCTGATTTAATTGACTTGTTATACTTTTTAACATTATTATATTCTTTCTATGTAATGTTCATCATATGCTATTGCATATACGACCATGGCATATAAAATATGTTTTATATTAGTATTTTTATACAACTATATATAATATATATTTATTCTACATGGTATATAACTATACACACACACTACAAGAAAGTGGCCCTTTAGCGAGGAAGGCTATAGGAACAGCAGAAGTCGTCACTATAGAGACCCCTCTAGAGACCACATGTCGTCTATATATAGCTGACTTTATTTGTTTGACCATTAAGCCTATAGCGACAACACGTCGTCGCAATAGAGTAGGCGGGAAAGAAAATTCCAATGGCGTGTTTTCTAATATTTATAGCGACGACACCTCATCCCTAAACATTAAAAAATATATTTTCCTTTTATTAATATTATTTCAGTCATTAAGTACAACGGCGTCGTTAGGGGGACGACTATAGGATGACATGTCATCTCTATAGCCTATGGAGAACCTTAAAACCCATAGGCCACCGTCATTTCCCTTTTACGCTACTCCACATATTTCTCTCGTCTTCCTTGGCGTTTTTCGAACAATTTCCTCCGACGAACACAGCTTTGTGTTGTATTTCTCTCCTCCTTTTACTCGGTCTCCCATTTTCTCTCTAATGTAGTCATTTTCAACAGAAAGAAGTTGATCTATGACGGTTTTATGTTCTGCAAATTGAGCTTTGGAGAGTGTGGTTGAGCTCCAACAACTAGCAACTGTGGTTAACCACCAGCCACTTTCCTCCAGCGAACACAGGTTTGTGTCCTCCCCTCTCCAATGCAATAGCCCAACAGCTTACCCAACAATAAAGTCAACAAATGCATGCCTTTTATCCCAATATCAAAACAACCAACAAGCGATACCACCGATTCATTTTCAATTTGATCCAACACAACTACAACCTCTAAACAATCAAGTTCCAAACTTCCAATTTACAAACTATCAAGTTCCAAACAAGAAAGTTCTAAACAATCAAATTGGTGATAAAAGTGACAAAGAAAGTTCTAGCGAGTAGATGTTTAATTGTATGAAATTTTTAAACATTTTGAACCAAGTTTGTATGAAACTATTATGTTTGTATGATATTTCAAATGTTTTGCTTAACCGCTTGTTTTAGCATTAAATTTAAATGTTCTTAGTTAAAAACCTGAAAAATAAACCAAAAGGCAAAGTTAAAAAAACAATGGCTTTTGGAACGACTTGTCGTCCTTATAAATACTCTATAAGGACGACTATCCTCGATATACATCACCTATATATAATGACTATCTATCTTCACTATAGATACTCTATAAAATCGACATGTCATCTCTGTAGGTGATCTATAGCAACGACAAGTCGTCAATATAGAATTTATTAAATGTTTTTTTTAATTCGATGGAAACTTTTAGCGACTAAAGTATTGCGAAGAAAAGTCGTCACTGTAGGTAACTTATAACGACAACATTTTTCATCCATGTAAGCCTCTTGTTGAGCAAATGTGGAGCCTAATCCAAACCAGAGCAACCCAAGAAAACCAGAGAGGATCTGATGTCTAATGTAACCAGAAACAGAGGAAAGACTATCTAGTGTTGTTGAAGTATGCATCTACGACAAGTCCTTAGTCTTTGGTCAAGTGGGAGTTCTTCGCTCCGGTCAGATCAATCATAGCGGATCAACAGATGGAAGGGAGCATTCTTTCAGAAGATCAACAGAAGGTTGAAAACAAAGGCATGAAGATCAGCAGGATCGAAGCCGCCTGCTTTGTATGGATCACGAGTCATGTTCTTGGTTAGGCATACAAAGGAAGAGTCCAAAGATAGACAGTAGAAGCCCTGGTGACCGAGGCCGGTTACCAGATCAAAATTATGATGAAGTGAGAACTAAGTCCGGACCAAGGAGTTATGTCGGAGGAAGCCAATCATCAGTATCTTATGCGGACCGTAGTTTCACAGTGACAGTTATAGCTGAAAGGTTTTCTGCAACTATGAACTAAAGATCCTAAGTTCACATGCAACCTATATAGATCTAAGTTTTTCTTCTAGTTAAACATATAACAATTCCTAGAAGGCCAGAAAGAATTAAACTAAAAGAAAGATCAAGAAAAACCAACCTTTAGTGAATTCTTGGAAGCAAAGCAACAGAAACTCTTACCTCAAATGTAGTCACACCCTAGCTTGAGGCTTTGGCCGAAAATTCCTTTAGAGAGAATACAAAAATCGTGGTCAATGTAGGGTTATGAGCCTCCCTATTTATAGGCTCCAGTGGATGGCCAGATAAACCCTAAGAGATAAACCTTTTGAATTCAAATTAAGATAAACCTTTTATCTTATCAATTCAAACAATTATCTCTTTATATATATATATATATATATATATATATATATATATATATATATATATATATATATATATATATATATATATATATATATATATAAATCGATTATATATATTTATATATATAAAATACTCACTCAAACTGTCACTTACTCAACTATTGAATAATTACAGTTTTAGTCCCTACACCTTTAATTAATTAATTTAACTGCCAAATTAATTCCAATTAATTCCAGAAAAATTTCTAATTAATTATTATAGTTTCTAATTAATAAATTATCAATTAATATATATTAATAAACTATTTATTTTATTTCTATTGATTTATTAATCATATAATAAATCACTCTTTCTCTCTACCGGACTTTCTGCCAATCCTCCAACTATGATGGCAACCCAAATGGACTATGCTACTATTAATCAGATAAATACTAATTATTAGTCATGGCTTAGACACCTAATCCAACAGTCTCCCAGTTGGATAAGTCTATGACTATAATTACCAATTTAGCCTATGATTAATTAGCAACTGTAGCTTCCTAGAAACCGCTGCCGAACTCTGACCTAGTCAGTTCCGTCCATAGATAAGTGATCATATGATCCTTCGTCCAACAAGATATTTTCAGACACGAGACATGGATTGAGATCAATCTCTGTCCGATACTCTGTTTCCCGATTTCCGATTCTGCTTATGACTTTGGGACTTCTAATTGAACACATCAATTTAGTCCAGGCTGGCTAGCACTTTAGTCAACTTCAAAATCATCGAGAGGCCTACAGATATCTGTTTCCTATCAGGGTCAAGGAACGAATAAGCTTTGACTTATATGCTTATATCTTTTACCAGTTAAATCATTCACAACAACACGTTTTATAACATCGAGTTACCGATGTGATTTCGTATTATCAATGAACAACTGCCTTGTAAATCATAACTCATATCTCTCCACTTCAAGATCATAAGATATTATCGTCTCAACATTGCTTTTGATATAATCCATGAAGCAATCTATTGAGCGTGGGTTTATCCAATACTCAAATCTCTATTTCTAAGTACTCATGAATGTTGTAGCAATCCTATTGCTATGTCTAACTCCTTAGACAGTCTACAAACCAATTCATGACAGTCTTGATTCAATACTTACTTCCCAAAGTATGAGCGACTGTGGACCTATCTGAATAATTAAATTATTCGGGAAGTAAAACATGCAAAAGTGAAACATAAAGATCTGACTAACAGCTACTCCTGTTTATTACCAAGTCTCCACAAGGTAATCACCAAGTCTGGTCTTGTCATAAACTATTATCGGTTTCAAAAATTTCTTTTAAACTTTCAATTCTAATTTTACATCTATGTCTTTATGAACCTTTCACTCTTTCTATGTATCCAAAGTATTTTATACTTGTACACTTTGTTGCAGATGATCCAATAGGATGCTCATCCGATAACATCTCAATATGTTATCCTGTCAATTTCTCTCCTAACTCCATTATGGTAATGTGTACTGTGACTTCCTATGGTTCTGGGGTCTTTAGTCTACTTGACTGCACCCTAAGACTATTTCGAGGTGCTATGATGTGCCGGTGAACCACACGCGCTCCATCAGAATACCATCGAGATTCTTTAACCATCATGTCCTTCAACATCATGTCCTGACGTTACCAATTTGAAAATCTTTCAAATTAACACTATCACCCCAATCACTTCCTAATGAATTCTCACTTGAGTTCAAACAATCCATCCAGTATTCCTAGCCAGACAATGTCCTGAATTCAACTTACTGTGCCTTAAGCATCAAGTCATCATGATATGTTCATGACACTTTGATCGATCCAATAACTTATGGAACCCGATCCGATATTATTCCAAACCCTTTCGGAATCCAAAGATTATTTATAATCCTTGTGTCATGACTTTCGAAAAACTATTTCCTTTCGGAGACTCTTCTTATGCATCTTGAATCTTATCAAGATCATGCTTACAATGGCTAGGTCTGGGCTGGTGATTTCATCTATCCAATAGATGGCTGTGTGAGTATGTTGCATCTTCTTAATTTCTTTCATGCCAAGTCATCACACTTTGCAATGATAAGAGAAACATTTTCCTGGGTCTATGCATCTTGAATCTCATCAAGATCATTTTGCCAGAGTCTGGATCTATCTCATAGACATTTGCAACCACCTGAGTATGCCGTATTTCTATTAAGGCTTTCATAGCGATCCGTCTCTTAACACCAAGTCATTACACTTTGTAATGAAGAGAGATGTTTCCTAGAAACTGTATGTACCCCACGTATGGAGATAGTAGATAACGGCGACTCCCACTGGCTTTGACATGGTTATAGACTATTCACAAAATCCAGGACTTATGGTACATTTTGAGAATCCAAACCATTCTAACATTTTAATGGAAGTCTTTCAGCCCTTTCTCAAAATCCAATGCTTTAGCTTATTTTGAGAATCTGAATATCCTTTCCTGCGAGATGCCCGTGGGGAAATCCCGGGCCTATTTACCTTTGTATAGGGACACTCTTTGTGAGTCCCTATTAGTGTGCCGGTGATCCACACGCGCTCCACTAACGATTCACAATGTACCGTACAGTATCCTTTCGGATTCCATCCTCTATTGAGCTTACTTCTCCCGGAATCAATTACTTGACTCTGAGTATCGTCTCACTCAACCAGATGTTCTGAATGGTATGTATCTGTCCATGTTGCTTTCTTTTGATGATTCAGTTACTCCCACTGGTTTTTAGACCAAGTGTAAAATCAATCAAATTTTCACATAGACTGTATCTCGCCCTGAGGTTCTCTTGTTTGGCAGCAACCGGGCTCACCAATGCTTCCCAGTAGTCGGATTATGAATCCGTACTAACTATAGTGTTTTACCACCAATCAGTGTGTCACCCCAATCATAACTACTTATGATGGTGATCAATACTACTGGTCAAGAGAAGATTATGCCAGTTGTAGAACAGAAATCTGATTTCTGCTCCAAGCCTAGTGATGACTAAAAGGTTCTTTTACTTGGCTAATCCTAAACTCATTCAGGACTGTCCCAACTCCCACTGTTTCCTTAGAACATGAGTTCTTTCTAAAAGAGTTATTCTTTTAGAGTTATAGAGGGACAGCCAATGAAACGACAATGCTGATCATGTTCAGGCTAGTCATGAGCTTTGGATGAACGCTACAAGACCCTGGACTTTCTATGTATGAGTGGGATAAACCCAGCTTTACATTTCAGACAGTGTCTGCAAGAACTAATTAGTCTAGGATGTGGTTGGAATGTGGTTTATATGGACTGACTGGTATAGTATTCAACTTATTGAAAACTAATTTGCAATGTATCTCATACATCGAGGATCGAACTGTTTCGACCAATGCTCCATTATCTTCCCTAAGACACATTATAACCTTTAAAGCTCTTGGAAGAGAATGAACTGTGAAACCCTTTTCTCAGTTTATGTTATCGCTTAGGTTCTGTGGAACTTGTACTTCCTTTAAAGTCCTTGAACTGTTCAAGGTTTCAATTCAATTGCTTATCCCGATAAGCAATGTCATATTCATCATACCGAATGATGAACATTGTGAAGTACAAACAATTGTGTTCTATCTCAAGATTCGAGCAACACACCGCAACAGGTGTGTCAGCTGCTCTTGATCTCAATGTCTTTTACATATCTATGTAGACTAATGACTATGTTAACTTTGTTCAAGACTTGCAATCTTCAGTTGACTCTAAGTCAACTGATTCCAAAATCCTATCCTCTGGATCTTTGGGTGATTTATTTCTTGCCACATGTGCTTTATGTAGAACGTAATCATCATCTGACTCTAAGTCAGATGATTCCAAAGTCCTGTCCAGCTGGACCTTTGGTTGATTCATTTCTTGACATATTTAGAAGTCAATTCATCAAGTGACTCTAAGTCAAATGATTCCAAGGTCCTGTCCACACTACTAGAAAAAAGGCCTTTAATGACACGCATTGCGTGTCATTAAAGGGTACAGATGACACGCAAATGTATGTCAAGGAAGCCCCTATCATAAATGACAGATGACATACATTTGTGTGTCGTAAATTTACGACATACATTAATGACAAACCTTTATGACTTACATTGTAAGTCATAAATTTTTTTTAAACAAATTATATATATATATATATATATATATATATATATATATATATATATATATATATATATATATATATATATATATATATATATATATATATATATATATAACCAAAGCTATGCAACAACCACAAGAACCATATCAATTGTGAATCACGATCATTCAATATGCCAATATCTTAATATATACAACTATAAAACCATCCAAGTAACCTTTTGACAAAATTCAGCTTAAAGTACATTCCCTTTTCCAACCAATAGTTTCCAAAAGAATCAACATAACAAAAGAAAAATAAATTCAAACAGAACATCGCCATTAACCTTCTACTTCTACTTAATCGCCCTTTCCATCATTGTGTTTCCGCTGCTGTAAAAGCCATTTTTGCCACCTGCACAATAACACATCAGGTGAAGCTTTTGAACTTATTGTTAGTCATTTTATTTGTTTCTACAAGAATCTAATAAGTCAGAGATTAATCTTGTGGGGTTAATCATACTGAAACAAATCATAGCAGCTCACGTCTGATTAAGTCCTCTGTTACATGAAATGAGTATAACAATTGTTCTTGTAAACCCCTACAAATAAGATTCATAAGTTAACCACATTAAGGCAAAATGAAGAATCATAGATACAACACGGAATATAGCATCTCGTATCAGAAAAATGATTTAGGAAAGAGGGCATTTTGGTAAGTTTGACAAGTATGTCAAACACCTGCTCATGCTCATCCGGACTGATACAAACAACATCAATAGCCTTCTTTCTTAACAAAGTTTTAAAAGAGAAAAGGATTCAGACAAAAGATTTTTACCTTTACATATCACCAGCACCTTAAAGCATTGAACAAAAACTAAAAAAACGAAACTAACCATAACTTTAATCAATAGGTTATGTGATTATCTAACAGTTTCAAGTATTACCTTAGATGTAAGTAAAGCCATAACCAGGAAGCGAATCAATCTGAACAAAACCTACACAAGTCCGACTGATAAAAATAATCTATAACTAGGAAACGAATCAATTTGAACAGAAGCTATAACCAAGAAACAAATCCAAAATCAGGAAAGCCAAATCCGACTGATCAAAAGAAACCCAATTCATCAACCATATCAACACGATGATGACCCGATTCTGGCGAGAGTGGGTTCTGTTTGGAAACAATTAGGTCCATGGTTCTGAATTCGAAGGCGTTTAGGGTTCTAAGGTTGAAGTATTTACCTGAGATTAATTGTTGGAAGCCCGATTTCAGTGAGAGTAAATGGCGGCGACCCAATTTCGAGCCATAAGCATCATTCCGGAGGATGTGTTGGTGGTGTGAGACTAAACGGTAATGGTGGTGGCCCGAATCAGGATCGTTGAAATCGCCATGGCGAGGGAGCAACGAGAGTCAGATCGAGAGAAGGATACGAATCTTTGTTTAACCCGTTCCGATTGAAACCCTAATTCTCCACATTCTCCTTCTGAAGCGGGAATGCCAAGTACTGAATCTTTCTTTAGGTCGTTTTGAAAACTCGAATATTGAATGTCAAGTACAGATCAAGAGACATCGACTAGTTTAACCCATTCTGAAAAATCGTGATTCATATAAAACGACATACTCCTTCTGAAGCGGGATACGATCGGTGAAGGGGGAGAATGTGGAGAAGGTAATACGCGATTCTGATCAAATATCGGGGTTGAATTAAAAAACGACACTTTTATAATTAGATGACATACAAAAAAACACTAGTGCCCTCCGTGTTTTTAATTTTTTTGTATTATGACGGTAAAATACGACATACATTTTCGTATGTCGTAAATATACTACATAGATGACATATATTTATGACATACAATTATGTATGTCATATGATCTTTAGATTTTAGAAAATATGACATTTATTTTATGACATACAGTTTTGTATGTCGTAATATAAGTGTGTGTCATAGTTCGTATGTCATTAAAAGCCTATTTTCTAGTAGTGCCAACTGGACCTTTGGTTGAATTGATTCTTATAACATTTGTATTAACAATCATAATGACACAATTCTTGAATTCAAAACATTTCGGATCATCATTCAAGTTATTACTAAACATACATTCAACACATTCATATAACATTTCAAGGACAATTTTAGACAACAGGTGTTAAAAGAAAAATGGCAATTTTATTAAAACAAAATCCTTGAACAATGTAATAGACAATGTCAAAAAATGCATCTAAAGACTAATAACAATATTTCAATATCTATCTAAAACTTCAAAACTGCACGAGCTGGAGATCCAATCCAAATGTGCTCTTATACGCCAGAGTCCCGTGCCTTCTTGATTCCCTGCATACAAACCAAAATGCGACTGTCACATTATGTATCAAGAAATCTTGAAACAGGAGTTTTGAGGTTTTTTAGATATACCTGAGCTTTCAAAAGAGTTGGAGCGTCTTCCAATCTTCCCGTGACTGTATCCGATTTAGCGGATTCCCAGTTTGAGACATGTCCAGTCGATCTTGACCGTTTCTTGTTACGTCTCTTTACTGGACTTAATCCAGAAGTAGTTGAGCCATTGGAGCTATGCTTGTCCAAGAGTGACTCGTATAAAGTCAACAGTGGACGCATTTCCATGAGGGTCTTTTTCTGGTCTTCCTTTCTATACGTCTGAATGAACAGATCGTACTCATTTGTCAGCGAAGTAAGCAGGATGTTAACACTCTCCTCCTGACTCATGGGATAACCAAGTTTATACAATTCGCCTATGTACGCTTCAATCTGAAGAACATGCGAATTGATGCTACTTCCTGCTTTCAGCTTGAACTCTGCAAGTCTTTTAAAGATCCTGGTTCGTTCTTCTTCGACTGGTTTTTTGGAACTTTTCCTCAACCAGTTGCATTAACTCATATGGCCCCAAGGATTCAAAATCCTTGCGGAATTCGGGGTCAATGGTTGACAGCATGAGGTCACGAATCTCTTTGGATTCATCATAAGAACCTTTTATGATGACTTGTTCCGGTGGAACTGGGATCGGATACTCGGTGAGATGTAGCTTGCCAGCAATGCCGAGACCCAGTCTCCAATTGCGAAGCCATTTTTTACAGTTGAGGCCAGTCAGCCTTTCCATATTTAGCAGGTGCATTCTGATGCTTTCAGAAATGGGTGAAGGAGGAGAAGGAGGAGAATTGACACTTGACATCTATAAAAGGAAATAGAATTTATTAGTTTAATTGGTCCTTTTTTAAAATAATTACCCAATATGTTATTTAATAAGGCTAGGATCCAAAATACCCCAACTATGGTGTGAAGAGGGATGCCATAATCACAACATAATGGCCATTAAGGTAGATAAGCACTTATCAATTTCATCTTATGAAATTCCTAGATCTGTTGAGATTCATTAAACTTTTCAATGGCATGTTTAATCTCGGATGTGCTCCACTGTTTGTGACTGGGATGCCGAGGATCACAAACTGGATGTGAATAACCATGCAAATTAGCTTGGTACTCTCACGTTAATTATCATCTTTGATTGATGTGCCGGTAAACCACACACGCTCCATCAACAATGATAATACCCGGGAAACCCATTGCAACTCTTTATGAACCCCTATTGGCGTGTCGGTAAGCCACACATGCTCCACCAATGTTTCATAAAGTGCAATATGCAATTTCATAGATTAGCACCAATTCACATTTTTCCTAAAGTAACTAGATTTGGGTTTTGTTAAGTTGTTCCAGTACTTTGAATAATATCATTATACTTTTAATGATTATTAGGCGGTCCTATCAAACCTGTTCGGCTAACGACCCTCCACTGATCAGGCGAGCGGTGGGCGAGAGTGTTCACCCATTAGACCGCCATTTTATAGGCAGTCTCATTATATCCACTTTATAGATCAACTTCGTGAATGAGGCCTACTAATGATTTGACTAACCATTTTAATCTTATACATATAATAATAACTTCCTAATTATAATATATATAAGATGTAATTTTTTAAACCTTTTTAAAAATTGTTTCTGGTTTATCTTTTAATTTGTTGTCGATTTAAACTATTAAATTTCAAATTAAATTAAACCTTAAAAATCGATTTTAATTATCTTTTAATTAACCAATTAATTAAATTAATTAAATTTGATATTTTAAACCTTTTAAAATATTTTAGGATTTATCCTTTTAATTTTCGCCAATTTAAACAATTAAATTCTAAATTAAATTAAATCCTTGAATTATCTTTTAATTACCAATTAATTAAATTAATTCAAATGTAGATAGATTTTATCAAATTAATCAAATTAATTAAAACCTATCCTTATCCCCTAATTTTCGATTTTTAGGATAAAGGTTTTAAGGTTTATCTTTTAAACAATTTAAAGTTACCAAAAATAGAATACCTTCTAAAACCTAGCCACAAAAATCGCCAAATAAGAGGGGAGGGGCTAGGGTTTTCAAAACCCTAACCCTAAATGTCGATTTGCTCAAATTAGGGTTTAGGAACAATAAACCCTAATTATAAGGAAAACAGTTATAGTAATTTAACAAGAAAAACAACCAAAAGCTCTGATACCACTGAAAGGTTTTCTGCAACTATAAACTAAAGATCCTAAGTTCACATGCAACCTATATAGATCTAAGTTTTTCTTCTAGTTAAACATATAACAATTCCTAAAAGTCCAGAAAGAATTAAACTAAAAGAAAGATCAAGAAAAATCAACCTTTAGTGAATTCTTGGAAGCAAAGCAACAGAAACCTCTTGTCTCAAATGTAGTCACACCCTAGCTTGAGGCTTTGGCCGAAAATTCCTTTAGAGAGAATACAAAAATCGTGGTCAATGTAGGGTTATGAGCCTCCCTATTTATAGGCTCCAGTGGATGGCCAGATAAACCCTAAGAGATAAACCTTTTGAATTCAAATTAAGATAAACCTTTTATCTTATCAATTCAAACAATTATCTCTTATATATATATATATATATATATATATATATATATATATATATATATATATATATATATATATATATATATATATATATATATATATATATATATATATATATATATATATATATATATATATATATATATATATATATATATATATATATATATATATATATATATATATATATCAGTGTTGCAGAAATCGGCCTTGGCGGCCGATTAATCGGCGATTAATCGCTTGGCGGTCTTCAACCGATTACGATTAGGCCTAATCGGTCAGCTTGGCGGTTTGCTGCAAAAATCGGCCTTGGCGGCCGATTAATCGGTCTTGGCGGCCATTTTCTAATTTTTTTAAACTTTTTAATTTATTTTTTATTTTTTATTTTTAAATGATTGCACAAACACTCTCTAATAACTCAATAATACTGAAAAAAAATCAATATTAAAGCATAAAAACAAACAAATGAATAATCTTTGATGTGCATCTCGAAATAAAAATGAATCAAACTTTGCTATTTTTAATATTTATATATTTTTAAATAAATTCCTTTATAATTTAGGGTCTCCGATTAATCCCCGACTAATCCCCGATTAGTCCGATTAATCCCTTAACCCCACCCGACCGCCAAGCTACCGTCAAACGATTTTTACAACCTTGATATATATATATATATATATATATATATATATATATATATATATATATATATATATATATATATATATATATATATATATATATATATATATATATATATATATATATATATATATATATATATATATATATATATATATATATATATATATATATATATATATATATATATATATATATATATATATATATATATCGATTATATATATTTATATATATATAATCGCCAACCACACACTCACTCAAACTGTCACTTACTCAACTATTGAATAATTACAGTTTTAGTCCCTACACCTTCAATTAATTATTTTAACTGCCAAATTAATTCCAATTAATTCCAGAAAAAATTCTAATTAATTATTATTGTTTCTAATTAATATATTATCACTTAAATATATTAATAAACTATTTATTTTATTTCTATTGATTTATTAATCATATAATAAATCAATCTTTCTCTCTACCGGACTTTCTGCCAATCCTCCAACTATGAGGGCAACCCAAATGGACTATGCTATTATTAATCAGATAAATACTAATTATTAGTCATGGCTTAGACACCTAATCCAACAATAGAATGGGCTACGGTCACAGTAGTGAATAAATCAGCAGCTGAAAAGGATGAGACAACAGTATCCTTCGGTCGATACGAAGTTCAGACAAAAGAGTTATTTCTTGAAGGAAGAGTTGGCCCTTGTGCGAAGTGTAGTTCGATAGAAGTGCAGAAGCATAATCTGACAGTCACAGTCTCGTTCAAAGGGAAGCACTCAACCGAATACCAATTTGGTGATCTCTGTCCAAGATAAAGTCTTGATCAGACCCTGTTTTGGTGTAGTCATTTCCGCTGCCAGAAATATCTTGAAAACACACGAAGAACTATGCTCCGTATCAGGGGCAGCATGGAGTCGTCACTTCACCGCATGTAAAGTGACTAGGTTCAGGGCTAGTTTGTCCTTTTGCTTTTTCCTCCCCAAGCCCTTGCGTGTTCAGCCTTCCATATCTCGCTATTTATACATCCCGATTTCCACACTATATAACATGTATAGTATATCAAAAATTCCAATGTTCTAACTATGAACTTGGTGTAGTGAAGTCATAGATTCTCTCTTGTAAAACATTGAAAATTATCAATGTAAATTTCTCTCGGTTCTCATAGTAGCCGTAGCATGACTTACTATTGGGTGAACCACTTTATATCCTTATGTTTCTCATTCTCAATTTTCGTATTACTCACTAGTCTTAATAGTCCAAGATCGTTTGTCGGAGTGCTTGGACGTGTTCGTTGGTGCTTTCGCTGTCTAACAAACTGGTATGAAAGCTTCATGGTTGAAGTCGGGAGGACCAAGATCGAAAAACTGGAGTTCATGACTTTGACAAATTCGGTGAGTTCTCCAATTTCGGTGACGACTGCGATGACAAATTTGGGTCTCTAATTTTGAAAGACGGGTGACTAAGATTCAATGTAAAAAATTGGCATATCTTAAAAGTTTGAGTGCTAATTGTCTAAAAATCAAAACCATTGTGATACTTGTCATCATCTGGTTTGGTGAGTTTTTTTTTGTTCCCCCACTTTGTTTTCGGTCATAACTTTGTTTTTTCTTTGTGAAAAAAATTCTAAATAAATTAAAGTTCTTAAAATTTAATTCTCTACAAAACAAGCACCATTCTAGAAATTTGTAAAAAATAATTTTTATTTTTAATTTTTATAACAAATCAAAAAAAATCTCCAAAAATTATGAAAATTCAAAGGATCATTCTAGACATTATGTCAGTAAGTTTTGTAAAAAAAAACTCACAAAATTAGCAAAAAAAATGTCTATAATCTAAAAATATTAAGAACCAAAATATGTTTTATGATTCAAACTCTTATGAAATAGGTTTTTTATGAATCAAAACTTATTATAATCCAAAAATATGATTAATCAAACTTATTATAATTCAAAATCCAAAAATATGTCTTAATTTTTAGATCATTCCAAGATCCACATATGTTATGAATCAAAATTTCATATATGAGACTTTTAATATACAAAACTTATAATGATCAAAAAATGATCTGAACCTAAACTTATTATTTCCTAAATGTTATGTCTTTTAAGTCTAATGTTATTTCCTAAACATATTTTGGTTCTTAATATTTTTAGATCATAGACATTTTTTTTTGCTAATTTTGTGAGTTTTTTCTTACAAAACTTACTTACATAATGTCTAGAATGATCCTTTGAATTTTCATAATTTTTGGAGATTTTTTTATTTATTATAAAAATTAAAAATAAAATTTATTTTTTACAGATTTCTAGAATGGTGCTTGTTTTATAGATAATTAAATTTTAATAACTTAAATTTTTTTAGAATTTTTTTCACAATGAAAAAACAAAGTGGCGGAACAAAAAATAAGTTTAGGTTCAGATCTAAAAATATTAAAAACCAAAATATGGTTTATGATTCAAACTCTTATGAAATAGGTTTTTTATTAATAAAAACTTATTATAAATCCAAAAATATGATTAATCAAACTTATTATAATTCAAAATCCAAAAATATGTCTTAATTTTTAGATCATTCCAAGATCCACATATGTTATGAATCAAAATTTCATATAGGAAACTTTTAATATACAAAACTTATAATGATCAAAAAATTATCTGAACCTAAACTTATTATTTCCTAAATGTTATGTCTTTAAGTCTAATGATCCAATATCCAAAACTTGTTGTGATCCTTAAGCCTAATAATCAAAAGCGAGTTAAATAAGAAAAAAATGAGTTAAATAAGACAACACCAGGTTTTAAACGAAAACAATCTGAAAAAAATAAAAATAAAAAACAAAAAATCGAATTTATTAAAAGCAAAAAAAAATATTTAAAAAACAGCTAAATTATGTAGTACAGATGTGCGTAACATGTGATTATATCATCTAGTCTGCATTACGTTCCATGGACCAGCGCCACATGTGATTGCGCCAAACCCAGTTATTGCCCTTGACGGAATGGGTGAATGAGAATTTTTATCGCAGTACTCACCGAAATTAGAGTTCTCACCGGATTCGGACCATATATATATATATATATATATATATATATATATATATATATATATATATATATATATATATATATATATATATATATATATATATATATATATATATATATATATATATATATATATATATATATATATATATATATATATATATATATATATATATATAAGAACTCTAAAATGATAAAGAACTCAGAACTAGTTTTAACATTTATTAAAAAAATTAACGAATTTGATGCAATGAGTTTAATTCCCATGATTTTAAATTTTTGGTAAGAAAAGACAAATAATGGTTTATAAGGTAGCTTTTTTAGAACCTATTCAGGTCTACGTTTTAACGAGTTTATTAACCATTTTTAAAATTTTGTCAATTTTACCTTTAAAATTTTGCAACCATTTTTAAAATTTTGTCAATTTTACCTTTAAAATTTTGCAAAAATCATTTTTTACGTACCATTTTATAACATTTGAAATTTCAAGTTAACGTATCAACTAATTTTTATCAATTATATTTGTTATCAGCTAGCAACACGCTTTTCAGCTATATGCTAGTTTTTTCAACTAGTCTGTCAAACATAGTCTAACTTGCGTCGATTTCCTCCTATTTCTACTACAAACTTCAATTTCATAAGAATTTAAATTTTAATCAACATCTTAATTAACTAACAACACGTAACTAATGTTTAAAAGTTGATTAAAATGCCACAACAATGTCCCCAGGGGGGATCACTTCGAGGTCTTATGTGGATATCACTTCGAGGTCTTATGCTCACTAATTCATGTGAGAAAGGTGGAGTGTAGGGTTGGTACATATTACAACCTAACATCTATATTTTTGGTTGCTTTGCATTTTGAATACTAGACTTCCCTTTTATGTATTCAACACAACACCTCCACCATTAAAACTCAAATGAGCAACTTCACCCCATTACAACCCAAACATTGAAATTTAGGAGAGAAAACGTTGTGACCGATGAATAGAATACATGCCTTTTGCCTTGGCTGCCTATTGGGATCAAAGGGACAACATTAGGAATACTGGAATAGTGTGTTATAGTTTGACGGAAAGAGTTGCTTTTATGCTTAAATTTGTGATGAAAATTATACAAATCGGAACATTAAAAGACTTATTCTCCGAAATGAAGAAATCGGAATCAACCAACCATTTTAGATTTGAACAAAATCGTTAAAAAACTAGTTTCTAGAAACTTCCAAAGATTAAAAATCAAGCCGTCGTAGCCGCCTTGTTTTTCTGTTCCTCGATCTTTTCCAACTCCGCAAGTCTTTCGGCCCATGCTCTGTCCCTTGCCACCGCCGCCATCTTTCTCTCTATCCTTTGAATCTTCTTCTTCTTATTGGCTTCTTGCAATTGCGCCTTTCTCTTCTTCTTTTCCGCCTGTTTATCATCAAAAACAAAATAATAATAAACAAAATTTTCACAAGTTTCATTCATAAGTTAATAATGGTTTTACTTTTATATACCAGAATGAAGGCACGCCGTTGTTTTATTCGCTTTTTTTCATTTCTATGTTTCACACTTCCTTCATTTGGTTGATTTGCAGGTATTGGTTCACCAGGAACATGTTTAACCCAAGCATAAGGCCCTGCATTCCAAAAATATGAATTTTTCTCATTAAAATGTAAATACAATGTGTAGTTTTAACTTTTAACTCTTGTATATATATTAATGAACTTTTTATTTACAAATATCAAAAATTTTAAAGATAATACAATTTTTATAGTTGCATTTAGAAAATAAAAAATTATAATTTACTTAAAATCATAGAATTTATCATTAAAATTGGGCTAAATGCGAGAATTAGTAATATTACTTTCATGTATATGTGCATTATATTGTTATAGCATTTGACTTTTCATTACTTTCTATTACAACATTATACTTTGATTATTTTCTTATTAAGCCATTGTACTTTGAAAAAAACCACCCAAATCATAAGATTATAATTCCAATATCTTCTTATTTAGCAAGTGAAAATTGCTTTGTATTTGGATGACAATGCTATAATTTTCCAAGTACAATACTATAAAGCAAAATAGACAGGTTTTTTCCATTCCAATTCTAATACTCCCATGATTCCGAGTATTGGTGACAAGTTAAGTTATACTTATACATCACTAAACCTAATTCAACATATAACATGAAAAACATTACAGCATATAAAATGCAAAATTACAACATACCTTTAGGCTTCAAGCTAGCCCTTTTCCTACGAGGCTTATCAACAGGCCTTCTTTTTGGGAATCGGGTATCTGTAAGGCTTTGAATTGTCCTTACTGACGTGGGTCCGGGTCCCCAAAACAGGTGGCTCTTGTTAACTGACCCAAAAAGTGGGTGTAGCTCATTGTTGTAGGTAGCTGAAAACAATGGCTTAGATAAAGAAGATGAGGTGGTTGTAATTGAGCGAGATAAAATTAGGGTTCTTGATACGGGTCGGATTATGGATCTTATTGCCCCAAAAAGCATGATTGATGATCTGTGGGTATCAGTACAATATTAGTTCCATCCATTCCCAATATAGCCCATAGACATAAGTCTCTTAGACATGAATGTGAAAGTAACATACTTTATGATGGAGCCATTACCAAGTATGTAATACAGTATTTAATTGAATTGTTGTTTGACTCAGATGTCAATTCAGAGAACATTGCTTATAATGTAAAAAATCAAAAGTTAGATTTCACAGACAATACATAAGCTGAACCGATAAGATGATCTTTTTAAATTCGTCAGAAACAAATAAAATTACATTCTTTTTATCTAATGTCTCAACTCTCAACAAAGGATTCCAATGCGGAAAATTTCATACATTTCAAAGATTTCACAGACAATACTAGTAATCACGAGGGTATAAAGTGAGATATAAGGGAAAAAAAACCTGTACAGGCGGAGCAAGGGGCAGATGGCGGACGATGGCGGTTTGCGATAAACGAACTGCTTGCCTGCTTCTCTAGTTGGGTCTTGCGATTGGCTGATTGGCGATTGCGAGAGCCGAGAGTTGAGGCCAGGGTGGTGTTGAAACAGACAAAACTTCACCTAGTCGGACTAGGTTTATTTCACCCTTCACAATCACGCTTCACGCCAATGCCTCATGGATCATTGGATCGGGCTTCAATACTTGATAATTGGGCTATGGCCGTTGGGTTGATGGTCGTAACACACTAACACCAGCACGAGAATAGGCTTATTCTAACCATATCATCCCTTAAATTCTAGCTAATTATTATCATCATGTTTGGTTGGAACATCTGAATTGTTGTGGTGCGGTAGAGTGGGGGTGGGTGAGTAGGGTGGGGGTTGGTGGGGTGGTATGGGGATGGGGTAGGATGTGGTGGGCAATGGCGGATCTAAGAATTTTATTAGTTGGGGGCATTTTGATTCTTCAAAAAAACCATTGAGGGCATTCTTTATAAACATATACATATTTGAGATATTTCAACCAAATAAACATTAAAAAAAATTTTCTACCAAAAATCCATTGGGGGCATCACCCCCCATTGCCAAAGCTTTGGGTCCGCCCCTGGTGGTGGGTGGGTTATGGTGTGTTGGGTGTGTCTATGGATGCCTCTTAATTTTATTAAGACATGGTTTCACCTCTTAATCGTTAATGAAAATTCTTCAATGTTCATTAGTGAACATTCTGTTTATTAATGGACATTCTTCCTATATTGTTCATTAACGAACATTCTTCATTATTCATTAGTGAGAATTCAGGCAATGACATCTCGTATCTCAATTTTGCACCAAAATCAAACAAAACAAACATATTCTGATGATCAATAATGCTAGAATAAACTACTTTCAAACATCAATTAGTTTATGCATAATGAAATCAGTTTGAAGAGGAAATGTAAATCAAATCAGTTTATGACAAACATAGATTTCTTGAATTAATTTGAAATCGAAATCGATTTATAAAATCAATTCAAAAATTAAACACTAAAACAAATTTAACTGAACAAATAAAGCAGATTTAAGTCAACAATAGATTTTTGTTCATAAATGTTCAGTAATGAACATTCAAGATAAATTGTTCAGAATCGTTCAAACATGTTAAGATAAACTGAAATCAGGACATGAGACTTTTTCTGACAATGAATCCGACAAAGAATCACCGTCTCCGCCCATCTATTAGACAGCTGGCGCCACCAGACAAGCTATGAACTTCCAAAACTACCGGCAGCGGCCTTGCTTCTTTGTCGTCTTCTGTTGGCGGTTGTCTCCTATGAGATGTAATGGAGATTTCCGATGATAGGTAGATGGCGGTAGTGGAGATCTCCGGTGAGAGGTAGAGCAATCGGTGATCTGCTGGTAGCGATGAAGAATAACGTGAAAATCATTAGGGTTGGGGTATTTAGTTTTGCAGATGTTGATTGTTAGGAACAAAACTATAATCTATACCTAAAATACCCCCAAGCATTTATTTAATTGATTTCTTTTAATAAATATTAGTGTTTTATTTATGGCCATTGATTGCTTGATCCAATGGTTAGTAGATTGGTTCTATGGTTCTATGTATAAAATGGGGTTTTACGTTGATCCTCTGCTTATATATATATATATATATATATATATATATATATATATATATATATATATATATATATATATATATATATATATATATATATATATATATATATATATATATATATATATATATATATATATATATATATACACATATATATATATATATATATATATAGAGAGAGAGAGAGAGGTAGCTTCAATAGAGAACCAGTAAAAAGTAGAGAACGGGAGAACCCATAACAACCGTCTGATTATTTAGATCTGTGGTTCATATTGTTGTGTTAATTATGGAAATTTAAATTTAATTTAATTAATTTATATTTTTTAATATATAATAAGGGTAGTTATGTAATCTTGTAATCAAGAAAATCTGAGAATTGATATTTAAAATCCCTACAATTAAGCACGGCTCTTTCTATCTCTTTATATCTCTTCCCCTTCTTTCTCTCTCTCTCTCTCTCTCTCTCTCTCTCTCTCTCTCTCTCTCGTAAAACCCTAAACCCACCACTTAGCCAACAACATACATTCGTCCTCATAAGATGTTGATACAGAAACACACAAAAAGGCCATTCTGATTTGGGTGTGGTATAACCAGAAGAAGCCAAAAATTGTAAATTTCGTAGCTCCAAGCGATCAGTGGGAGCGATAAACAAAACGGATCGCATGATTTCTATCAGGGTTACAGAGAATTTGAAAATCGTAAGACGCGAAGAAGAGGGGGATATCGGAAATTGGAGGTTGCTTGACTGAGAGGGATTCACATAAATAAAACATATATCACAAAAAGGTTCGTCGATTTCAACTAATTTAGAAAATTTTTAGGTTTTTCAAAATATTCAATATGCCTCTCATAATTCAAAACAATTGGCTTTTTTTTTTTTAGTATTTGAATTTGAGATTTGTGTGTTTTTAAGGATGCGTAATTACTCACGGTTTTTTATTTTGAAACTTTGATTCCGAGTCTTTGATATCGCCTCTGTAAATGCTACACATAACAAAAAAATCATAGAAGTCACACTTTACGTGTTGCCCCTCCTTTGTATTTATCTTTAATCCTTAAAGCTGTCTTCCTATAAATTACCCAGAATAAAATATTTTGCCAATATTCTATATCAGGAACTAGTAGTAGTTACATATTCTAGTATGCCTTTTATCAATAGATACATGTTTAAAACCTAAAGAAAGTAAGTACATTACTATTATGGTTAAGAAAGATTACCATTTTCTTGTAAAATGCAAATATTTGTCCATTTACATACTGCTCTTGTTCGTTTAATCATTTGTGATTAAGTTGTTCAATCATTTGTGATTAATTTGTTTAATCATTTGGTATTCATGAATAAATATCATCAATCAACTACTTCGAACTTGCAAATATGTTACATTATGAATTATTACAATCTGGTTTCTTTTGGTATTCATTAATGAATATCATATTACTTTTTGGTATTCATCAATGAATGGCATATTTCAAAGTGGTGTTAATAAATGAATATCAAATTACAGTTTGGTATTCATGAATGATTACAACTTGATTTCTTTTATGGTATGAAATAATACTTTGTTATATCACTATTTTATTCATGAATGATTACAACCTGATTTCTTTTATTGTATGAATTAGGTATGAAAACATACTTGTTATATCACTGTTTTTTCATGAATGATTACAATATGATTTCTTTTTTTATGTATGTTTCATTAATGATAATATGATTTTCATTAACAAATAGAACTTTAGTGTTATATCCCTATTTTATTCATTTATAAATATAATGCTATTCACTGATGATTACAAGTGTTTTTATACATTTATGGGTCATTTTATGCATTTATCCTTTGTTTATTGACATGATTTTTATGCATTTTAAATGTAGATTTTCCAGAGTATTGGAGTTACATGAATGAGAAGTCGAAACAGTCTATTTCAAGTCAAAAGATTTACACAACAACCTTGTTCTTTAATCATTTGTGATTAAAGTTGTATTGTTTTCAATCATTCATAATTATAAATGTAGTTAACTTTTTTTGTATCTATACATTGTCATCTATTCATTTATGATTACAAATGTATTTTATTTTTTATATCTATATTATACTTTATTCATTCATCATTACAAACGTATTTGGTTTTTTCATCGTTACAAACATATAATTAAAAAAGAAACAACTTATAAGTTATAAAGAATACAAAATGCATGTATTCATACATGATTATAAATATTCTGATAAGATAATAAAATTTTCAATATCAATGATTCTTTGATTTATAAAAAACATTTTTTTAAAAAAAAAATCGTATTAAATGATAATTTTATTAATTTTTGGTAATTAAATATTGGAAAAAGATAATTAAAAAAACAATTACTTTTTTTAGGTAACTATTAATCAAATAGTTATATTTTAGGAAATTATCAATTAATTTATTTTATTATAATTTAACTAAATCACACATTAGTAATATGCCCTTATAAATTATTGGTCCAGAATGGTTCTCCGGTTCTCTACATTTTACCGGTTCACTATTAAACCTCCATATATATATATATATATATATATATATATATATATATATATATATATATATATATATATATATATATATATATATATATATATATATATATATATATATATATATATATATATATATATATAGGTTCAAATACATTTTCTAAATATTGTGTGATTGTAAGACTCATTATGGTCCAATCATTTCTAAGGGCACCATGGTAAATTGACATTATTAATAATTAATTATATTTTAAAAATTTCCACTAATTTAGGTAATTACCTAATTATTCCTAGATTTTCTAATCCCTCTCTATCTCTCTCTTCTCTTCTTATACGATCGCATCCCCTAATATCTCTTCTGTTCGTCGGAAGAAATTGGGAACGGCAAGGCCACCTCCACGTTGATGGTCTCTCCCCGCCGACGGTCTCTCATCGGTTTTTAGAATCCGGTGCGTAGGTCTTGTTGACACCCGAATCGGCCAGATTTAACCTTAATCTCGTCTTTCAAGATTGCCGACTTGGTTGATCCTTTAGTTACACAAGGTATTTTAATACTAGGGCAAAATTAATTGCTGATTTTCCGGTCGTGTTAATATTTTGCGATTTTCCGATCGTGTTACAGTGAGGTTTTTAATTGTACCAATTTGACAAATTGACAGTAGAATATAACACGAATCGATTCAATTTCAAGTAATAAATAGTCATTGTGATTTGTTTTAGGTTTAGTATGACACCTGTTTCAAATATCGAAAACCAAATTCAATCTAAAATCGATCATTCATCAATCAAGACGTTTCAATTGGCGGGTTCAATGGCGGCGGCGGAAAATTAAGGCCGGTAGCTAGCGGCGCAGACGGTGATGAGTGTTTTAATGGAGTAGTTTCGCAAGTTTCACATCACCGGAAATTTATTCCTGATGGGGTTTCGTCTACATCATCGCCTAGGATTATGACAGGTACACCTCCTTAATCTTTGATATTTAAATCCTTAATTTGCATTCAAGTACTCCATATTTTTGGAATTCCACTTCTTCCGTAGTGAATACAAAAGTCAAAAGTAAATCCACTTCTTGTAATATTCTTATGTTTCTTTGATTCTAGACTAATAGGATTATATAGTACAATCGAATTATTTGTGGCTACTTTCATTGTATGTGGATCTAAAACAAATGACAACATATATTTGGTGATTCTCGATTTGTCGCTTTCTCGTATGTAAGCACAATTTTTTTCCTTCCAAACGAGTTTGACAATAGTAAACAACAAATAATTCACTATTTTCGAATATGAATATGAGTAACTAATTTGATTTGGCGGTTGTGATTGCAGGTCGATGATAAACAGATCTCATATCTTAATTCCTTTAGCTATTAGCAATGATTGTGACTGAAATTGAAGAGTCGATTGTTGTTCTCGAGTTTAATGAAGTTGTTCTCAAGTTTTTGTTTCTACGCATTCTCTAAGAATGCTTGCATTCTCTAAGAATATAAATCACACGCTTATGTCAAATTATGAATTTTTCTTTTTCATTCTTGCAGAATATACTTAATGTACATTGAATGCTTATTTGATTCTCAGAGAATGTACATGATTATGTATCTTGAACCATTCTCGGAGAATAAGGTTGTCTATGTGAAGCTACGTTACAACCATCATATACATTCTTAAAGAATGTGATACTAAAAACACAAACCCAACCATGTACATTCTTAGAGAATGTGATACTAAAAACACAAACCCAAACTACGTAACAACCATTTACGCATCGTCAATATAAAAATCGAAAATAGAGAAAATAAAGGAACCGAAATTAAAAGCACGGTCCGTCATTTTTGTTTCAATCTTCAAAATTGATTTAAAAAAATATGGTTTCCTTATTTGTAGGTATATTAAAATACCCATTATACCCTTAATCGGATGATTTTAATTATTTTTATTTAATTCTTTCATTTTAATTACACAACTGCCACTATCATCTAAACCCTTGATTTTTTCAATCTAATGGTCCAAAATTGGTCCTACATTCACACAATACTTAACGAATGTATTTAATCCTAACTCTATATATATATATATATATATATATATATATATATATATATATATATATATATATATATATATATATATATATATATATATATATATATATATATATATATATATATATATATATATATATATATATATATATCTATATAGATATATAGAGGGTTAGGTTCTTTTAAGAACTCAAATATTCATGAGATCTTGAGAACTCAATGTCATCATGTAGATCCTTATCCAAATCAAAAAGGGTTTGATCGTCACTTTATAAATCTAATTTAATTTTGATTTTTTTTATTTTTGGCAACAGAATATCAGTTCCTAAAAATAAGCACAATCAAATTCAAATTTCAAATTTAAAAAACTTTATAATTTTAGTTTTTTTAATATGAGAATTTTTGAAATTTGAAAAAAAAACATAAAAATTTTAAATTCAATAAAAAATCATATTTGGATTTAGAAAAACATATATGGTCATGTATTTTGCAACCGGATGCATATACGCATATTTTCAAAATTCGTAGAAACATATTATTATGTATAAATAGTTGAATACAAATAATAAACAAACCAATTTATTAAAAACAATAATTTACAATTGTTTTGAACGATACATATATAAAAAATACAAAAAACAACAAAACTACTAATATCTTCATTGTTTATTCCTTGACTATCTTCTTTCTTCGTTTTATCATTTTCACTTCTTCAATTTGCTCTATATATTTTAAACCTGCAAGAACAATAATAAAAATGCATATTA